>OY992531.1:171591942-172147164 GCA_963921185.1 Dasysyrphus tricinctus | reverse complement strand
ATTTGTACAAATCGAAGAGGTCACAAATAAATTCCTTTATTCAATATGTTTAGTTCTTTTGTGGAACTCTGGATTTTTAATCAGCTTGACAGCACTCTGGTTGTCCATGTTGAGTGTTGGAGTATCTGCTTTCTTTCCAACAAGCTCCAAAAATAAACGATGTACCCATATAAGCTCTTTGACGCAAGCTGCCACATACTCAGATTCGGTCGTTGACAAAGCCACACACTTCTGACGCTGAGAACACCAAGATATCGCAGCTGCTCCAACCATCATTGCGTACCCACTAGTTGATACCCTTGTTTCTGGGTTTCCAGCAAAATCAGCATCTGTAAAGCAATGTATTTGTAGATTAACTTTTTTAAAACAGAGACCATAATTAAGAGTTCCTTTTAAATATTTAAATATTCTTTTCACTGCAATAACATGGCAACCTTGAGGATTTTCTAAATGCCGACTTACCAAGCTCATAGGCAATGTCAGGCCTGGTACCTACAGCCAAATACATAAGGCAGCCCACTGCTTCACGAAATGGATATTTTGACACAAGTTGAGTTTCAGGTTCAGACAAAATACCTTTGGTTTCAACTGGCGTTGTAACAGCCCTTGAATCTAGCATGTCAAACCTTGATAAAACCTTCGTAGCATACGACGTTTGTTTCACCTGCACATTTCCATTTTCATTAAATTTGATCTCCAAACCCAGATAGCAGTTTGCCATTGAGGCTTTAATCTCGAACTCTCGACTCAAATATAAAAGCAAGGCCTCGATATCGTCTTCATCATCTGCGGCCACTAGACCATCGTCAATGTATATGGCCAATATCATTTTTCGTCCATTATATCACTGATGAATACACAGGAATCCGCCTCACTCACTTTAAAATAGAACTTTTTTAGAAAGTCTGTAAATCGGATGTTCCAACATCTGGATGCCTGTTTCAGTCCATAAAGGCTCCTTTGCAGCTTACACACTTTCCCGCTTCCGTCATCATAGCCTTTCGGTTGGTACATGTATATATCTTCAGTAAGATCCCCATACAAAAACGCCGTTTTGATGTCAAATTGTCGGAGTTTTAGATTCTCATTTGCACAAATGGCCAAAATCAATCTAATTGAGCAAAATTTTACAACGGGGCTAAACGTTTCCTGGTAGTCAATACCGTACCGTTGCGTGAAACCTCTTACTACCAGACGCGCTTTATAGCATTCGATCTTACCATCTGCAGCATACTTTATTTTGTAAACCCACTTGTTCGTAATGGCTGATTTATCACAAGGAAGAGACACAAGATTCCAAGTATTATTTTTCTTCAATGATGAAATTTCATCATCCATAGCTGCCTCCCACTCTTTTCTTGATGGTGACTCTTTAACTTCATCAAAACATTGAGGTTCTTGTGAATTAGCTATGAAAGCAAATCCTTCTTCATGAGCGCATACGGTAGAACATTTAGAACGTAACTGGTGGTTTTTCTTCCTGGCTTCCTTGTTTTCAGAGCTTTCCTCTTCTTCAGGGCTTTGAATGATATTTTGACTTCCCTGCTCTCCCTTACCTTCCAATTCACTTTCTTCCACTGAGTTTGAAAGCTTTTGTTGCTGCTTGGTAGTATCCTGATTCTCCTTGGTTTCCTCTACTGTAGGAATGGTAGTGCTTGGCGATTTATCTCGAAACACAACGTCTCTTGAAATTTCAACTTTCCTGCTCTCAGGTAGCCACACTCTAAAACCTTTCGAATATTCCTCGTAGCCAACAAATACCCCTTTCCTTGCCTTTGAACTTAGCTTGCGTCTTTTTTCTTTCGGCACATGAATATACGCATCAACTCCAAAAATTTGAAAATGTTTTATATCTGGAACCTTTCCAAACCACAACTCAAATGGGGTCTTACCACTTTCTGGGCAGGATCCCGTATGATTAAGAGTATAAACTGCAGTTGTCACACCTTCTCCCCAAAATTTATAGCTCATATCCCTCGCATGAATCATAGTTCTGGCCAATTCTATGATGGTCCTCATATCACGTTCTGCTCTGCCATTATGCTGAGGGGTGTAAGGAACACTCTTTTGATGGCAAACATTAAATCTTCTCAAAATGGCTTCCACGTCCTTGTTGATGAAGTCGAGTCCGTTGTCTGAGCGCAACGTCTTAACACAAAACACTGTTTCTGCATGAACCTGCTCCAAATACGCCTCAATGATTCTAGGTACATCTGTCTTAGATTTTATACAGAAGACTCTGCGGAAATTAGAAAAGTCATCACGAAATAAAAGCATATAACGAGAACCTCCATATGAGTCCTCCTGCATTGGACCGCATAGATCTGTATGCACAAGTTCACCCACTTTCTTGGCCCGATTTTCGCTTGTCTCAAAAGGTTTCCTATGATGTTTCCCGAAAACACACGCCTCACAAAAGAAGTCTTTCTCATTATTAAATTCTATACTTTGAAAGGCTAGCACGTGACCTACGTGTTGGTGGCACAACCTCTGATGCCAGGTTTGCAAAGGAAAAACTAATGCTGCATGTGCTACACCCAAATCTTTAGCTAAAATTACCTTAAAAGCCAGTCTAAAAAGCTTACTAGACTCCCGGTATGCGACTGCAGCAACCTCATTGTTTTTTCGAATCTCGCATCGATTATTGTCTGCCACCATATTAAATCCCTTGTCCAAAGTAGAATTAGTAGAAAATAAATTCAACTTTAGATCTGGAACAAATAAAACATTTGATAGAAATCTTTTGGACCAACATTTACCATTAAACGCTTCGATTTCCACAGTGCCCTTCCCCTCAGTCTGTGGACTCCCAAGATGTGAAAAAATGACCAAAATTATCTGGAAGTGTCATTAAAATCTTTGTAATGAGCATGTTTTCAGAAATACCTTCCCCCAGATCTTTTAATTGCTGTGCGATCTTCTGCAATTTGGAGATATGAACCGCAATTGAATCATCTTGCTCCTTTGAATAATTGAAAAATTGCTGCTGGAGCAAATGAATACTAGTCTCTGATTTCTGTTCATATACACTCTCAAGCTTCGCCCACATTTCCGCCGAAGTTTCGTAGTTCATGATATGTAACATTGGCTCTTGGCCAATCGTAGTAACAATCATTTTTTGAGCGGCATTGTCCTTTTTGGTCCATTTGACCAATTCAGCCGCTGCCTCTGATTTTACCACAACACCAGTAGCAATATCCCATAGCTCAGATGCTTTCATTAGCACCTTCATTTGGAACTCCCATAATGTCCAATTTCACTGCTACGAAGCTTCTCTATTTTTGATAGCTCACTGTCCATGCTAATGCAAAAGAATACAAAAAATTAGCACGTGAGATGAAAGATATCGGTAAAATCGAATGAACAAAAACTGCGGTAAAAAATTCTGTAAACTGAAGAAACCCGTTTGGTTTCTATATATCTACCACTTGTATGTACAGTATTGCTCTCAGAGTCAGGCTGGGCCCATAACCTGTTTGATGCCAAAAAGAAAGACGTGTTACTGCCTTGAGTGTTCAACAAGAATTAATTTATTAAATAATGTGAATTCATTATGCAATACATAAGTACATACAGTGCAAAGAAAAATAGAGAGTACTAAAAAATAGAATAATAAATAGGGTAAACTAGGCATAATTCAACACGTCGAAAATCTCAGATTTTTTCTCAGCTTCATTCTTGCTTGAATTTCCTCAATAAGTCCACCTTCGATACTACATTTGCCATTTCTTCCCTAAGAATTTTTCGAAACTCAGACATCATTACACTTCAAGTTGTTGATTCTTCATATTAAGACATCCCGGACTTTGATATTTTTTTGCTTTGTGGATGAAAAGGATCTGGGGAAAAATGTCCTCCAGTTCATTTAGCTCTACCTTCCTTCTCCAGGTTGTTGATATTCATGTGACCCGCCAGAAGTGTATGCCTCCTTTAGCTAATACAAATCTGATACAGAAAAATATAGTGTGTACAGTCGCAGGCAAAACTGATTAGATTAGATAGATTTTATTCACAACCATAATATAACAATATTTTTTAAAGCAAAATCATTTTGCATGGCTTTTTACCGTCTGCCTGATTGACATTAAAATTTTACAATACAATTTTTAACTTAACTTAAAATTAGTTGAAATATTCTCTTTTCAATATAATATGTACATACGTTTTTTTTAAATTATTTTTTGTTTGTTTTTGTGAATGGGGCTTAAATTAATATTTTTATTATTTTAAAAATTTCCATCTATGATATTTTGTCGATACCGTAGTGCTATTTGTGTGTACTTGATCAAGTTGCTAACATTAGCTTCATTGAGGAGTGAAATCATTTGTTCATCAGTAAGGACATTGCATGCATTTGCCCAAAAAGTGGAATATATTCTCCCTTTCCTCCAGATTACATAGGTTACAAATAATAGGCAAGTCATTCCGATGGGGTATATAATTTAACCTGAGTAGTTCTCCCCGTAGCCTAAGTATCAAAGAAATTTCCTCACAACTGTTTTGATCGTTGAAGTAGTTGTTTTGAGATAGATTATGATCAATTTGACTATATATTACCCTATGTATCGAACTTCCTGCTTCTTCAATGTAACGTTGTCGGGTTGGCTACGAAATCTCGCAAATCAAAATCTCGCATTCGAAATCTCGCATAACGAAATCTCGCAATTACAAAATCTCGCTTTTCATAATCCCGCAATTACAAAATCCCGCTTTTCATAATCTCGCATTAACGAAATCCCGCAAACTAAAATCTCGCATATCAAAATCTCGCAAAATTGAATTGACTTACAACAAATAAATTTTTTTAATCAAAATCTCGCAAATTAAAATCTCGCGCGAGATTTAAATTTGCGAGATTTTGATTAAAAAAATTTATTTGTTGCAATGCAATTCAATTTTGCGAGATATCCTACCTACTGCAAAATATATAATCCAGTGTCTGGGTACTTTAAGACCACACTGTTATTTATTAATTTGAACTTTTGATTTTCAATATTATTGCTTTCAAAAGAACAAGAAGGAGAGAGAACATAGAGATGGTACATCCAGTTGTAAAGTGTCATGTGCAAATCGCATTACTCGTATTTGGCCTTGAACAAGAAAATACTTTTAGTTCCATTATGAACGCGTAAATGACTATAGAGGTTATTAACAGTAATAAAGGATTTACACATTTTTTTTATTGACAGGTACAGTTATTAGTTGGAAGGAAAATTATCCAAAGTGCTCTTGGGTAGGTATATTCTCAAAAAAAAAAAAAAAAAAAAAAAAAAGTCGTGTGTGATTCGTTGCTGTGAAATTTGAAGTTGCGAGATTTTGATTTGCGAGATTTTAAATTGCGAGATTTTGGTTGAAATTTGCGAGATTTTTAGGTTCAAACTGTAAATGCGAGATTGTGAAAAGCGAGATTTTGTAATTGCGAGATTATGAAAAACAAGATTTTTAATTTGCGAGATTTCGTTATTCGGGATTTTTAAAAAAATGCGGGATTTCGTTATTCGAGATTTTGGTTTGCGGGATATCGTAGCGCTCCCAACGTTGTCGGACTTGCTCATCTAGCTTTTCAATTAGGTTGTATAAAATAGGCTTCCACTTTGTAAAGACACTCTTGTCCAGGGTAATGCCACAGCTTATTATAGCCAATCTCCGTACCAGCTTGTTTTCGATTGGATTGAATGGAGTACAGCTTTTCTTGGAAGTCGATCTACTGGCATGTTAGTAGCTTTAAGAACATAGTCTACCTGAAGCTTGAGTGTCTTAATAAACAGTGGAGATAGCCCGGTTTCAAGCATTAGCATATAGTTGGGTGCATTTGTTGGTAGACGAAAAATTCTTTTGAGATAAAATATCAGAAGTTGTTCTACGCGGTCATACCGTCTTCCTCCCCACATTTGTGCAGCGTAGAACATAATGGCTTCGGATACAGTTTCAAACACCTTGTATTTACTGCTCTGCGATAAATATCTGTTCTGGAAACAATTTCTCCACGCTGTATTAATAGCAGTTTTGGACTTAATAAGCTTCGCTTGTAGATGGCGCTCCATGTTTAGGTTTTTTGTTATGTAGACCCCAAGGTACTTATATTCCCTTACTACTTCAATTGTCGCATTGAAATATTTCCACTTTTCATTTCGACAATTTCTACCACCACCTTCCCTGAAGATCAATATTTTGGATTTTTCAAGGTTAACATTCAGGCTCCAGTGGTGTAATCTTGTAATCGATTGATCATTAGCTTTAACGTTTCGGGTGAATACGCTAATATCACAATATCATCCGCAAACATAAAAGCTTTAATCTGCATACCCGCGTACTCCACTCCGCCAGGAAGATAATCAGTGTGATCTTCGATGAAGAGTGCGAACAAAGAGGGGCTCAAAGTGCAACCCTGCCTCACGCCAGAAAAAGTTTCAAACCACTCCGAAAGTTCCTCTCCATCCCAAACTGCTGACATTGTTTTTGCATAAAGGCTTTCGATCATCCTACCAAACCTTGTGGACATTCCCATATTGTATAACTTATATAGCAAGGCGTTTCTATCAATTGAATCAAAGGCTGCCTTGAAATCAACAAAGAAAGCATATAGCTTCCTGCCGTTTGCAATGAAGGTTTTTGCAATGCTGGTTAACACAAATATGTGGTCAATAGTTGAATATCCCGGTCTAAAATCAGCTTGGAACTTTTTAAACATTTGTTGACTCTAATCCAATCATTAAGCCGCCGTTGCAGAATATTTGTAAAAATTTTATTCGAAGCATTCAGAAACGAGATTCCCTGATGGTTTTGTGGATCAGAAGTCACACCATTTTTATGGATGGGAAAGATCAAGGCTTCTTTAAATCGTTGCGGTACACTTCCTGTTTCCTATGATTAAACAAGGAACCTTGTTTACTTATTAGTTCGCTCATGCCATATTTGTAGAACTCCGCAGGAATTCCATCAGATCCAGCTGCTTTCCCGTCCTTTAAATTTGAAATCGCTTCACTTATCTCCTGAATTGTGATTGGAGCGTCTAGAACATCATTTTTTGAATCCGGTTGAGCATATTGAAAGCAAACACTGTTCGTTGATGGGTTGAGGAGTTTTTCAAAATACTCTTTAAGGAAGTTAGATCTAAGCTCGCTGCCCATTACATATCTAGCTCCATTCTAAGTTCTTTTTTTCCAAAATTCAGATGCGTTCTTGCAGTGCGACACACTTTTGGCTTCATCCTCGTAAAATTTCTTTTTCTTTTGAATGCATAAGAGCTTAAAACTTTTATTGGCCTCAATATATGAATGAACAGTTCCATTTTGCTTTCTAGAAAGTTTAAGGCAGGCAAACGAACGCTGTCTGGCTCTCTCACACTCCTCATCAAACCATGGTTTCCGAAATCTCATTTTACTGCACGGACTACTTCTTGTTATAGGGAATGAATCCCTGATGGTTGTTTCTATAGCCCTTAGGCATAGGTCTTCATGCATCAACAGTCTTTCATTCAAAACGCTCCTATATACCTGCGCCTTTGATGACCTCCATATAAGTTTTGGCACCAGTTCCATATTTTTCATACTCTCGTCGGGAGTGAAATATTGCTTAAAAGTGACCAAAATAGAAAGATGATCTGAGTAGGGAACAAGTTTGACTTCCAGGTCAGAGATATATGTATTCTACTCTTTTCCTATAAGGCAGTAGTCAATACCTGAAGTCCCTTACTTGCCCACAAAGGTGAAACTTCCATCTTTATCACTGGTAGTAGTGCCATTCAATATACGCAGCCCAAACGAATCGCAAAGATCTAAAAGCTTTTTCCCTCTTGCATTGCATGACGGGTCCATTGAAAGACGTGTAACCCCTGCTAAATTGTTTTCGGTTCCATTTTCGTTGCCTACTCTTGAATTTAGATCTCCAATTACCATTAATTTCTCGTTATATGATTGGTTTACAAATTGTTTTAGTTTTTCGAAATCTTGTTCCCAGGTATTACAATGTATATAGGATGGAAGTATGCAAAACTTTGTACCTTCAATAGTGATGCTCAGAACTGTCAGCTCTTCCAAAACTTTGATTTCACTTCTTACTGTCACTAGATCTTTCTTGAAACCAATATAGCATCCTCAACTAGCTCGACCCCTGGGTTGTATCCTCGTTGCTGGAATCCATTTATATTCATAGTTTTTAAGTTTCCCCTCGAAGTTATTAACATAAATTTCTTCTTGTTTCGAATAAAAAGATAAACTCATACTGATTTACAAAATTAAAAAATTCTACAAAAATATCCTTGTTTCTTAACCCTGATACATTATATGCTAATATTCTATAATTTTTAATTTCTTAAAATTTACTAATTTCTTTTTCATTTTTTCGATAAACAGAGCAGACGACACTAGAATTAAATATTACACAGCGGCCCATGAGCATCCATGGGTCTACCATCATTTATGCCTGCATTTGTAAGGTTTTGTCCTGCGTGTAAACTGCTTGAATTTCGAACCCTTGTGGTTGCACCTTCAGTTTTTTTCACCTGTCACTTCTGAGCTGTCATCAATCAGCTTGTTTAAAATTGAAGTTCCACACATGTTTACATTTTCCTCGCATCTCAGGATGTCGCCATTATCGAAAAAAAATGTTTTTCCAAAAATTTTAAGTTTCAGTCCACGCAATTCCACTTTAATATTTTTGTTTTTCTTTAAAATATCCGATTTAAAGTTCCACATTCGCTTTCTCGTGCAGCCTCTGTGTAGTCTCTGTGCATTGAAACGCCTGAGTTACGAAGTTTGGATGATTCCCTCAGTCTACGCCCTACATCCTCTTTCTGCCGAAGCCTTAAGATGACATTTGCTACGTTGTTTTTCGGCCGCATAGACTGTGAGTCAGTAACCAGCAATGGATTTGTGTTTCCTATAAGCTGTTAACATAGATCTTTTGCCTTTTCTACTGGGTTAGCATCGCCTATCACAGGCATGTGAATCACTAGAATCTTTTCTATATTTCTCCGTTCCAGGTTTTCAACTTTGCGTTCTAACGACGAATAGCAAGTTTCCATTTTCTCTAGCTTATTTTTTAGTGCCATGTTGTCCTCCCGCAGACCCTGCACCTCGTTGTTTATTCCCTCGATATCCGCCTTTGTTACAATAAGGGTATTCATGCAACTGCGTAAAACACTAGATAAGTTTACGATTTGGTTAATTTTATCTTTTGGTTAATGAACTGTCAAATTTTGTATGGGAAATGGTTTACACAATTTGGTTAATTTTATCCAAGGATTTAGCTGCGGAAAATTAACCAAATATTTGGTTAAACTTATCCAAACGTCATTGTGACTTAGAGATTGAATTAGGCGTGTTTGTGACTTTTAGAATTAGGCATGCTTAGAAACATGATATAAATGATATCTCGGAGAACTAAAAAAGCTCTGAATGTGTTCTGTAATTATTGCATTGCAATTAGTTGGTGATAAAAGTTGTGAATTAAAATGTAGTTTTCACAAACAAAATAATTGGAAGGTCTACATTTCCTCAACGATTAAATGCTCTGCCCAACTAACGCGAAATTATTGCGAAGCATTCACAAAGACAGTTTTTGTTGTTTTTTTAGTATTGAGATCATTCACTTTAATTTCGTGTTGGTTCGGGAGAGCCTTTAGGAAAGCTACTTTTCGTAAATTATTAAGGTAGAACTATAAATTCTCACCCAAACCAATGCGAATCTTTCGTTGACGATGACAAACGTGTTGTTTTCATTTACAACAACGTGTTGTTATTAATGTTTTCATTGTGGTCAACGAATGATTCGCAGTGGTTTGGAAGATTCAAAATAGTCGAAAGCTGTTAGAAACAGATTTCATTAGCCAATGCAAAGTATCTTTCTGAACTGTCAAAATCAGAACCAAGCCATAATTCACTTTTTCTCTTTTTTTCGTTCCTACCTCAACAAATTTCAGTTTCACTTCCGTGAAGTGTACTCGGGGCGCTCTATTCACTTCCGAAAGCAAAAGTTAACGAAAATGAAGAAAAGTACATTATGGGCGTGACGTATGATTTGTTTGTATTCGCGGATTTTCATCCGACCACTGCCGTGAACTTGCGACTAATATATTTCTACCTTACAACGCGACTATTGTCATGTATATTAAGGTAGAACTATAATAATTGTTGATAGTTTACTGAAGTGGTCGTTTGAAAATGAGCGAATACATGAAAACCATACTCATCTCACGGGAGTGAAACTGACATTTGGTGAAGTTGGAACGAAAAAAAGAGAGGGATGATTCATTTTACTTAAGTGGTTTGAGAAAGCCTTAATAGTTCTAGCTTTACATTCTGTTTTATCCTTCCGAGTTTCCGACTTCACGTTGATTCGGGAGAGGTTCGGAGCTCCAGGTTTTTTGTCACTTGAGTTGAGTTGAAATGGTATTGAGATTCAAGCTAAATGAATGGCATTGATGTATTTATTTCAATGCAAAACAATAATAATTGAATTAACAGGAGTACTTACTACACGTATCTTTTAAAACAAATATATTTTTGCACACATGCAAATAAACACACCATAATACATTAGCTATAAAGGCTCTCCCAAACCAACGCGAAATTATAGCGAATCATTCGCAAAGGCGTTTTTTTGTTGTTGCTTAGCATTGTGTATCTTTCAAATTTTGTATTATTGTGAATGATTTCGCGTCGTCGGCGAATGTTTCGCGTTGGTTTGGGAGAGCCTTAAAACTAACTCCACGACCCAAGCCGAACGCGCCCAAATATTTGACGTTTAACGAACAGCTGATTCAATTACACAGCATTTAACCAAATTAATAAAAAGGTCGTTCATGCAAACTTTTGCGTAAACTTATCATTTTACACAATTTGTAAACTTACGACGTTGCATGAATACCCTTAATATTTTTAAGTTTATCATCGAGCAGATTAGTCATCGCATGTATAATAAGGCTTTCTAAATCAACGGACGACGAAGCTAATTGCGATGAGTCTCTTCAGTCTCTTGTTCTTGTGACATTTTTGAATGTTTGCGCTTATTAGATTCTGGTACTTTGCTATTGTTGTTGCAATTATTTGGCGGGGTTCTATGCATTATAATGCCAGCTGATGTGTGCAATGCCGATTGCAAATGCTCAAATATTTTATAAATTGAATGGACTCACCAAATAATTTTAAAAGCGTATGTTACTCAAACTACACTTTGAAAGTTACTTTTATGTTAAATAATGATTTAAAACTTTAAAAAAAGGAAACAAAACTTGGAGAAATATTCAACTTGTGTTTGACGTCAAATTCCAGAGTTGCCAAAACTGATCGTAGAAATACTATAAGTACGTACATCAACCACCTCTTTTATAGAGGAGTGGGCGGATGGGTGGCAACTACAGAAGGACAGCTTTTGCTGGATAGATGTATGTAGCTATTTTAGAGGGTTTGTTATTGGCTTGCATGTAGTTGGCCCACCAACTATGGAGCTGAGCAAAACTGAAAATGGCAATCGTTTGCACATCGTTTGTACACGTTTGTACAACTTTTAGAATAATTTGTACACTCACCGTTTCTTTATAGAGACACTTAAAAAAAACGGAAGTTGGCCCACCAACTATAACGCTCGAAAAATCTGGAAATGCAGTTCGATTGATAATCGTTTGTACACGTTTGTCTTTTTTTTTGTTAAGTTTTTACACTTAGCGAAAATTTTTTAAATTTTTTAACAAAATTTTGTTTTGAACAAATTTTTATAAAATTTTTGAAAAGTATGCAATCGTTTGTACATTTTTTATAATAATTTTCCACCGTGTTAATTTTTTAAGTTTTGCTTTATTTCTATTTTAAAATAATTATTCAAAATTTTGCGGCGAAAAAAAAAACATGTAGTTGGCTCAACAACCATAACGCTCGAAAAATCTGGAAATGCAGTTCGATTGATAACACTCTATTACAAAATTTTATATTGGGTCATGGTAGGGTCCTTAGAAAAAATATATTTTCTAGACTAATTTTGGGTCACTGAACATGAAAATCAAACTTATTTTTTTTTCCAAAGAAGCGTTTTCGAGATATGGGCAAAAATCATTTACCCAGCTATTTTTCAGATATTCCAGTAAATCTCGCTAACGGCTTCGCTAATTTACATAAAATGTGTATTTTTTAAATTATGTGATCTGTCTCCTCCCGACAATGTACTGTTTGTATAAGTCGGACTGAAATTTTATAAGTTACAGACATTCAAAGTTTCAAAAACTAGTATTTTTGAAAAATTTCTAGTTTTTATTTAAAATAATATTAAGAACTCAAGTGGAAAACAATGTCTTTAACAAAGATTTGAGCTAAGTTTTTTTAAAATCGGACGATAAATGTTGAAGTTATTAAATAATTAGTGAAAGAAGGCTATTTCAATTTTTTCTCTATGTGAAAAAAGTTATTCGCTAGTTAAGGATAGTTTTTATCACACCAAAATGCGCTGAAACACAATTTTGACCAGCGAATAACTTTTTTCACATAGACATTTGAAATGAACTTTCTTAGTAACTATTGTAGTTCATAAAAATACCTTTCCAACGATATATATCACGTCATTATTGGTCTTGGAATTTGGTATGTCCAATTCTCCTTTGTATGGAAAAGAGAATGGCTTAAGAGGCACCAATTTATCACCTTAGACAACATTTTTCTGGTCAAAAACTTTATGTAAGGGCATAGAATTTTAAGGGGTTTCTGATTTTGAAAAATGATTTTGGGAAATAACAGACACCCTAATATATACATTTATATCACTTTTATTGAAAAAATTGAAATAGCCTTCTTTCACTAATTATTTAATAACTTCTACATACCTTTCCAACGATATATATCACGTCATTATTGGTCTTGGAGTTTGGTGTGTCCAATTCTCCTTTGTATGGAAAAGAGAATGGCCTTAGAGGCACCGACTTATCACCTAAGACAAAATTTTTTCGTTTAAAAACTTTATTTTAGGGCATAGAACTTTAATTTGAAGGGTTTCTGATTTAAAAAATGATTTTGGGAAATAACAGACACCCTAATATACATTTATATGACTTTTATTGAAAAAAATTAAATTGCCTTCTTTCACTAATAAACATTTATCGTCCGATTTTTAAAAACCTTAGCTCAAATCTTTGTTAAAGAGATTGTTTTTCACTTGAGTCCTTAAAATTATTTTAAATATTTTTTTTCTATCCATATGGCGCAATCAAAAACTAGAAATTTTTCAAAAATACTCGTTTTTGAAACTTTGAATGCCTGTAACTTATAAAATTTCAGTCCGACTTATACAAGCAGTACATCGTCCGACGGAGACAGATTACATCATTCAGAAAATACACATTTCATGTAAATTAGTGGAGCCGTTAGCGAGATTTATGGGAATATGTGAAAAAATAGCTGAGAAAATGATTTTTGCGCATATCTCGAAAACGCTTCTTTGGAAAAAAAAATAAGTTTGATTTTCATGTTCAGTGACCCAAAATTAGTCTAGAAAATATATTTTTTCTAAGGACCCTATCATGACCCAAAATTTTGTAAACTAGTGTAATCGTTTGTACATGTTTGTCTTTTTTTGTTTAGTTTTTTTACTTCGCAAACTTTTTTTACCAATAATTTTTTTTTTTTTTTTAATTTTATAAAATTTTTGAAAAGTATGCAAACGCTTGTACATGTTTTATAATAATTTTCCACCGTGTTTATTTTTTTAATTTTCCTTATTTCTATTTTTAGTTAATTATTCGAAATTTTGCGGAGAAAAAAATATTTAGAAATCTAGTTCGATATATAATCGTTTGTACACGTTTGTCTGTTTTTTTTTTTATTTGCCATTGTTTGTATTAATGTTCCCCGTTCATATCAAGTCTTTTTCCAAAAATAATCATACTAGAAGGTCACTTCTCCCTATATATATCTATAAGTACCTACAATAGGGTGGTCCTTATTTTAAAACGTTTTGAGCACCCATTTTTTATTTTTCTTGACATCTTAAAACACTACCCTATTTTTTTTGTATTTCTTAAACCACGTTAACACGTCCCGCACTGAGCTTAAAGTTGACGCTCCTGTGAGAGTTAAGGCCTATTTAAATCCTTTTGTAGTTCCTAAAACAACGGTACTTGCTATACAACCGTTAGTAAGAAGCATATTAGCCTCAAAAACAGATGAAAGGATTTTAATACAAATTCTAAAAATGTTTGTATAATTAATTGAATATTTTTAAAAATTCTTAATTTCCAAGCAGTTTGTTCTTTTTGAGCAAGCACGTGCGACGCAGTAGTACCTTTAGCTAAAAACTTAAATTAACCTTGTTATGAACCTATTACCCTCCCGTTTGAAGAACTATGATCTACTAAAAACAATGTTTTAATTTCAAATATTTAATTTGGGTGGGGAGCTTTCACATTTTTTTGTTTTTATTTTGATCAGAGTCATCCAATTTGTTATGTATGCAGTACCTATACAAAATTCAAATAAGAGGAACAGTATGAAATAAAGTCAATCTAAATCTAAACGTTGAATAGTGATTTCTGATTACATAAATAATGTATGAAGAATTCAACAAGAGGGAAAGGGAGATATATGTACATTAGGGTGGTCCTTAAATTGGACATTGTCTTGGATAACCCTCATTCGATTCAAAACATTGGAACATAATTTCCCTAATTTTTTTCAGATTTTTATTTCACCCCCCTGGTCTCCATTTTTTCACTTCAAGGTACAAATATTGGAGTTAGGGTGATGCTTATAACGCGTGAAAAAAAATCAGAACTTATAGATTAGATTCGCACGAAAAAAAAATCGTATCGGAGGGGGGGTCTATTTCCTTCCGTTCAGGCGGGAGGGGTAATTTTCTAAAAATGTGATCCAAAATAGAAAAAAATTATTTAAAAAACAACGGGACCACTTACAATGGCATGCTATAGCGTTTATTAAAGCCATGAATCCAGTCTCTTATATGTTTTTTAAATCAAGTTTTTATTGTAAATGGTTTTTGAAAAAATAATTTTCAAACCTAAAAATAAAAACAAATATAATAATTTTTTACGTTTGAAAATTATTTCTTTCAGAATCTATTCATAATAAAAACTTGATTTAAAAAACATATTAGAGACTGGATTCATGGCTTTAAAAAACGCTATAGCACGCCATTGTAAGTGGTCCCGTTGTTTTTTAATAATTTTCTTCTATTTTGGGTCAAATTTTTAGAAAATTACCCCTCCCGCCTGAATGGGGGGAAATAAACCCCCCCTCGCATGTTATAAGAATCACCCTAAGTCATTTGATGCCTATCCAAGTTGGAATAAAAAAAAAAAAACAATATTAGAACCACCCTAATGTACATATAATTTGTGAGGGGTCCCAATAACAATTCGCATAACAAAAAAGTATGCTGTTTGCTCATTGGCCAAAATACAAACAATTAAAATAAAGACTTTTGAGTTAAAAAAAAGCATTCCTCTAAAATCCAATTTGCGGAATGTAAATTTGAGTAGGTATGTATAAAACTGTATTCTTAAATCATAAATCGACGCCGGCCACACCGGTACGGTACATAGGTAATATTTAAATCTATAAAACTGTAAGTGTATAGATTTAAATATTACCTGTGTACCGTACCGGTGTAGCCGGCGTCGATTTATGATTTATGGATACTTATTAAATTAAAAACTGCCCCAGATGACTTTTTCTTGAGTAAGTAGGTCCCGACCCTTCTAGGTTGGGCACCGCTAGCGATGGAAACAATACAGGAATGAGCACCTTTACACAGAAGCGAACATAATCCCTCTGGACAGGTACCTAGTGCTCTCTACAAAGAAGCTAATAGAAAACATCCACAGTCATCCAAATCAGCTGATGAGAAGTATGTCCACCGAGCAACGACAACCCGATCCGAGGTACCTCAGTGTGATGAAAACCCTGGACGGCAACATTATCCCTATAAACAACGAGGAAGCAGTTTCCTTCTACGCTGACACAGGGTCAGCCTACTACCGCTGCTAAATGCCAAACCTTCTAACAATCCACTCCAAAATCACCACTAGACAACCGGGATGGAACACCCCGAAAACGAGAAAGTCAACCGACGCTTAAATAAATTTTGACATGTATTTTATATAATTATAAAATTTTAAACCTAAGACATACCTAGTATAAAGTTAGGCCCCCTATGTGGCAACAAATGTAAATTTTTCAATGTATCTTATTAGTTGTAAGCCAAATTGTATATATTTATTATGTTAAATAAAACAAATTGAATTGAATTGATTCTAGGTTGGACCTATTCACAAAAATGGAGTATAAGCTGATGTTTAAAACTCAAAAATTTAAGTATCGAGTCACATCATACAAGAATGTTCTTATAATACCTTCAGATGATGATATTTTTAGAGAAGATCTATAAACTAGGCTTATGGAAATAGCAACTTCGACTTTGAATGATTATTTAAAAATAGAAATAAAGCAAAATTTAAGAAATTAACATGGTGGAAAATTATTTTTAAAAATGTACAAACGATTGCATACTTTTCAGAAAAAGGTATAGTAATTCTTTCAAAAAAAAAATGTTGGCACAAACATTTTTTCGAAGTGTAAAAACTAAACAAAAAATAAAGGCAAACGTGTACAAAAGATTATTCAAGTTGTTTAAACGAATAATTTTTGAGAAATTTAATTTCAGTCAAAATTAAAAAAAAAATTGTGTTTTTTTTTTCTTAAGTCGATATTTTTCAAAATTTTACGTAATTAAGTGCTATTTTTGTGTTCAATATTCAATGCCCTCATTATTTTTTAGTCCATTACCGAAAACCAAATGTAAAAATCTTTCTTAGTTTTTGAGAAATTATGAAAAAACAAAATGTTCTATTACCAAAGAAGCCCGAAAAAATTAATTTATTCATGAATTACCCATAATTAAACCCTTTTTTTTGGGCTTTTTTGGTAAAGGTAACTTTTGTTTTTTCTTAATTTCTCAAAAACTAAGAAAGACTAAAAAATAATGAGGACATTGAATATTGAACACAAAAAAGCACTTGATTACGTAAAATTTTGAAAAATATCGACTTAAGAAAAAAAAATCGAAATTTCTTTTTTAAATTTTGACTTTGAAATTTAATTTCTCAAAAACTATTCGTTTAAATAATATGATTTGAAAATCAAATGCAAGAATAGAGTATTAGCTCTCAAAAAAACTATAGCACATTATTAGACATGTTTTCGTTGATTTTAAATGTTTTTTTTGCATTTAAAGGCAATATTTCAGAAACTGCCCCCTGGCTCAGGGAGGGGTGATACAACTTTCCCCCATACAATTTTTTCTTAGAATAACCCCAAGAACCACATCCACTCAGGTCCGGGACACCCTGTATATTTCTTTTAATTGATAGAAAAAATCTGAAAAAATACATTATACCTAATGGTATCAAGACGAGCTCCAAAAAAACATAGAAAAGTTAGATTAATAATTGAATCGGTGAGTGGAAGAACAGTACAAGTACAAAATGTTAGTTTTGAGAAAAATAGAAATAACTATTTCACAGAAAAACAATTGAATCGGTGAGTGAAAGAACAGTACAAGTGCCAAAAATTGAGTTCTGACCTGAAAATGCCAAAATGTTCTGCTTACGTAAACCTTCAAATCAGCAAAATAACAGTACATTTGAAAGTCGAATTCATACTTAACTACACTACTATGATCGCTGATTGAGTGGAAGAACAGTACAAATCCTGGGATTTATACTGTTCTTTCACTCAACCACTGCTGTGTGGAGTTAATGCTCAATTTTTAAAGCAATCAATTACAATATTACTAACAAAAATTATTGATGACATGATACATTACAGGTTTTGAAGAAAGACTAGTAAACCAGTTGACAAATCAAATAATAGTTTTTGGTTTATGCTTCCGTTGTATCAATTTGTATGGGACTTTACGTTTTGCACTGAATATATCGTCCCTCTTCTCACGAACTGACGTATCTGCTTTTTCAATATATTACAGGAGAGCAGTTTTTAGTTTTGTGTCCTCCTTCTATAAACGTTACTTCTGTGTTTTATAACGGTTTTGGTATTTTTTGTTGTTGTAAAATTACAAGAATATGTTAAAGTTTCAATTGATATGAGATACAATGCAAATGCAATTCTTAAAACAGTTACAAATAATCGATCAACCAGATACGTCAGTTCGTGAGAAATTTTAGTGACAAGTTTTAATGTCGTGGCAGTATACACAGACACCACTGTTTTGAAAAAGCTTATTAGTGAGGCATTTTAGTGTTGTGACAGTATGCACAGGTATTACTGTTTTGAAAAAAGCTCGCCCATAAGCCTTGTTTTGACAATTTTTGTTTGACAGAGTGTTGTAAACAGGAAGAATCGAATGCAATTTAAATTTAATTTAGTTATAGGTCAGTAGCAACATCTTAGCATAAACTTAAAGCGTTTTTATTTCTATTCACCGATAAATGCACCTAGTACCTGAAACCACTTTATTTACACAATAATTTGCAATAAAACGGAAAACTGCTACCCACATAATTGCAGTTACGTCTGTTCGTGAGAAACTTTTTACCTATAATTGCAGTTATGCCAACTATGAGATAACACATTGAACCATGTTCCAGACATTTTTCAGGGAATCTAATGATGTAGAAATATGCAATCAAGTTAACCAAGCACATATATGCCCATATCTCAAAAACGACAATTTGCGAGTTACGTCACTTCGTGAGATGAGGGACGATATGTATGACTTTATTACAACAACCTATTTCATAGGATGTTCTGTTCTTACTTCAATTACTGAATTACTTAAACCAAACAACTATTAAACAAATTAAATAGCAGCTACCAACTGCAAGCTTTAAAGAACCATTTTCTATTCATACAAAATAAAATACAAAATTTAGAAATTAAGAAAATAATGCAAAATATTATCTGGAGGCCTTGGAGTTTTACTGCCATATACATTATGTCATGAAAAACAACCAGTTATGATGCTCCAAGCTAATAGAATTGCTCAAAGAACTTTCATTTTTTGTTTATGAAGATTTATAAAAACTATTAGACAGTGAACCAAAATTTTATCCGTGCTTTTTTCATATTGAGTAAAAGAACAGAACAAGTACAGTGTCTTTCAGTCTCAATACTACTTTTCTGAATTATTATTTCATGCAAATATTGAGGAACTCGAAAACTTCAAATCCCCCATACAATATTGTACCAATATATTAATCGTTTTTCTGTGAAATAGTTATTTCTGTTTTTCTCAAAACTAACATTTTGTACTTGTACTGTTCTTCCACTCACCGATTCAATTAATTTATTGGTACAATATTGTATGGGAGATTTAAAATTTTCATGAAAGAATAATTCATAAAAGTGTTTACAGAAAAGTAGTATTGAGACGGAAAGACACTGTACTTGTACTGTTCTTTCACTTATTATGAAAAAAGCACGGATACAATATTTTGGTTCACTGTTTTATTGTTTTTATAAATCTTCATAAACAAAAAATGATAGTTCTTTGAGTTATCCTATTAGCTTGCAGCATCATAATTGGTTGTTTTTCATAACAACATAATGTACATGGCAGTAAAACTCCAAGGCCTCTCCAGATAATATTTTGCATTATTTTCTTAATTTCTAAATCTTTGATTTTATTTTGTATGCATAGAAAATGGTTCTTTAAATCTTGCAGATGGCAGCTGCTATTTAATTAGTTTAATTATTGTTTAGTTGGAGTAATTCAGTAATTTAAGTAAAAACAAAACATCACATGAAATAGGTTGTTGTATAGTCAGATATTCAGTGCAAAACGTAAAGTCCCATACAAATTGATACAACGGAAGCATAAACCAAAAACTATTATTTTACTTGACAACTGGTTTATTAGTCTTTCTTTAAAACCTGTCATGTCATCAATAATTTTTGTTAATAGGCGTGTTCAGAAAAATGAGATCTCAGAGCCCTCAGCCATCTAAGTTTCGTGAACAGGATTCCTCAGAAATTTGGTGTCAAATAACTGAGGAAAGAAAATATTGGATTTACTTGCTCAGTTTTTGAAACTGAGCCGTGGAAGATCTCATTTTCCTGAACACGCCTAATAATATTGTAATTGATTACTTTAACAATTGAGCATTAACTTCAGGCAGCAGTGATTGAGTGAAAGAACAGTATAAATCCCAGGATTTGTACTTATCTTCCACTCAGTCAGCGATCATAGTAGTGTAGTTAATAGGCAGGGAGCCGGTGACATCAAAAGTCCCGTCATCGCGGAAATGGACATAATATATATCATTGGAAAGGTAATTTTATGTACTTTTAGAAAAACTCGGTATGACAGGCCTTAGCCTGCCGAAAGTATCTGTCATACCTGTTTGAACGATGCAACCTCTGTTTTTTATAAAATTCATTGTGCCTTTGTTTGTATGCTATTGATTTCGAAACTACTGAATTGATTGAGCTCAAATTTTCAGGGAATATTTTGTATATACCTTTAACTATTTTCGCAAAGTTTGGTTAAAATCAATTCACTGGTTTTTTGAGGAGGGGCAGAAGTGCACGCCGGGTACCCAATAAAAATGAAGTGTTTTTGAGATAAAACTTTGTTTTTAATTTTATTATTGTTTATTGAAGGGTGAGTACTAAAAAAAAATTGATTATTACAGCCTACGGACTTCCAAAAATAAGATCTGCCAAAAAAATCCGACCTGATAGTACAGTCAAACCCGCTTATTTTGAATTTTAAAAATCATATTTTTTTATTTATTTTATAACTATTCATAAAAAAGTTCGATTATATAAACAGAAAAATTTTGTGAGTGTGTTGGTATTAATGTACATAAAGTTAGAGGTTCAATTAGGCGAGAAAAATATACCTATGTACCTAAGTTGACTGATTTTACCTGCAAAACATGAAATAATCAATATTTGTAAGTTAAAACGTTTTTTCTATAATTGAATTATTGTGTATTGAAACGTGAATGAAAATTACTGCCTAAAAAGAAAAAATCCCTACGTGATGGTACAGTCAAACCCGCTTATTACGATTTTTTTCAAATCAGATTTTTTTTTTTTTATTTTCTAACTGTACATATTCATAAATAAACTTCGATTACATAAGCAAACACGTTTTGCGTATATACATAGCTATAAATGTACATTAAAAAGTTTGGAGTTCACTCAGGTGAAAACATATACATATCTACCATTTAATTTACTTACAATCATAAAAGAATCATAATCTGTTCGGTCATTGAAGGGTGATTAAAAAAAATAGTCTTAAATCCTCCCAAAAATATATGATTCATCGATTATACAGTCAAACCCGCTTATTTGAAATCAATTACTTGTTTTTCAGCTCCTTAATTTATACCAATCGATTTTTGAGAATTGAAGAAAAAAATATATTGTCATAATTTTCAAGATTATATTTTTGTATACTCCCCTACATAGGGATGGTATGTTAAAATAAAATCATCTACATAGGGAGTATACCTATAAATATTTAATCATGAAAATTATGACAGTATATTATTTTCTTCAGTTCTCAAAAATCAATTGGTGTAAATTAAGGAGCTGAGAAAACAAGGAATGGATTTGAAATAAGTGGGCTTGACTGTATAATAGGTAAATCATGTAATTGAGGGAGACTGTAACACTATTCTTTTATCTGTAAATTATTATTAGTATTAATTAAGGAGCTGAAAAACAAGGAATTGATTTCAAATAAGCGGGTTTGACTGTATAATCGGTGAATCATATATTTTTGGGAGGATTTAAGACTATTTTTTTTAATCACCCTTCAATGACCGAACAGATTATGATTCTTTTATGATTGTAAGTAAATTAAATGGTAGATATGTATATGTTTTCACCTGAGTGAACTCCAAACTTTTTAATGTACATTTATAGCTATGTATATACGCAAAACATGTTTGCTTATGTAATCGAAGTTTATTTATGAATATGTACAGTTAGAAAATAAAAAAAAAAAAATCTGATTTGAAAAAAATCGTAATAAGCGGGTTTGACTGTACCATCACGTAGGGATTTTTTCTTCTTAGGCAGTAATTTTCATTCACGTTTCAATACACAATAATTCAATTATAGAAAACACGTTTTAACTTACAAATATTGATTATTTCATGTTTTGCAGGTAAAATCAGTCAACTTTGGTACAAAGGTATATTTTTCTCGCCTAATTGAACCTCTAACTTTATGTACATTAATACCAACACACTCACAAAATTTTTCTGTTTATATAATCGAACTTTTTTATGAATAGTTATAAAATAAATAAAAAAATATGATTTTTAAAATTCAAAATAAGCGGGTTTGACTGTACTATCAGGTCGGATTTTTTTGGCAGATCTTATTTTTGGAAGTCCGTAGGCTGTAATAATCAATTTTTTTTTAGTACTCACCCTTCAATAAACAATAATAAAATTAAAAACAAAGTTTTATCTCAAAAACACTTCATTTTTATTGGGTACCCGGCGTGCACTTCTGCCCCTCCTCAAAAAACCAGTGAATTGATTTTAACCAAACTTTGCGACAATAGTTAAAGGTATATACAAAATATTCCCTGAAAATTTGAGCTCAATCAATTCAGTAGTTTCGAAATCAAAAGCATACAAACAAAGGCACAATGAATTTTATAAAAAACAGAGGTTGCATCGTTCAAACAGGTATGACAGATACTTTCGGCAGGCTAAGGCCTGTCATACCGAGTTTTTTTAAAAGTACATAAAATTACCTTTCCAATGATATATATTATGTCCATTTCCGCGATGACGGGACTTTTGATGTCACCGGCTCCCGGGCTATAAGTATGAATTCGACTTTCAAATGCAATGTTATTTTGCTGATTTGAAGGTTTACGTAAGCAGAACATTTTTTCAGCTCATAATTCAATTTTTGGCGCTTGTACTGTTCTTTCACTCACCGATTCAATTATAGTTTCGAAAATAAAAATTAAATTTTAAGAACGTTTAGGGAAAAAGTATTTTGAAAAAATTAAAAGGGCTTATAAATACCGGTTTACTTTTTAGTACAATCAGTGAATTCAAATCCCTGATCCGTTTGTAGCTATCAGCTTATCAGCTCGGGTTTTCAAGAAATTCCCTTTAGGAAATTACCAAAAATATTTTTTTGTTTGCTATTTTTGAGGCCTTATAACATCTAGAAATAATTATTTTTCAACTAGTTTTGCGGCGGAAGTATCTGAAAGCACTAACCTTCTTCTTCAAATATCAGTTTAAATCTTCACTTACTTTCCGAAAAATAAATTCTTAGCTAGACATAAGACTTCACTCGATATTTCTTAATGTAAAATAAACCGTGTATGGTTAAATATGCCAAACGCATACAGTGTTGGGCAGAGAATTAGCACACATTAGTGAATCGGATTTTAGTAAGGAAAATCTGTATTTTTGATAGGTTCTTGGAACATAATTTATTGAAAACTCTTTAATTCAACACTAAAAAACTTAAATATATTCAAAAAAAATTGAACAAAATAACAACAACAAAAAATCCTCAAACTAATTTTTATGGTGTACGGTGTGCTGGTCACAGAATTAGCACAAGTACGAAATTAAATAAGTTATCACTAAAACAAGTAGTTTTTTTCTAATATTTTGTTGGGTACCCTTTCTGCCTTAACACAGCCTTAAACCGCCCAGGAATACAATTCAATTCAATTCAATTTTATTCCTTACAATGAATTAGTTACAAAGAAAATATATACATAATAGATACTATCTTAATATATACAAAAAGCTAGCTTGAAAGCATTACATAATTACACATATCATTGCGGAATGTTTGTAATGCATCCTTTAGTTTTAGCAAAAACTAGTGGCGGATACATTTCTATTAATATTACATAAATTTATAAATCTTAAGATAATAATGATTTGGTATTGGAATGTGTGGTGAATAGTTTTAATAACAGTAATTAGTTTTAATAACAAATTCAAAAAATAATTTCATGCTAAAATAGTTCGTTTAAATTATTGGTCTACAAAGATTATTAGTTTCAACTAAATCAAAGTTAAACAGCCAGTTTTTAATTTTTCTTTGAAATTTGTTTGCTAAACGTAAACTCCGTAGCTCAAAAGGTAACCGATTACACAGCCTGGGTGCAACTGAGGTGTAAATATTGAGAAAGCGATTACTGTTATGAGGCGGGACAGTAGCTAAGCATTGGTTATTACTTCGAAGATCATAAGCTGTCGAGTTCTGATTTCGTAAATAACCACTTCGTATATAAAATATTTTTAAAACCTTGTAAAAGTATAGATGCTTGAGAGGAAGTATCTTCGAACTAAAAAAAAAGATTGAAACTATGATCACATCGCTTCTTTTTCCAAATAACTCGTAGAATATGCTTTTGCACAATTATTAACGGCTGTAAATTGTTGTAAAAAGTACCACCCCAGCACACGATACCATATTACAACTTAGATTGCACAAGCCCAAAATAAACTGCCTCTTGAAGTTTACTTACTTATCCGGCTCCCAATCCATGAAGGGTCTCTGCCTGAGATATTGCGGTCTTCCATCGGTTGCTCCCTCCAGTCGTCGAGACCAAGCGCTCTTGCGTCTGTGACCGCCTGGTCCCTATAGCGGAGGTTCGGTCTTCCTGGTCGTCTCGAACCTGGGGGCTGGGATTCGAAGATTTTCTTGGCTGGAGCGTTGTTGTCCATTCGCTCGATGTGGCCGAGCCAGTGTAGTCGGCGTGTTTTGGCTCTTTGGACTACATCCACATTTTGGTACAGCTCGTACAGTTCACGATTGAATCTTCTCCTCCAATCGCCCTCTTCGCATATAGGACCAAATATCCGCCGAAGAATTTTTCTCTCGAAAGTGCCCAGTATCAACTCCCCTTTTTTACTTATCGTCCAGCACTCGGCGCCGTAGAGTAGACCTGGTAAAATTAGAGTTTTGTATAGCGTGCATTTTGTCTTTCGAGAAAGGAGTTTTGAACCCATTTGTTTGGCCAAACCGAAGTAGCAGCGGTTCGCTAGGGTAATTCTTCGTCGGATTTCCACTAAGGTGTCGTTCGTGGAATTGATGTTTGTTCCGAGGTAGGTGAACTCCTTGACTACCTCGAAATTACTGCTACCAACAGTGACGTTTTGTCCTAGGCGATGGACAGATGAGGCTCTGTTTGTTGATAGCATATACTTTGTTTTGTTCTCATTCACTTCAAGACCAACGCGTTTCGCCTGTTCATCAATAGCTGTGAATGCTTCAAGTACAGCTCTGTTGGAGCGGCCGATGATGTCGATGTCGTCCGCATAGCCAAGCAGTTGAGAAGACCTGTTGAAGATAGTGCCTTCCATGTTAACACCACTCTTGCGCACTATCTGCTCCAGGACTAGGTTGAAGAAATCACATGATAGCGCATCTCCTTGTCTGAACCCTGTACACGTCTGGAATAACTCGGATGAGCTGTTACCCATTTGCACGTTGAACCGCTTTTTTTGTAACGTCATGCGGCATTACTGGATCAGTTTTTTCGGGATCCCGAAATCTGACATCGCCAATAGAAGCTCTTGGCGACTTATGCTATCATATGCGGCTTTAAATTCGATGAATAGGTTGATGGGTCTCGACTTGAAATTCGTTGGTCTTTTCCAGAATTTGCCTCAATGTGAACATTTGGTCTATCGTTGATCTGCCTGGCCTGAAGCCACATCATAGTGTTGCAGAAAGGTTTTAGACGCTCACTAAGTACGTTGGATAGGATCTTGTAGGCAACATTAAGCAGGGATATGCCTCTGTAGTTCTTGCAGTACATAGGATCGCCTTTTTTGTAGATTGGGCATATGGAGCTATTTGACCAGTCGTCGGGCATACTTTCCTCCTCCCACACTTGGTTGATGAGCTGGTGCATGCACCCTACCAGGACATCTCCTCCATACTTAAAGAGTTCCGCAGGTAGGCCATCCGAGCCGGCGGATTTGTTGTTCTTAAGCTTGTGGATGGCTTTCTTAACCTCTTCAGTACTGGGCGCTGGGACTGGATCTTCATTGACTGGTCTTATGCTTCTTTGTTCCTCTGTTGCTTCCGCTACATAATGCCCATTAAGCAGCTGCTGGAAATGCTGCTTAAACACGTCTACAATTCCCTGTGCTTCGGTGACTAGGTTACCTTCGCTGTTTCGAAGAGCTTGCGTGCCAGTCCTATAACCAGATGCCAGTTGCTTGGCTGTTTTGTAGAACCGGCGGGTGTTGGTGGCGGTGCTAGACTCTTCGAGATACTTGAGCTGAGAGGCTGCGGATGCTCTTTTCTTTCTACGCAGGGTTTTTTTCTCTTTCCTTCTCTTTTCACGGTACTCCTCTCTTGCTGCTCTTGTTTTCCGTTGCAGCATTTGCATTCGTGCATTTTCCGTCTCCTGCTTCAATACCGCGCATTCATCGTCATACCACGGGTTCTTTTTTCTGGGTGGTTGATAGCCTATGGTGGTCTCGGCTGTCTCCTTAATGATGTCGCGATATTGGTTCCACTGGTTGTTGACGCTTGTGGCTGGGTTTACGGCAGAGAGTTTCCCGGTCAATTGCTCACTGTAGTCTCTGGCTTTCTCAGATGTGTTAAGGCATGCAATGTTGAATTTCTTCCTTTGGGCGGTCTTCGTTTTCTTTTCGTTGGACAGACGGGCTCTGAACTTTGTCACAACAAGAAAGTGGTCAGAGTCCACGTTTGTGCCTCGGAAAGTTCGCACGTCCAAGATGTTCGATGCATACCTTGCGCCAATTAGCACGTGGTCGATTTGGTTGGCGGTTCGACCATCTGGAGATCGCCAGGTTGCTGTGTGTATCCTTCGCCTGGGGAACCTACTTCTACTTATCACCGTATAACGAGCTGCAGCAAAGTCGATTAGTCGGAAGCCGTTATCTGTTGTCGTTTCGTGGAGGCTGTGCTTTCCAACTAATCCGCCAAAGATGTTTTCCTTTTCGACTTTAGCATTGAAGTCTCCGAGCACGATTTTGACATCGTACTCCGGACAGGCTCCGTAGGCTCCGTCCAGGAGGTCGTAAAACTCCTCCTTGTTAGACTCCTCAGCTTCATCGGTAGGGACGTGTGCACATATTAGGCTGATGTTTTGGAAGGTAGCTTTGATGTGGATCACTGCCAGGCGATCGCTGATCGGCTTAAAATCGATGACTTTCGATCTGAGTCGATTTCCCACGACGAATCCGCATTATAACATGTGCAGTCTTTGATGGCAGCTGTAATAAATGTCACAATCTTTTCTTTTCGTTATGCCTGATCCTATCCATCGTATCTCCTGGATCGCGGTAATATCTGCCTTGTACCGCGAGAGGACAGATTCAAGTTTTTGAGTAGCACCTGGTGTATAGAGTGTCCTTACATTCCAGGTGCATACTCGTAGGTTATAGTCCATTTTCGTTCCGGGTCTGGTTGCCATTTGAGGGGGGTCGTTATCCGAGGCTTCTCGCGTCTCTCTCATAACAATTGGCTTTTTTACTGTGGTTGGGTCGTTAGCCCAACGCACTAATCTCCAATCTGTAGGGCCATGGGTTTAATGTTGCAATTCTTTCCTTGGTCAACATTCGCACTTACAAGTTTAGCAAGTCAAGGCATAAAGCCAAGACCAGTATCCGGCGGCTACCAACGTGGAGGTATTGTAAGCACTTGATGTGTAGGAAAAGATACAGCTCGAGGCCCCCAGTTCCTACAACATCCAACCACCAATCAAGAAGTTTACGAGAGCAAAACTGTCTTAGATGATATAAAGTATATGTTGCTTTTAATAAATACTTCTTCAGAGAGCAAGTATGAATGTTCCAATTCAGTTTATTATCGATATTTAGGCCTAGATATTTATATTCAGAAACACTACCAATACAAAAACACTTATTTGAGCAGGCAATGCTAGCATCATATGTGTTGGTGAACCTATTTGACCTACAAGTGTTTGCACTAAGATACATATTTCTGCAGTCAGTAGCATGGAACATAAAAGATGGAGAATTATTTTGTAGAGAAGGAAGGTTGAAAAACATAAGTTTGGTTTTAGTGCTGATGACAAGCTTATGCATCCCAAACCAATGTCTTAATATTTCTAGATCATGATTGATGTCAGCAACCAGATCTAGTACAGAAGAATTAGAATAGGAACACCGGGTACCCGGTACCGGCTAACCGGTCGTTTGGTTAAGGATCTTATGGAAGCTTTCACACATGCCGGAACCGGTTCATTTGTTGAAAACCGGGTAACCGATGCCGGCTAACCGGCTGCCGGGCATGTGTGAAATGGGCCTTTGGCCATAGGAAGTAGTATGAGGCAATTCATAAAGTAATGGCCTTAATCGCAATGACCTTTCAAGAGCATATATATTGATTTTTAATAAAAGATATCCACTATCAATAGTTGAACAAAGAATGTCTCGAATAAAAACTATGCTGAACTCTTCTCGCCTTCGTTCTAAGGACTCTAGACCCAACAGTTGACGTCTTCCCTTATAATTTAAAACAACTTCATTATTCAAAGAAAAATTTCGAAGCGCAAACCGTAATAGTTTCCTTTGGATCATCTCCAATCTATTTTAGTGTAAGGGCACCCAACAACAACACAATATTCTAAAAGAGGTCGTACTAATGAGCAATACAAAGTTTTAACTGTATACGGATCCTTAAAGTCTTTTGAATTTCTTTTAACAAAACCCAACATTGAGTTGGCTTTAAAAATAATTTCATGTATATGCTTATCAAATGTTTATTTCGTTTCAAAAAT
This sequence comes from Dasysyrphus tricinctus, assembly GCA_963921185.1. NCBI lineage: Eukaryota > Metazoa > Arthropoda > Insecta > Diptera > Syrphidae > Dasysyrphus > Dasysyrphus tricinctus. Next base: position 172,118,412 of record OY992531.1, on the reverse strand, counting down.
CACACCTACATAAGTCTTTGATTTCATTCACTCTTGTAAATTGTAGCAGAATAAAATTGAATGCAGAGACCGACTGTAAGTCATCACCGCACATTTTTGCAAATCAAGCTGCAAATCATTTTTCCAACCTGATACCATCATTAATACATTCTATCTGCATAAACATCTTGAGGTCATCAGCAAATAACAGAAATTTACACTGACGTAAAATAATGTGCACATCATTTATGTACAATAAAAATAAGGGAGGTCCTAAATGGCTTCCCTCTAGAACACCAGAGTACACATTAATCTTCTCAGAAATAAAATTTCTTTTGTTTTATTTCTGTAAAATATGAGTATACCCACTTCAAAATGCTTCCGTCAAACCCATAAGCTCTCAACTTAATTAAAAGGATATTTAAATTTACTCTACTAAACGCCTTAGCAAAGTCAGTATAAACAACATCAATTTGTTTATGTTTTTCCTGCGCTGAAATTCAAATATTTGTGAACTCAGCTAAGTTTGTGAATGTGGACCTACCATTAACAAAACCATGCTGAAATTCAGAAATATTGTAATGAATTAAGAAACACAAAGCCGGTTGGGGCATAGGGCGTCACCAAAACGTCTCCATCCTTCACGGTCTGCAGCAAGGTATTCTGCTGTGACCACGTCTTTCTCTGGGATTCTGCTTCTGCTAAGACAGTTGATTTCCAAGTTGTTCTTGGCCCGCCCGTTTAGCCAACTGATCTTATTTGACATATGTCATCGGCATAGTCTCTAAATGACTGAGCCTTTCAAACGGTACCCATTGAATGCCCTGTCACTCGGCTGTGCCAACACTGGCCGTTAATACGTCGTCCATCGCCAGCAGGAAGAGAATTGGCGATAGGAAATCCCCTTGTCTCACACCCTGTTGCACTACGAAGGAGTCGGATAGCTGCCAATTGTGTAAAACAAAACACCTTGCGTTGTTGTAGGACTAATATAATAATAATAATATAATATGTATATCAAAAATATTCAAAATTAAATTGGACTAATTTATATATTTTTTTCAGATACGAAAGCTTATACTTGAAATGATGCATCGGTTGCCAATAAGTGAAATTCTGAGGCCACATGTTAAGCTCATCATTTCACTTATGCTTAAACTTTTACTTGTTGACAATGAGGAGAACGTTTTGGTGTGCTTAAGAGTGATTATCGAGTTACATAAAAATTTCAGGCCAACTTTTAACGATGAGGTAAGTTTCATTGTTTGTATGTACATAAATCGTAGATAATCTATCTCTTGTATAAGCAAAGAAATAATTAACTTCATTTTTATGTTTGAACCTTATTAAAATACAAACCACTATTTAAAGAAGATAGAAAGCGGCAAATTTTCCAAAAACCACACAGGTAAACAGATGATGTTTGGAAACTTCGCTGCTCTCTTTCTTCTCAGGGACAAACTACAGAGAGTTTACTTACTTACTTACTTTAGTAGCTTCTTGACCCCTCCGTGGGGCAAAGGGCGTCAACTACCGCTACACGCCATCTTGTTCTGTTTCTGGAAATGTGTTGAGCTCTCCCCAGCTTTTTCCAAACTTTTGAGATTCCTTTTCGACTGTTCTCTGCCAAGTTTTTATCTGGCCCCAGGTTTTCTGCCACCTTGAGTTAAAGGATCGCACTCCATTGCGTGTCTTGCAGTAGAGTCTTCACCACGCCGCCGTAGGGTGTGTCCAATCCACTGCCACTTCCTTCTACGAATTACGATGTCGATAGGTTTTAAGCTAGGTCTCCCATGGAGTTCTTGGTTGGAGATGGTGTAATGATGTTTTAAGACATCTATTCACAAAAGTTCTAATTTGTGACAGGGGTGGTCACTTTCCATGTACTATACCCATATAGTAGCACTATACATTTGAGCGGAACAGTCGCAGCTTGGTTCTCATACTGTATACATTACTCCTTCAAATTTTTGACAGCATGCCGAAAGCAGCAATACGGCAATTGACATCTTCATCTGTACCACCACCGTTGTAGATAAGTTGTTTACCGCTTTAACCTGTTGTCCCGCAACGTCAACTTGAGCAGAGTTACCAGAATTGTTTAGGATCTTCGTTTTCCCGGTGTTGATCCTCAACCCGACTTTATTCGCTTCACTTTCCAGGTTAATCACCACCTGATGTAAATCCATGATGTTGTGAGAAAGCAAACAAACATCGTACGCGTAGTCGAGATGTTGCAGAAAGGAAACAAAGTACATCGCGCTTGTTCGGCTAGAGCTGCTTGGAGGACATCTCCAATGACAACCAGAAAAGAAAATGGTGACAGTAAATACACCTGCCGAACTCCACTCTGGATTTCAAAGTCCGCAGATACCTTGCTGTTATGCAAGACTTTGCAAGTGACACCCTCGTAGGTGGCCTTGATAATGGCGGTAAGCTTCTCGGGTATACCTCTCCTACGTAGGGCTTACCAAATAAATTCTCGATTCAAACTATCGAAAGCCTTTTCAAAATCGATAAAAAGCAGATGGAGAGAGATTCTTAAGGTGTTGATATGATCTAGCAGAAAGAGCCTGCCTGGAGTCCTGCTTGCTCTTTGTCGAGAGTAGAATCCAGATGCTCTTTGATTCGTTCCATGATTATTTTCGCCTTTATCTTTTCCACCGCAGGGAGGACACAGATTCCCACCGAGTTTCCGCAATCCGCAAGATTTCCCTTTTTTGGTAGTTTGCGATCATACATTTTGTCCATTCAACGGAAAAACTTTTATCCTCCTATGTCTGCGCTATTAAGCGATGTAGCATTTCCGCCGAAATTTGTGGAGCTGATTGATATAACTCAGCTTTAACCTAATCTAAAACTACAGCTTTATTGTTTCTTAGGGATCTGATTGCTGATGTTATCTTGGCTAAACTGGGTGGGCAACGTTTGAAAAAGTAGCGATAAAACAGTGATAAGCATGAAACATTTCGACGGTGTTCCAACGAAACAAATACTGCCGAAATTGATCCATCACCTATCAGTTTTAAAGCTGTATTTTGGATTCTATCCAGTAGGTGCAGTGATGTTTTGGAAGCGCCTGAACAGATATAAGAGTTATACTCTAGCTTTGGGCGTATGTATGCTTTATATTTAGTAGCCAGATCAGAAGGGGAAAAATAGTTCTTACATCTTCTAAGGAAACCTAGGCACTTCGCATCATTTTTAGCAATATCTTGTATGTGGTCGTTCCACAAGAGCTGATCAGTAACGCACATACCAAGAATCCAAAGCTTTTCAGTTTCCTCGATGCAAGTTCCATTCATGTATAAAGGTAAATTGGGTACATTCCGCTTTAACGACTGGAGGCAACTTTGGGTTTTGGATGCATTAAATTCCACACGATTATTAATACCCCATTTGACAATGCTGTTTAAATCTGAATTATACGAGCTCAACATATTCTGCCGCTGCTGCTCCACGTTTGAAAAACAGGGAGGTGAATCTGGAAATGAGTATGAAAAGCTAAGGGTGCTGTCATCAGCGAAGCAGTTTAGTGGATTAGTAGTTTTAGACAAGAGATCATTGAGGAAAATAAGAAATAGTGTCGGAGACAAATGGACCAGCATTTATTTTGAGAACTTCAGATTTGAAACCGTCCAAAACAACTTGGATTGAACGGTCAGAAAGGTAATTACTAATCCAGCGAAGAAGTGATTCGTTGATACCAAAAGCATGCATTTTCGATAAAAGAGCTTGATGCCAAACTCTATCAATTGCTTTAGAAATATCGAGTGCAACTATTTTGCTTTCTCCAAAACGATGCAATGATTGATTCCACTTTTCAGTTAGAAAAGCCATCAAATCATCAGTGGATCTGTTGCAACGAAAGCCGTACTGACGGTCATTAAGAAGCTTTCATTGTTCAAGATATTTCATAAGCTGACGATTGATCAGAGTTTCCATGACCTTGGAAAGAATGGATGTCAGAGCAATTGGTCGGTAATTGGAAGGAGAAGATGAATCGCCTTTTTAGGGATAGGCTGCACATATGCGTTCCACCAAACCAAATTACCGTAGGTAAGTATCGGTCTAACTATTGACGTGTACATCCACCTGATAATTTTTGGGTTGGGTCCCCAGGATTTTCCAAGGATCCTCTTGCAGGAATAGAGCGCAACCATAGCTTTCTTTGCTCTTTCTTTAGTGTTGAGACTCTAGTTCAGTTTTCATCAAGGATCACACCCAAGTATTTGGCCTGATCCGAGATTTTGAGTGGAGTCCCTGCAATTGATGGTAATCTAAACATTGATATTTCCCTTCTGTTAGTGAAGAGAACCAATTCTGTTTTCAATGGATTGAGCATTAGATCACAATTCTTTGTCCATATGTTGACCTTTGACAGGGCATATTCTTCACTAAAATTGGATGGGAATTTACAAGCGCGTCGAATTGCCTAAAACCTTTTTTGACAATTTTGATATAGGAGAGGTTTTTAAATGATGAATATTTTTCGCATTCTTTCATTTCAACAACATAAAAAGTACAAACAGGTACGCGCGACCACTAGTGTGTTCTATTTTTGTATACTGACATCTATTTAATCTATATTTAATAATTTATATAATCCTTTCTTTTCATAGATCCGAGAATTCCTTTCGTTTGTAAAGAAAGTTTACACAGACTTACCAATGCATGTTCCAAAAATATTTGAATCTGTACCGCAAATAAGGGTGAAAGACTTGAAAGAACTTGATTTTGAAAAGCTGTTATCAGAGACCTATGCTGCAAAAACAATCTACGTCGAAAAATTGACTGAAACTGGTACAGTTGCGCAAGGGGTTAGAATTAATCAAATTGTATTTATTTTATTTTTTCTCACGTTTTGTTTCTATTTTCAGTACACATTTTTACCTAAAGGTTTTATGTCGCTGAGAGTTTTGCAAGAATTACCTATAATAGTTGTTTTAATTTATCAAATTTACAAAAACACAGTACATCAAGAAGTTGCAGATTTTGTGCCGTTAATAATGACAACCATAACATTACAGCCATCATTAGTACAAAGGTATGTGTATACAGGGTGATTCACTTAAGGTATGACAAAAAGATGGAGCGTTTAGATCGAGAAAATAAAAAAAACTTACGGGATGGGGGTCTATTCCCCCCTTTTAGGCGGGAAGGGTAATCTGATGATAAAACTGTTCAACTTATGGGGGTGGGGATATTTGTCCATCATTTTTTAGCATGGCGAATACAAAACTCATAAAAACACACAGACACGACAAAATTTTTTTTATTCTGTTGAGTTGTGTAATCAACCGGTTTCTGAAGTGACGATTAAGCCGGATTCTTCTTAGCTTTACAAGAAGGAAGTTGGTTCTCAAGTGTCTTGGGTTTTTAGTTAATTTGTGTTCTTCGATATTATGGGTGTTTGTACTTCGGGTTTTGCGGTACTTTGGATTTTTTGGTACTTTGGGTTTTCGGCACATTGTGTTTTTCGGAACTTTGTATTTTTCAGTACTTTGGGTTTTTTGTTTTTTTTGTACATTGGGTTTTTCGGTACTTTCGGGTTTTCAATACTTTGGGTTTTTCGGTACTTTGGGTTTTTCAGTACATTGGGTTTTTCGGTACTTTTGGGTTTTCGGTACTAAGGTACTTTAGGTTTTTGGAACTTTGGGCTTTTCGGCACTTTGGGTTTTTCGGTGCTATGAGTTTTTTGGTACTTTGTGTTTTTCAGTACCTTGGGTTTTTCGGTACTACAGCCATCTGGTTTTCAGTTTTTGGCTATGAATTAATAAGAGCGTTGAATTTTGAAAACAAAAATAGTAGGTACTTATACATAATATTTACAAAAAAATATTTCGAAGATTTTTAAAAATAAAATAAAAGAAGAAATGTCCGGCTGTACAAAAAGGTATAACATGTCGCTGTGTTACAGTTTAGTAAGTTTTGCTTATTCATTTCATTTTTTTTAAGAAAATTGTGCTTCCTGCCTAAATGGAAGGGGGAAATAAGCCCCTCCTCCCATACGATGTTTGTACTGTCTTGACCTAACCTACACGCTCCATCTTTTTGTCACACCTTAGATGGATCACCCTGTATATAAAGAAATCTATTTCTTAAATGTTTGGTAATGTTTGCTGTTTTATACTTTTCAGAACATCACCGGCTTTTAACAAAGAAATTTTCGTAGACTTTATGGGTGCTCAAATTAAAACTCTCTCGTTTTTAGCATATATTGTTCGAATATTTCAAGTGAGTCTAGTTGTTCTTTTTTTATTGAAAATAGATACCTTTATTTTAATAAATATGGTTTTAGGATTCGGTTGTTTCACATGCCCCATCGGTTGTAAAAGGCATGCTTGGGCTTATGGAACTTTGTCCCAAGGAAGCTGCTAATCTTAGAAAAGAACTTCTCATCGCTGCAAGACATATTTTTGCCACTGACTTGCGATTAAGTAATTTTAATTCTGAGCTTTTAAGCAAACAATGGCATACAGTTTATGTTTTTTTCCAGAGTTTATACCATTCATCGATCGAATGTTTGATGAAGATCTTCTTATTGGAAAGGGTGTTACACTGGACTCTATTCGTCCGCTTGCATATTCAACTTTAGCGGATTTAGCTCACCATGTCCGTGAAAATCTCAGTCTTAAGGCTTTAGCAAAAGCTGCAAATCTATTTTCCAAAAACGTGCATGACGAATCACTAGCTACTGGAATTCAAACAATGTCCTGTAAACTTCTTTTAAATCTGGTTGATTGTATCAGACAACACAGTGAATCTGATCCTGTAAAAGCTCGAGAATTGCTTATCACATTACTGAAAGTTTTTACATCAAAATTTCAAAGTATTGCTAAAATACAACTGCCGATGATTATGCAGAAGTGGTACAATTTCAGCATAGTTAGCTTTAGAGTGTGTTATTAATTTACTTATTTTATAGGAAAACCATTAAAGATCAACAAACTCCCGCTATTACAAGCAGTGCAACACCTTCCGAAGCAGCACCAGTTAACGCAGAAACAAAAGAAGGAGTAAATTTGGTAAGATATCAATTTCCCTATATTGACTTAGAATTTAGACTTTTAATTACATATGGCCGTGTGTCAATTGGATTAAATTTTCGATAAAAATCGCGTTAAAATGAATCCCAAGTTCAATTTTTGAAACTAATGGGCAAAAGTTTGTATTCGTAAAATAGTATTACTGCCAATACCAATGAAAATAAAAATTGACGTCGCACCTACTTGCTCTTATGTTCAAGACGCTGTGCGTTTAAAAAAATGTATACATATAACTGTATACAAGGGTCAGTATTTCAAAATATCAATATTTCAGCCTCCTTCATTTTTGAACCGAAATACAAAATTATTTAATAAGTTTGTAAGTTGGATGGCTTAAACAAAATGGGTTCTATCATTCGCTTTGAAAAACAATAGTTAAAAAAAAACCATACCCGCTATCTCCATTTAAACACCCAAAATGTTATTTCCCTGACGTGTCCCCAGGCCTATTTACTACACTTGCACTATGAATTTTAGAAACGAAACTAAAAACGATACAAAAAATCTAATGATGCAGTTTTTTTTTAAATAAATACACCCTCACTAAAGAATGGCTAGTTTATTTTTAGTTGCTTAACTTTATTAAATAGGTGCTATTTAGTAAGTGTACCCCATAAAATGATCATTTCTATCCCGCCAATAGAAATTAAAAACAAAAATAGAAAACGGATTTTTTTTGTTTAACGGGACAGGATTGTTCTTTATGAAAATTGAAGTAAGAGTTTGAAAAAAACTTGTTTGTCTTTTATATTTTAAGTTTAGGCAACGATTTTTTTTTCGGCCAGCGAATTTGTCATTCTTCTAACAAGTGTTTTTTTTTACTAAACCCTGTGGTCTAAATATTAAACAAGTTTACTCGTATGTGGCTTTTACAAGGGCCTGCATGATAAAAATTAAAAACATCTATTTTTCTAATAACTTCGATTTAATTCTCATAAAACTCCCTTCGGAGTCATTCCCTAACATCATTTTTTCCCTAACTTTCAAGTTTTCATTATAATGATTGATTGCGTTTTGGTACCTCTAGAAAGATCAATAATATTGCATTTCAACATATTAACAGTATATTCAGTAGTTTGGAATTTTGTTCACATTTTCTCGTTCAAAGTATCATAAAATAATATAATTATTACTATAAAATGTTTACGTCACGCAAAATCCTTGATCCACAAGAGCAAGTTCGTGCGACATAGTCGTTCATACTATTTTTCATGTTAGTATTTGTTCTCTTTTTTCTTTATCCTCCTGAAAGCATCCGTAAACTTAAATATCCATCTAATCACCGGAGTAAATATACATTTTCGTCATTCTCCTAATACAAGTGGCATTTCCCTGAATTAATAAACCGTTAGATTTAATCAAATACTTTGACCCCTTGTTTTAAAGGGGCTATTACAGAGTTATTAGGAGATATATATAATTGCTATTCTAGCAAAATACGTTGTTTTGAACGGTCCAATTTGGAGTGAAAAATATTAATGTTTTGAAATATTGACCCACAAATGCATGAAATACGATATTTAAATTAGATCTGAATTTTTAGATTAAATATAAATTGTATGGAAAAAAATTACAATTAAAAAAAAATTTATTTTTTTATACTTGTTTCCTTTCTTCCTAAATATAATGATTCTCCTAAAGTCGGCTCAAGGTCAATTATTGTTTATTTATTTTATGTGTTGTAACGTTTCGAGTGTGATTACAGACCCATTCATAAGCAAAATTATAATTAAAAATTATACATTACATTATATCTTTGACGTTAGGCAAAAAGGTCTTAAGTCAAAAAATTGCATTTTTGGTTTTTGATTGGGTTTAACAAATTTTTTGTTCTCTTTCATTTGGTATTAACGTCTTAAGTCTAGCACAACTGCTTCCAATCGTAATAATTTAGTCTGAAGGCATTAAGTCAGAAAACTGCATATTTGGTTTGGTATTAACGTCTTAAGTTCACTTAAGTCTTTGTGACCGATGTCTTTGACTTATTTAAATTTCTTCTAAGGACTTAAGTCAACTTTCTTTTATACCGAACCGAATACTCAAATAGGAGAATAGCGTAGATATACTTATGTGGGTATATTTTGATTTTTTTTTTCAACAAATGTATTTAGAAAAACATTAAAAAAAACGAAATAGGAATGAGAAGAAAAATAAACGGTTATTGCATCACATGAAGCATGAAGCTCTAGCTGCTAGAGGGGGAAATGAAATAGTTTCCTGCCCATATGCTCATATGCAGTAGTTGCCTGATTGTGTTTCTGAGGTGACATTTTATTCGGACATGGGGGACAAAATAAAAACAGTCATGTGAAGGCAATGTTCTTCATGGCTCAAGCTAAGTTCTCCAATTTAACCATAAACCACAAGTTCCTTGTTCCGGGTCATACACATATCGTTTGCTTAGAGGGAAAAGCAGCTAACTCCTATTTTGCATTTTTTACATAAAATTATTTAAAAAACATGTTTGCATTATTTTAATAAAAACAAAATAACATTAAGCACTCGTTTTTTCTAAATTCAGTGAAATTGAAAAGATTTGATAGATTTTTGTATTTTTTAGCAATTTTTGAAGTGGTCTATAATGATAAAAAAAAATGTGGAGTTAGCCGCTTTTCACTCTAAGCCGACGATGTGGAATTTGACGTGGAGCATTCCATGATTGAAAAAGAAAAAAAGAAAACAAAAACACCTGTTTACCACCCCCATAATTGGTACCAGCAAGTGCGAACAACAGGCCTGAAAAAGAAGTTCCAGGTACACAAATGCAGTGGGAAGAATTCTTTGATTTTGCCGCTTTATTAAATACAGTTTTTGTGTGCAGACAAAAAATACTTTTAATGAGCAGTTTTCTTGGCATAGTGTGCAATGTCTCCAATACCAGCAAAATGGCTTAGTGAGATATAAGAAGAGTTTATGCTACTCCGAAGAGTTCAAAATTTAAAAATTTTAAGCTTCCTTAGAAGAGGAAAAAATAGATATCTCAAAGATTATCCACTCTAAGCAAAGTACATAACTTTAGTCCCGATATCTGAGGAGAAAAAAAAGGATTTATGCTCTCTTTTAAGTTTAGTGCCACCTGTGCTTCACGATTTCTATAAGAATTACCAACTTCTAACTTCGCAATAAATGATGATCCAGATTTTGTAGATGAAGAAGAAGAAGCAGAAACAACATAAATAAAAATATTCATTTTTTTATCATTAGCTTTATGCTTTTTAAGCTTTTGATTAATTAAACAATTCCTTTTTATATTTATTTTTGTTACAAACTTTATATTTTGTAAGTTTTTGATTAATTAAACAAATTCATATTTTATAACTTAATGACAATGTTTTATTTTCTGACTTAAGTCCTACAAAGAAACAAAACTTTTACAAATAATACAAAATGAGAGGATCCTAGGGACTTAAGTCATCAAAAAAACCGTTAATACTAAAGATTTTGGAAACTTTTTTTTTCTATTATACAGTGGTTTATTTGAGAGCTTATTTCCCATAATTTTTTTTTCAAACAAATTTAAACCCGATTTGCAAATAATTAAACTATTTTCAATTTGATTTTACCAAAAACTGCAGTTTCTGACTTAAGACCTTTTAGCCTAACGTCAAAGATATGTAACAAAACTCAAATGGATTATACTTACAACTGTTGCAAATAAGAATGTATAAAAATATTTCTTATTTGACTGTGTATTTTTTGTATCCTTGTTTTGAAAATTATGGGTGTATCTTTTTTGTATTTGCCTTTGTATTTGTTTGAAAATTTAATTCAAACAAAATGGAGTTTGTATTTAATTTTGAATTATAATTTTATTTATGAATAGGTTTGAAGAAGGGTGTAATCACGACCGAAACGATAAAAAAAATAAAATAAATGCACAATAATTGACCTTGAGCCCACTTTAGGACAATCATCTTATTTTTTACTTGCGATATAGGTACTATAGGGCAAGCTTTGGATTCGGGCAAACAAAATTCGAGATAACAATCAAACCTGACATTACGATGATAGAGAACACAAAACAGTAGGTGGCATAATTCTGTATGTCTATCTATCTGTCTGCCTGTACCTCAACCTACAGCCTAAACCACTGAAGAGATTTTCTTCAAATTTCGAACTTAAGGTTTTTTTTGTAACTCTCCAGAGATGAAATAAATTTTTTTTTAGCTCCAAAAATAACGGTACTTTCCATACAACCGTAATAAAAAAGCTAATTTGTCTTAAAAACCGCTCCAACGATTTTTATAAAAAAATTCAGTGTGTTATTGTATATATGGTGTACTTTTTGGTATAACAAAATTTTAAAAACTGTTATTAATGGTACCTGCCATATAACGATTTTTTGATTTTCTATTTTCTCTTTAACGGCTCAATCTATTTCGATAAAACTTTTTATACAAAAGTTCTTTTAAAATGTCAATAAAATTACATATCAAAATTTTGAAAAAAAAATTTGGGATTTCACAAATTTTTTTGAAAATTCAATATTTTGAAGAAGAATAAATTTGTAAATGTATATTAATAAATACTCAAAATTGGAATCCCAATAATTTTTTTTTAATATTACTAAAATTTTATGTATACAAAATTAGTTTTTAAGAAAACCGCTCCAACGATTTTTAATTTTTTTTATTAAGTAATAAAATGGCATACTTGGTTTTAAGCGCTAAGCCATTTTACTAGTTATACAGTTTAAAGAACGATTTAATTGCTTTTTTTACATTTTTATATTTTGTTTATATTTTTTTAATATAGTGATTTATATATTTTAAAAGCTCTTAAGTTCCAAGCAACTTGAACATAAGAGCAAGAACGTGCGATCCAGTCGTGCATTTTATTCATATATCAAATTCAAATGCAAATTTTAAGTTTTTTTTATGTAAATATAACTAATAACTAAATTTTTTAAAAATTTTGTCCACCCGCTTTCGAGGTATCAAACAAAAATTTGAAACTTTTTTAGAAATGAAAACAAAAAAATTTCGAAAATTCTGATATGTTTTATTATTGAAATGTTTGTATATAAAACTAATAATCTAAATTCGTTTGGCCGATAATGGCCGAGGTACTAATAGTTGCTGAGTTTAAATTTGTATAATGTCTGATATTATATCGCACAACTTTAGAAACAAATCTAGCCGTTTTTAAGAAAATAAATATTTGCCTTAACGGGTTTTTAAAATTTGTATGGAAGGTCCGCTTTGTTTTTATAAGTGAAAATTTTGTTCTTAAAATATTCCTTAAAGTGTTAAAAAACCCTTAAACACCGAGTTTCAAAAAATTCGACCATATACACTAGTCAACAATATTAAAGGAACAAATTTTTTTTCAATTTTTGTTAGCGTTTTTTGAAGAGCTGTATCTTTGTGACGAGTGGTCGTATTGAGTTGAAATAAAAAGCATTTTACAGCTTTATGTTTTTTGTTTCGAGATTTGTTTGCAAACAAATTTTTTTGAAGTATCTACCGTTATTGCGTTATTGCAAAAAATGAGACGAGACAACAAAATTATTTTGTTTTTATTTTTTTTGAAGGTCCTCATTTCTATGGATAAATTTTTTTGAGTCAATTAAATGTCATGATCAGATACCTTGTTTATTCAGCTTTAATTCAATTTTTTTGTTGTTTTCGTACGATTTTTTTTGACATGGTTTATCTGACTTTGAATGAAAAAAGATACTTTTAGCCTTGATTACCAATATCTCAGCAAATAATGACGTTATAAAAAATTCAAAGACAGTTTTGGAAATTTGAAAAAGCGTTTTACAAGATTTTTTTATGATTTTTTAGAAATTATTTTTTTTTACCGTTCACCGTTAGTTTAAAAAAAGTACTAAAAACCGACGTTTTGTGGTCTTTTCGAAAATCTTTTTTTTTCGTTGCAAATATTGATTGCATGGCTTGCGTTGGTATGCAAATTTATAGACTTTTAAATCATCAATATTCTTGTAAATTTTCAAATTGATTCATCGAACCGTTTTTCCTCACCAAAACTTCAAAGTCTTACAAACCAGGTAAAGGAACAAATTGTGGTGTTCCTAAACAATGCGAAGTTGTCATCAAAATGACAAGAAAACCGCAATTCCAGTGGATTTTTTTCACAGTTTTGCATTAGTTAGATACTTTTTTGAATTGAAATGAAATAAAAAGTACATTAAACAAAAAAATAAAAAAAATGTATTTAAAAAAATTTTCAAACAAAAAAACTTGATTTTTTTAATTTTTTTTTTTTGAAAAATGTAATTTTTTTTTCATTTCCATTCAAAAAAGTATCTAACTAATGCAAAACTGTGAAAAAAATCCACTGGAATTGCGGTTTTCTTGTCATTTTGATGACAACTTCGCATTGTTTAGGAACACCACAATTTGTTCCTTTACCTGGTTTGTAAGACTTTGAAGTTTTGGTGAGGAAAAACGGTTCGATGAATCAATTTGAAAATTTACAAGAATATTGATGATTTAAAAGTCTATAAATTTGCATACCAACGCAAGCCATGCAATCAATATTTGCAACGAAAAAAAAGATTTTCGAAAAGACCACAAAACGTCGGTTTTTAGTACTTTTTTAAACTAACGGTAAACGGTAAAAAAAAATAATTTCTACAAAATCATAAAAAAATCTTGTAAAACGCTTTTTCAAATTTCCAAAACTGTCTTTGAATTTTTTATAACGTCATTATTTGCTGAGATATTGGTAATCAAGGCTAAAAGTATCTTTTTTCATTCAAAGTCAGATAAACCATGTCAAAAAAAATCGTACGAAAACAACAAAAAAACTGAATTGAAGCTGAATAAACAAGGTATCTGATCATGACATTTAATTGACTCAAAAAAAATTTATCCATAGAAATGAGGACCTTCAAAAAAAAATAAAAACAAAATAATTTTTTTGTCTCGTCTCATTTTTTGCAATAACGCAATAACGGTACTTCAAAAAAATTTGTTTGCAAACAAATCTCGAAACAAAAAACATAAAGCTGTAAAATGCTTTGTATTTCAACTCAATACGACCACTCGTCACAAAGATACAGCTCTTCAAAAAACGCCAACAAAAATTGAAAAAAAATTTGTTCCTTTAATATTGTTGACTAGTGTAGTTTTCAAAATATTTGAGCCCTACTACAAGTTCCTAGCATGCTTGGTTCTTGAGATACACTATATGACCTGCTAACTTCACAGCTAGGTTAGCAGGTCACTCGATTACATCGTTATATGGCAAACTACAAAATCGGGAATTGAAATACAAAAAAATGCAAACAAAACTGCAAATTCATGTCAAGGTCCCATTTGCGTAGGTGAAAGTTGCCCTGCTAACTTCACAGACGTGTAAAGCAGTTTGATTGAGATGAAACACACAATTATTTTGCTTGTTGGCTAACAGTGTCATGCAAAATAAAACCATTGCTGTCATGAAATTTCATGCAAAACAATATTCCAATTCCAAACATAGTTATCTAAGTTTATGCCTTAATATTAAGTTCTGAAATAAAATAAATAAAAATAATAAAATAAATTAATAATTGCAGGATGCTCCTCCATTCGATCAATCTTCCAAAGCAAATACATTTGGTATACCTGGACCAAATAATCTTAATGTTGCCGAGTACAGAAGCCTAGTCAAAACTTTAGTTGGGGGAGTAAAAACCATAACTTGGGGTTGTGTAAGCTGCAAGGTAAGTAAATTCTTTAAAAATTCCTTAGATTACTCAGTCATTTGTTTATATTCATTATTTTTATTTTTGCAACAGCCAATGCTTATCGAAAACAAGTTATTTCTTCCCCATGAGCTCAGTATTTATATAGATTTAATATATTGGGCCCTAGAAACACTTGATATATATACAGTTGTTCCGAATATACCAACAGGCTCAAATCAAATACCAAAACCTTCAGGTCATATACCACGAACTAAAGAGGAGAAGGAAGTTCTTGAGCATTTCAGTGGAATCGTAAGTATTACCCATGGTTTTTATTAATTTTGTATAAAAATTCGTATTTTTCATTTCAGTTCTTAATGATGCATTCTCAAAACTTCCAAGAAATATTTGCAACCACAATTGAATATATGGTTGAGAGAATTTATAAAAACTCATCGATCCAGGTGGTAGCGAATTCCTTTCTGGCGAACCCTTCAACATCACCTTTATTTGCAACTGTATTGGTGGAATATCTTTTAGAAAGAATGGAGGAAATGGGATCTAATGTTGAACGGTCTAATTTATACCTTCGACTTTTTAAACTCGTGTTTGGTAGTGTAAGCTTATTCCCAATTGAAAACGAGCAAATGCTTCGTCCACATTTGCATAACATCGTCAATCGTTCAATGGAGCTTGCCATGACAGCTAAGGAGCCTTTCAACTATTTTCTTTTGCTTCGGGCCTTATTCCGGTCGATTGGTGGTGGAAGTCATGATTTGCTTTATCAAGAATTTCTACCACTTCTACCTAATCTTTTGGAAGGACTAAATCGACTACAAAGTGGTTTCCACAAACAACACATGAAAGATTTATTTGTAGAGTTATGTTTGACTGTCCCAGTGAGACTTTCATCCCTATTACCATATTTACCAATGTTAATGGATCCGCTCGTATCGGCATTGAACGGTTCGCAAAATCTTATAAGTCAGGTTTGTTCGCTATAATTTTTTCTTCAAAAAACAATTACAATGTACACATTTTTTAAATAGGGCCTTCGTACATTAGAACTTTGTGTTGACAATTTGCAACCTGATTTTCTTTACGACCATATTCAACCAGTAAGAGCAGATTTGATGCAAGCTCTTTGGCGTACATTGCGAAATCAAGATAGTGCAGCGCTGGTTGCATTCCGCGTTCTAGGAAAATTCGGAGGAGGCAACAGAAAAATGATGATTGAAGCCCAAAAGTTGGAGTACAATGATAAAGACACCCCAACATCAGCTATTGTAGCAAATTTTCAAGATCATCGCAAACCTATTGATTTCCCTGTCGACAAAGTCATTGAGATCGCATTTAATGCCCTGAATCTCAATGCAACAGATTCATTTTATCGGAGACAGAGCTGGGTTGTTATCAGATGTTTTCTTGGTATTAATTGTATTTTGTTTGTACATGAATTATTAACTTTTTCTTTTGTCTAATTAAAGCGGCTTCAATATGCTTAGACGATGATAAGCACACTCTTCAAAAACTCTTTATGCACCCTAGCTTTGTCGAGGCTAATATTAATGTTTTGCCAACTTATTATAAATCTGATGAAGTTCAGGCCCGCCAAACACATCAAACTGCTTTGACAGGTATGCTGGTGGCAGCAGCTACTAAAGAACTAAGGGAATCAGTTTTGCCATTCATGGTATCGGTGGTGCGACATTATACAATGGTGGCAATAGCACAGCAATCGGGACCGTTTCCTTTTAAACACAGCTTTAACAATACTGGTATAGATCCGTTGGTACTTATTGATGCATTAGCTGTTTGTATGGGTCATGAAGAAAAAGAACTCTGCAAACCAGGCCAGCTTTGTATTAGTTTGATTCTCAAGACAACAACAAATATAATGGGAAATAAAGAAAGAGCTTGTCGCTTACCACTCATGCAGTATTTGGCCGAACGGATGGTTGCCTTGTGCTATGAAAGACCATGGTACGCAAAAATGGGGGGTTGTATGGCAATAGAATGTCTGTATCAGCACATGTCGCTCTGTTGGTTGTATCAAAATTTGTTTGCCTTTTTGCGAGCTTTTATATTTGTTATCATGGACCTCGGTGGAGAAGTCTCAAGTGGCTCAATTGATATGGCAAAAACATACTTGGAAAATATGCTTCGAATAAGTATGGTTCCCCTTGATAAAGATTATAAAAATAAAGAACTTGTAGCTCTTCAAACGAAAACAATGTATGAAGTAATACACGAATTAGTTCGTCAAGTTACAAGTCCAAATACACTTGTTCGTGAACAAGCAATGTCTTCCTTAAGACTTATAGCTGAATTACAGTCGAAAACCGTTACTGAAGTTATGGATCCTCATAGGGAGGTGCTGGTCGATATCATTCCACCTCAGAAACATTTTCTGCGTCACCAACCAGCAAGTGCTCAAATAGGACTTATGGATGGTAATACTTTTTGTACTACGCTCGAACCAAGGCTGTTTACAATAAGTATGTGTTTTTAAATTTTGATTTTTTATCTAATTTTGCAAAAAGCTAAATATAATGAAGTTTTCAATTATACTTAATATGCCTTTGCTTTTTTTAGATCTATTGAATACTTACCATAAACTATTCTTTGATGAGCTCCTCATCTTAAGTGAAGCAGAGGATTCAATTTTAACAAAGCTTGATTGCTACAAGAATGTTACAAACTTGATTCCATTGCGAAAAAGTGCACTGCGGGCTTTAGCTGCATGTCATTATATAAATGAAAGCACATACAGGGAAAAAATAATAAATATTTTGTTCAAAGTTATGGAGAACAATAATACAGAACTGCAAGAAGTTGCCTTTGAATGTATGCAAAAGTTCCTATTAGTTTTTCAAATTGAAAAAGAAAAGGTTTGTATATTATATGATATTATGCTTAGCTATGAAAATGTTTAATCATTATTGTTTTTCTTTTGGTACAGGTTCGTGCAGGAATGCGACCTTTACTTCTTACACTCGGAGATCATCGGAATCTTAATCTGACGGCAACCAAACGTTTGTCATATTTCACGCAACTTTTCCCCTCAATGTTTAATGAAAAATTAAATGAGCAAATCTTGCAACACTGCCAAGAAATGATTGAAATATCAGTAAATGCAAACAAAACTACGAAACAGGGTGGAAATTTCTTAGCAGCAGCGAAAGTTGAAGAATACGAACAAAAAATTGCAATTTTAATAGGAATGTTTCATCAAATTTCAGCAGCTACTCCAAAGTATATTGAGAGCTTGTGTCAATTGGTCTTGAAAACTGAAAATAACTTGATGATGGAATCTTGTCCGTATAGAAAACCCCTACTGAAATTTTTGCTGAGATATCCAATTGACTCGGTTAATCTGTTTTTAACGGACCTTAATGTAGTCAATCATCAATGGAATAGGTTTTTGATATACCTGCTAAAACATAAAGATGGTTTATCATTTCGCAATGCCATTCAGAGCAATAAATCGGTTCGTTTAATGCAGATGATCAACTGTAATTGCCCATCATTTGCTCATCTAAACGATATACAAAAATATGAAGTTTGTCATCAAGGTGTTTTGATTGTTTACACGCTAATGGAACAAGATGATCAGTGGTTGCTTACCCAAACCGATATTGTTGCTGTGTTGAAAAACCTATGGCAAACTAGTCTATACAAAACTTGCGAGACTAATGTCGCCTGTGATCTTTGGCATCTTGTTGGCAAAATTTTGCTTTTTTACTTCTCTCACAACACCAACGATATAGATTTACTTTTTCAGTTATTGCGTGCGTTATGCTTGCATTTTATCCCAGACTTTCATTTTCTACGGGATTTTCTTCAAAATACAGTAGCTCAGAGCTATACTGTATCTTGGAAACGAAATGCATTCTTTCATTTTGTTGAAAACTTCAACAGCCCTCTTTTATCTGAGGATCTGAAGGCTAAAATTCTAACTGCTATTTTAATACCATGTTTTGCTGTGAGCTTTGAAAAAGGAGAAGGTAACAAATTAATTGGCGCACCACCGACGCCATACCAAGAAGATGATAATAATATTGTCTCGGTATTTATAAGTAAAGTATTTGATCCTGAGAAACCATTCGCCAATGACGACGCAGTGCGAATCGCCTTACTGCAGTTTGCATGTTTGTTGGTTGATAAAGCTTCCCCACATATTCACGATGGAGATGCAAACAACAAACGACAAAGCAATAAACTACGACGATTGATGACATTTGCATGGCCTTGTCTTTTAAGTAAAAATTGCGTTGACCCTACTGCACGTTATCATGGGCATTTACTATTGGCCCACATCATTGCTCGATTGGCTATACATAAAAAAATTGTTCTTCAAGTTTTCCATTCATTGCTTAAGGGGCACGCTTTAGAAGCTCGACCAGTTGTTCGTCAGGCTTTGGAAGTACTAACACCTGCAATGCCCTTACGGATGGAAGACGGAAACACTATGCTTACGCATTGGACAAAGAAAATAATTGTAGAGGAGGGTCACTCCATGCAACAACTCTTCCATATTTTACAACTGATAGTGCGTCACTACAAGGTAATAAATAACCATTTTTTAATCAAATAATTCGATAAATTAATACATTATTTGTTTCTCCAATAGGTTTATTACCCAGTTAGACACCATCTTGTTCAGCACATGATTAACTACATGCAACGACTAGGTTTTCCTCCTAACGCTTCATTGGACAATAGGAAGCTCTCTGTTGAACTGGCTGAAACCATAATCAGATGGGAGCTACAACGAATTAAAGAAGGAACAAGTAGTGAAAGTGATACAAATGTCGACGAAGACCAATCGTCAAATTCTGGACCTAAGAGAGCATCTACAGATGATCCTAATGAAGTTCGCAAAAAGTTTGCAGGTGGCGAAAATGTTCCAATACAACAACCAATTCCAAGTAAGCCATTTTTTTAATTAAGGCGCGTAAACTGGAACGAATAATGATGGTTCAACATTAATAAAACGAAAATCTTCTTTCTCCAGCAACATCAGCTGCAGCTCAACATCAAAAAGTTGATGAAATTGAACGACCAATTGATAAAGTACAGTGCGACAACGTACTTAACTTCTTAATTAGATTAGCTTGTCAAGTGAATGATTTACAGTCAACACCAGGTGTAGTATCACCAGGAGAAACTCTTTCGCGCCGGTAAGTTTTCGAAAAATTTTAAAATATTAAACTTCTTGTACTACATTGAACAAATATTTACAGGTGTGTAATGCTTCTTAAAACGGCAATTCGTCCAGAAGTATGGCTTCAACCATTTGATCTTAAATTAACATGGCTCGATAAAGTGTTTGCGTCTGTAGAGACACCACAAGCGAATTTAGGAAATATTTCCACTGGACTTGAGCTTTTAACTTTCTTCATGACCGTATTACGGAAGGAACACATATTGTCGATAATTAGGCCCATTCAACGTGGTCTTTCGGCATGTGTAACAAATCAAAATACACGCATAATACGCTTAATGCATGCCCTTTTGTCTCGTCTAATGTCTCTCTACCCAGCTGATTCCCAACACAAACATGAGGACATTGAAATTTTGTATACAACTGTAAGTTCTATGATCACTGAGTCCTTTACCGCTTACGAAAAAAGTCAACAATCAACATCATCATCACTTTTTGGAGCTCTTATGATATTGAAGGCGTGTTGCAATAATAATCCCAGCTATATAGATCGAATTATGTTACAATTTATGAGAGTTCTAAATAGGCTTACCAAAGATCACATGACAATTCCCAACACAGGTGCCAATGCTCAACAACCTGTTGAAAGTGGTTCCTTGTCAGTTGAATTGCTTATTTTGTCACTGGATTTGATAAAGAACCGCATTGCTGTTATGGGAATCGAAATACGAAAACTTTTCATAGGTGGGATTCTTGTGGGATTAATAGAGAAAAGCAACGACCCGAAAATACTTAAGTGCATCATTAAAATGATAGAAGACTGGATGAAAAACAAAACACAAACACTTCCAGTAACTCAGACGCCATCGATTCGAGAGAAATCAATTCTTCTCGTGAAGCTCATGCAATACGTAGAGAAGAGGTTTGCTGACGACCTAGAATTAAATGCACAATTTCTAGAATTAATAAATTATATGTATCGTGATGATTATCTGAAGCAGACGGAATTGACCAGTAAACTAGAAGTTGCATTTTTGTCTGGTTTACGATGTACTCAGCCCAGTATTCGAGCCAAATTCTTTGAAATATTTGATGGCTCTATGAGGCGGCGTCTACATGACCGACTCTTGTATATTATTTGCTCTCAAGCATGGGATTCAATCGGGCCACACTATTGGATAAAACAATGTATAGAATTATTAATTCTAACTGCAAATAGTAATACTCAAATACAAAATGCTAATGAGAATCACTTAATTCCTAGTATTTCGTCAGTTATAAACCTGGCAGACACGGAAGAAAAGAAGCACTTTGTTATATATACTCCACTCCAAATTGATCCAGTAGAAAAGACATCAATATTTGAAGAAAAAGATGACTTTTTTGACATTGACATTAGTGCAGAGTCGAACGTTTATCGTCATGAAGATTCAGAACGTGCAGTTCCTAATCGACAAGTGTCTCTGATAGAACTAATCTCAAAACAATCGGAATTTCTAGATGTAAATCGACAAGTACGTACTGAACACTTGTTGGCAGCTACCTCCCAGCTCTGTCATATGGATACACAATTAGCCGAAAAAATGTGGCTTGCAGTCTTCCCTAGGCTATGGTCAATGCTCGACGAAGATCAACAACAGGCTATTATGAGGGAATTGATTCCATTTTTATCGTCCGGATCTCATGTTATCCAGAAAGACTGTCATCCCAGTGCCTTGAATACTTTTGTAGAAGCTGTAATACACTGCAAACCCCCAATATATATACCGCCTAGCTTGCTCGCTTATTTGGGTAAAGCTCACAACTTATGGCATCGCATGTCATTGATCCTCGAAGATATGGCTACCGATTGGCAATCGAAAAAGGATAAATATCAAGAAAATTCTGATATTGATCTAAGTGAATATGATCTTACTGAAAACAGTCAGTCAAATATTTGTGATTCTTTATCTCAAATGTACTCTGCACTTCACGAGGAAGATTTGTGGGCAGGTCTTTGGCTTAAATATGCTAAATACCCAGAGACAAATACTGCTATCGCCTACGAACAAATGGGATTCTTTGAAGAAGCCCAAAGCGCGTACGATTTGGCGATGTGTAAGTTTAAACAAGAAGCTCCAAATGGACCTATAGCACTAGAGATGAACAGTGAGTTGGTTTTGTGGGAGAATCATTGGATTCGTTGTGCCAAAGAACTAAATCAATGGGACATTTTATTAGACTATGCACAGTCTAATAAAGATAAAAAACCACTGCTTATAATGGAAAGTGCCTGGAGAGTGCCCAATTGGACACTCATGAAGCAAGCTTTAAACAAGGTGGAACAAATCAACCCGAAGCAATATGGGTATAAGGTGAATTTGTACAAAGGCTTTTTGGCGATTTTGAATCAGGAGGAACAACAGCTATCGAATGTAGAACGACACGTTGAAATTGCTTCTGGGATGTGTATGCGAGAGTGGAGACGACTTCCACAAATTGTCTCACATATACATCTACAGTACCTTCAAACAGCTCAACAGATAATGGAACTACAAGAAGCTTGTCAAATTCATCAAGGTCTTATGCAAGGTCAGGGTCGTAATTCTTCGTTGCATGACATGAAAGCAATAGTGAAGACATGGCGAAATAGATTGCCAGTGATTGCCGATGATCTTTCTCATTGGAGTGACATTTTCACATGGCGTCAACATCACTACCAAATCATTACTCAACACTTAGAGCAGCAGACAGATCAAGGAAATACTATGTTGGGAGTCCACGCCTCAGCCCAGGCTATTATTTATTTCGGAAAAATTGCTAGGAAACACAATCTCACAAGTGTGTGTCAGGAGTCACTATCGAGAATTTATACTATTCCATCAGTCCCGATTGTGGATTGCTTCCAAGTAATATAAAAAAAGAAATATTTTAAAAATTGTTTCTAATTTAATTTTAATTCAACAGAAAATCCGTCAGCAAGTAAAATGCAACATACAAATGGCTTCAGTAGGTCGACGTGCCGAGCTCAACGAGGCTTTAGAGGTTATTGAATCTACCAATCTAAAATACTTTAGTCCAGAAAATAACGCAGAGTTGTACGCTTTAAAGGGACTGCTTCTAGCTCAAATTGGTCGTTCTGATGAAGCGAATAAAGCATTCAGTGCAGCAGCTAAGTTGCACGATGGCCCTACCAAAGCATGGGCCTTATGGGGCGATTATCTGGAGCAAATATTCACTTCAAAGCCAAGACAGATGATGATTGGAGTCAGTGCCATAACATGTTTCTTGCAGGCGTGCCGGCATCAAAATGAAAACAAAACTAGAAAGTACTTAGCTAAAGTCCTATGGCTATTGTCATACGATGATTCCAAAGCATCTTTGATGGATGCCTTAGAAAAATATGTTGTTGGAGTTCCACCACTGCATTGGTTGCCTTGGATACCACAGCTATTGTGTTGTTTAGTGCAATATGAAGGAAAGGTCATTTTAAATCTCTTAAGTCATGTAAGTTTTATTTTGGTAAGCCAGTAACTTAAAATTATTCTAAATATGAATTCTTTTAATATTAAGGTTGGCCGAATGTACCCACAAGCAGTTTATTTTCCAATAAGAACACTTTTCTTGACTATGAAAATTGAACAAAGAGAGAGACACAAAGCCACAGAACAAGCTAATAAAATGCAAAGCTACGTAAGTAAATTTTTGGCTTTGATATTTTCTAAAATTTTTAAGCTTTCCATTCAGATTATTTTTTTTCATAATAAATGATATGTTATTGAAAGTTTGAATTAACAATTTGTTAATATCTTAAACAAAGCATCATAAGTCTTCTGCTCAAAGTTTCCTTTTTTATTTGTTGTCAAAACAACCGTTTGTAACGCCCTAAAAGAATTGGAAATTAATGAATATAATAAGCTTTTGGAGCTTTTAGAGAAACAACTTATTTCAATAAGGTTCTAAACAGAATAATAATATATTTTATATTTTATAGGAAACATAAATACAAATCTACTATAAACAAATAAACAAAGTGCTAGATGAACTAAATAAGTAGGTACAATAGATTCTTCAAGGTTTCAACACCCCCACTAGGATCTATCTTTTCAAACCCATTGATCTAGCACATTAATTTGATTTTTCAGTTGGTAGTCCTTTAGTTAAAATATCGGCAACCATTTCAGAAGTATTTAAATAAGTTAATTTGATTAATTCTTCATTGATGACATCTTTAACGAAATGATGCCTGACATCTATGTGTTTGGTCCTTGCGTGATAAACATTTGTGGTAGTTAAACAAACTGCACTTTGATTATCACAAAATAATATAATTTTTTCTTGTAAGTCTGGTAATAATTCCTTTTTAAGTCCGGTAAGCCACAATGCTTCTTGAATAGCCGTACTTAAAGACATATATTCGGCTTCTGTGGTCGATAAGGCCACAGTAGGTTGTTTTCGGGAACACCAAGAAATCGCGCCCCCTTGCATTTTAAAAATATAGCCTGTGACGGATCTCCTGTCATCAATATTTCCAGCATAATCTGCATCACAAAATCCAGTTATAAGAGAATTACCTTGATCCTTCTTAGAATAGCAAAGTTTGAAGTCTGCTGTACCTTTAAGATATCTCAAGATTCTTTTTGCTGCTATCCAGTGAGCTTTACCTGGGTTCTGATTGAACCGACTAAGGTTATTCACCGCATAGCTAATGTCTGGTCTTGATACTTGTGCAGCAAACAGCAAGCTTCCAATCAATTCCTGATATGGAATCTTGGACATCTCTTCTCTTTCCAATTTCGTCTGTGGTGACATATTTGTACTCAATTTTTGGTTATAATCCATCGGCGTTGAACAAGGATTGCAACTTGTTAATCCAAAACGATCTATCAGTTCCTTTATATATTTTTCTTGGTCTATGCAAAGTTGACCGTTTGCTCTGTCTCTCTGCAACCGAAGACCCAAAAAAGAATTTGCAACTCCAATGTCCTTCATGTGAAAACGCTTCATTAAACTTGCTTTCAGACGATGCTTCAGTTGGGAATGATTATCCAGGATAAGCAAATCACAACAAAAACATAAATGTTAAAAAAGGAGCCAAGTTCTTTTGTGCACAAGAAACCTGTGCGTAAAAAGTCAGCCAAAAAAAGTAATGAGATCTAAAATATATGCCAAGTTTTAAGTTCATGAAGTTCAATATCAAATATCTTAAGTAGAGTAATATCGAAACAATTCCAAATCATGACAGAAATTTGGTAATTAATGATTACTGATTAAAATTTGGTGGGTTCAGTGGTCAAGTTTTCATAAATTTTAAATTTGTGATTAAGTAAGTATTCAAGAGAAAACTTGCCAAGTAAATCCACCAAATTTTAATCAGTAATCATTAATTACCAAATTTCTGTCATGATTTGGAATTGTTTCGATATTACTCTACTTAAGATATTTGATATTGAACTTCATGAACTTAAAACTTGGCATATATTTTAGATCTCATTACTTTTTTTGGCTGACTTTTTACGCACAGGTTTCTTGTGCACATAAGAACTTGGCTCCTTTTTTAACATTTATGTTTTTGTTGTGATTTCACTCCTTTTTGCAAAGACTTATTTTGCCAGGTGAAAGTCAAGCCCTACCGCTCTACAAAGTTTCATAATTCTACGACAACCGAAAATGCTCTGTACAAATAATAGCAGTTCTGATAAAGTGGGTGGATGGCACACCTCCTGAATGGACAATTCCAAATTTTCGATTTTTTCCTTTCTAAGTACTTCAAATCCTACCGACCTACCAATTTTCATCGTTCTACAACAATCGGAAGTGCTCCATGTAATTTATAAGAATTTTAAAGAATGTGGGTAGATGCCACGCCCCCTGAATGCAAAATTCCAATTTTTCATTTTTTTTCTTTCTAAGTACCTTAAGCCCTACCGACCTACCAATTTTCATCGTTCTACAACAATCGGAAGTGCTTCATATAATTTATAAGAATTTTTGAGAATGTGGGTGGATGCCACGCCCTCTGGACTGAAACTTCCAATTTTTTGATTTTTTTTTCTTCTAAGTACTTCAAGGCCTACCGACCACCAATTTTCATCGTTCTACAACAATCGGAAGTGCTCCATATGATTTTTAATAATTTTTAAGAATGTGGGTGGATGCCACGCCCTCTGTATGGAAAATTCCTATTTTTCAATTTTTTTTCTTCCTAAGTACCTCAAACCCTACCAACTTACCAAATTTCATTGTTCTAGAACAATCGAAAAAGCTCCATATAATTTATAGAATATTTAAGAAAGTGGGTGGATGCCACGCCCCCTGAATAGAAAATTGCAGATTTTCGATTTTTTCCTTTGTATGTACCACAAGGCCTACCGTTGTGCGAAATTTCAAGTTTCTACGATGTCAGGAAGTGCTCCATAATTTTGATGATCTGTCAGTGAGTCAGTGAATCAGTCAGTCAGTTACGGTTTTTGCGATTTTTGAAGTCCTATATCTTGGGAACTACTAGTGCTAAAGAGTTGAAATTTGGTGAGCCACCTGTGTTTCATCAGCCTAGCAAATACTGCGAATTTGAAGTTTCTGACTTTATTGGTACTGAAGATAGAGGGGGGTTGAAAATCGCCTGAGTTTGTTCCTGTAAAAAGGGTGTAGTGCCGCGAACTTGGCTGGGCACTACCGTGCCCTTTGATCATCAACATAAATTGCCACTATTAAAATTCGTCCATCAAGCCGCAAATGGTAGATGCATGGATCCAACTTGGATTGCTTCATCCCAAATTCTTTTAAGGCATGATCTAATTTTTGGTTCCACATACGAGAAGACTGTTTCAAGCCATAAATGGATTTCTTTAAACGAAGCACCTTCTCTCCATTTCCAAATCCTTCAGGTTGTCGTATGTAAATCTGTTCTTTTAGATCTCCTTGTAGAAAGGCCGTTACAGCATCCATTTGTTCTATGTCGAGATTTTCTTTTACAGCTAAAGCTAGCAGAAATCTAATGGATTCGTATCGCACCACAGGAGAAAAAGTCTCTTCGTAGTCAATTCCTTTTCTCTGACTACATCCTTTAACTACTAATCGAGCCTTGTATCGAGCTATTTCACCATTTACATCCACTTTTGTTTTAAATACCCACTTTGTATTTAGTGTCTTCCTTCCAGGAGGTAAATCGGCTTCTTCCCACGTTTGGTTCGCTAGCAAGGATGCGTATTCGTTATTAATCGCTTCTCTCCAATTTTTTCCGTCTTTTCTGTTAATAGCTTCTTGATATGTCAACGGATCAGTCATATTATTGCTACTTGCAATATATGTTACGTAATCATCAAAGTTTCGAGGTTTTCTTGCTCTCTCAGATCTTCTGAAATTTTCTGATATTGTAGGCACTTCAACACTTTTGGGTACATAGTCTTCATCTGAATAAAATTCATCCTCTTCAGATTCTTCAGTTGTCTCGGCTGAATTACCCTCAGTAGTATCATAGACTAACTAATAATAAAGACAGGCCGCTTCATATAAAGAAAAAGGACCCGATTTGAGATTGCCTCCACTTAGATTGCCTCCACCTCTCATACATGTTTTGTACTTGGCGAGAAAAGCTTTTGCTGTATGAAGCTTTCAAGTTGCATCGAACTGAAACTCATATCACCACTATCGCAAGTGTACCTGTTTTAGTTGTTGGTTTTGGGTATTTTGTCTGTTTTTTTTTTTTTGCAATTAATGAAGGTTGTGTGGTGGTAGTTTTTTTGTCTTCATAGTTTGCTCTAACTTAAATTTTGCTTGTGTGTGTGTACACTTCTTCAGGTATATTTATTTCATTCTTGTCGATCTTGGCAAGAATTTTCGTTTTTGAAGGAAAAATTTGTTCTTTAGAGGATTTATCTGTTTTCACGTTTGGGGTGGATGTGGAGACTATATGAATGTTCTGAAGCAATGGTAGACTTGGTGGCGGTTGTTTGTGTTTGCAATTTTTTGCTCTCATTTATCCTTTTTTGTGCGCTTGCTTGTGTACTCTTGCATACATTCATATATGTAATCTCGATCTTCTAATAATGACATTAGAATTATCGTTTTTGGTGGTTTCGAGGACTTCTATACAGCATAAAAATAATATGTAGGTAGGTGGTATGAAGGAATATTTTGTTTATTTTATATCTTATTTATTTATTTATTCAGTACCGAAATAAAAAAATGTTAAGAAATACAGGTGAATAACATACCTTATTTGTTTAATTGCAAAAATAAACCTACCGAGTCGAGGAGTATGTTCGCAAATTATGTGTATAACATTCCTTTAAATCGAGTAAACTAATTGCAAAGTTAAAATGCTATTTTTTGCATATTTAAAGCATAAATAAAGATTCATTATTTCTAAACATTCATGTTTTTTTCTATTAATTTTCAAGGCAAATGCGCCCGAAAATAGCGATATTTTCACTCTAAACGAATTTGCACCTCTCATAGTAATTTATCATGTTCACTTGAATCATTATATTTATAAACCATTTCCGGAGAGCTTATTCGTGATATTTCAAATTCTGTATTTGTACCTAGTTTGCAACATTTTGGGTAGAGTAATGTTCAAAAATCGATATAAAATCTTGTGGGTAACCTAGAAATATGTCTGATACACCAAAATAACCTGTTATTAATCAAAACTACATATTATAAAATACAAATTTTTAAAATCATATTTAAAATGAGAACATTATTGTAAATGGAGTGAAAGCTTGCTTTTAAACCTTTCGAAACCTCTCAAGTCTCAACTATTCAAACTAAATGCAAATGTAATTTTAGCACACTTTGGAAATTTAAGATTTTTTCAAATTTCTTCAGACACCTTATTTCTGAAAAATGAAGCAGTATTTCTCCACTTATAGGTATCCAATTTAATGCAGCTGGATCGACATTTCTTTGAATTCTTTGGCTTACCCTCGAAAATGATCAAAATACGGAATTACAAATATAAAAAAATTAAAACCACTTAGCAATCTTGAAATTAATGAGAAAAATACTGCCGACAAAAAATTAAAACTACAAACAAAATTGTAAATCAAGAAAAAGACAACAATTATTTATCTTTAAAAGTTAAATTGTAATCAACAAAAACATTGAAAAACATAAAAATGAACTTGGATAGCAAATTGAGAGCAAAACTTCGAATCATTTTTCAATTTTTTTACTGAATTTCTATCTACATGCCAACTTTTATCAGCAAAGATCTGTTAGAGAAGTGCACTAACAATTTGCCTGAATTATTTAAATAAATAAATTTAATTACATAAAAAAAAAGTTCTCTGCTTTCAAAATTTTAATGGAAAAAGTAAATCATTCAGTTTAGAATTAAATCACACTGCTCTTTTGATATACCTATCATAAGAAATAATTTCACTATCACCATAAGCTGAAATACAAAAATTAGTCTAAATCCGTTTAGCCGATAATGGGAAAATTCAAAATAAAAAAACATAAAATATAAACAATGTCTTTTTAAAAAGTCGTATATTAACAAACAGCTTAATTGATCCTCCTTATGGCAAACTATGTATATGGGTTATATAGTTCAACCACCCCCCACCAGATGGTTTCATAGTTTTATTCATGAAGAATAAAAAACTTTTTGTTGCTGTCCACAAGCTTAACTATTAAAATTAAATTTAATATTACCATTTGTTTTGCTTCATAAAAGTTCAATAAAACGCATTGTGTATTTTTATTTTTCTTGCCTATATCGAGGTCTAATAGCCTCATCTTCAGGGTCAAACGGAAATATTAATAGAATTATGTATAATGTACATATATCCGTGGCGGTAAGTCGAGATACCTGTTGTTAAATTAATAATTTGAAAAAAAAAATACTTAACAAAATTTTACGAAATTTTACCCTTATGTAATATTTTCCTAACACATCTGAAAATACATCGCTCATTTAAAAGAATACCGTCATAACTCAAAAATTGACAGTTTTAAACTGAGTATAACATTGTATGCTTAATTTTTGTATCTTTACTTTTGTGAAAAAATTACATCGATATCTCATCTCCATTTGCCATACGAACGTTTTGTTTGTTGCACTACAGTCGTTTTTTCATATATTTTTCACAAAAACGAAACTTTCAATCGCATTTATCTCAAAACAGCAAGATATGACGGTATTCTTTTAAATGAGCGACATTATGAACACTTTTTTCCACATTAGTAACGTTTTGTGCAGGATATTCAACACAAACCCTGACCTTATAAACTTTCTAAGAGTTTGAGTTACCTGGTTCTTCACGACCGCCACGAATATATTGAACCTTTTCAGGAAGTTCTAAGAAAAGTTTTCATATTTATATAAAACATTGCTGTACATTATTGCTCACAAGTAGCGATAAAATTCGGGATTTGGAAAATCATACACAAGCTCTCCAAAAATAGCTTATAACTTCAGTAATTCTATTTTTTCTAACAAATGAGGTATCAACTAAAAGATAATATAAAAAGTTTATATTTTTATAAAAACAAAGTAATATTTGGAATGAATATGAAATTATTGTAAAAGGTGCAACTTGGTTAAGAGAGAAGATACCACTTCTTCGAGTACGTGCATAGATAATGGATTCTTAAATATATTTACATACATTCAAAAACTGCCATTATTAATCCTACCTGTGAATTATATAGTTCATATTATGACGACACCCACCAAATGATTTTGGTTTTCCAAAATTCTATTTTGCAAAACAAAACTAAAATTTTAACATACATTTACGAGTATGTTTATGTGTATTGCTCACAAGCTCCCAAATAAATTTCAATTAATTAATCACTTACAAGCAAATTTGTATTTTGATCATTTTCAAAACAAATCAAAAAAATGTCGATCCCGCTGCATTAAATTCTATATAAGTCGAGAAATGCTGCTTGGATTTTCAAAAACTAGATATCTGTAGAAAGTTGAAAAAATCTTAAATTTTCAAAGCATGCAAAAATTATATTTGCATTTAATTTGAGTAGTTGAGAGGTTTCGAAAGGCTTAAAAGCAAATTTTCACTCCATTTACAATAATGTTCTCATTTTAAATATGATTTTAAAAATTTGTATTTTATAATATGTAGTTTTGATTAATAACAGGTTATTTTGGTGTATCAGACATATTTCTAGGTTACCCACAAGATTTTATATCGATTTTTGAACATTACTCTACCCAAAATGTGGCAAACTAGGTACAAATACAGGATTTGAAATATATCGAATAAGCTCTCCGGAAATGGTTTATAAATATAATGATTCAAGTCAACATGATAAATTACTATGAGAGGTGCAAATTCGTTTAGAGTGAAAATATCGCTATTTTCGGGCGCATTTGCCTTGAAAATTAATAGAAAAAAACATGAATGTTTAGAAATAATGAATCTTTATTTATGCTTTAAATATGCAAAAAATAGCATTTTAACTTTGCAATTAGTTTACTCGATTTAAAGGAATGTTATACACATAATTTGCGAACATACTCCTCGACTCGGTAGGTTTATTTTTGCAATTAAACAAATAAGGTATGTTATTCACCTGTATTTCTTAACATTTTTTTATTTCGGTGCTGAATAAATAAGATATAAAATAAACAAAATATTCCTTCATACCACCTACCTACATATTATTTTTATGCTGTATAGAAGTCCTCGAAACCACCAAAAACGATAATTCTAATGTCATTATTAGAAGATCGAGATTACATATATGAATGTATGCAAGAGTACACAAGCAAGCGCACAAAAAAGGATAAATGAGAGCAAAAAATTGCAAACACAAACAACCGCCACCAAGTCTACCATTGCTTCAGAACATTCATATAGTCTCCACATCCACCCCAAACGTGAAAACAGATAAATCCTCTAAAGAACAAATTTTTCCTTCAAAAACGAAAATTCTTGCCAAGATCGACAAGAATGAAATAAATATACCTGAAGAAGTGTACACACACACAAGCAAAATTTAAGTTAGAGCAAACTATGAAGACAAAAAAACTACCACCACACAACCTTCATTAATTGCAAAAAAAAAAAACAGACAAAATACCCAAAACCAACAACAAAAACAGGTACACTTGCGATAGTGGTGAAATGAGTTTCAGTTCGATGCAACTTGAAAGCTTCATACAGCAAAAGCTTTTCTCGCCAAGTACAAAACATGTATGAGAGGTGGAGGCAATCTAAGTGGAGGCAATCTCAAATCGGGTCCTTTTTCTTTATATGAAGCGGCCTGTCTTTATTATTAGTTAGTCTATGGTAGTATCTACAATAACCGCAGTTTCATTTTCTTCAGCAATATCCACTCTACTTTCATCTTCATAATTGGCATTTTCTTCTGCAATATCCACTCTACTTTCTTCTTCACAATTGGGACTGTTGACTATAGTATTTTCCAGACTGTTTTCAAGAGAAGTCTTCTCAGGTTCCCCCACTGAACTTTCTAGGTATGAAGAGAAAAAATTAGTTACGTTTTTTTTCTCAATTACCTGTCCAAAAGGCTGATTTTCCAAACAGAGAACATCCCGGCTTTTTATCAAACATCTCTTATCTGGATCATATACTCTATATGCTTTGGAGTTTTCGCAGTATCCAACTAGTACACACTTCTTTGATTTTGAATCCATCTTCTTCCTCTTTTGTTTTGGAACGTGCACCATAGCTGTTGATCCAAAGACTCGCAGGTGACTCACATCTGGTTGTTTGCCGGACCAGATTTCTTCAGGTGTTTTATGTTCCAAAATTCGACTTGGTGTTCGATTCATCAAATAAGCTGCATATGAAATTGCTTCTGCCCAAAAACTTTTCTCCATTCCAGAATCCAAAAGCATACATCGAGCTTTTTCAATCAATGATCTGTTCAGCCGCTCTGCTTTCCCATTCTGTCGAGGTGTGTAAGGCACTGTTGTTTGGTGACGAATTCCACATTTTTTAAGATATTGTAAAAAGCTTTCATTACAATATTCGCCACCATTATCTGTTCGCAATGTCTTTATTTTCTTTCCGGTTCCATTCTCCACTAAATTCTTGAATTCCACAAATTTATCCTTGACTTCTGATTTGGACTTCAGAACAAATATAAATGTCTTATGCGAAAAATCATCCAAGAAAATAAGAAAATAACGACCACCTCCTAGCGACTTCTCTTCAATTGGTCCACCTACATCAGAATGAATCAATTCTAATATCTCTTTTGATCTTGATTCTGATAATGGAAATGGTTGTCTGGCATGCTTTCCTTCCAGGCATTTGATGCACTGTTCCATTTTCGAATCAACAAAATCGATTCCTGATACACATCCTTTTTGCATCTTGACTAAGGTTTCTTGACTTGGATGTCCTAGTCTGCGATGCCACAGTTCGTACGAAGCCTTCTGTTCAACTAGCATGTTGATTGCATTTGAACTTGAAATCGGTCGATCCAATCGATAGAGTTTCCCATTTACACGACTTCCAGTAGCGATCAAACTTCTTTTGTCCCAAATTGTACATTTATCAGTTTTGAACTCAATCTTATAGCCGTATTTTGTCATTTGGCTAACTGATAAAAGATTCGCACACAGATTCGGTATATACAAGACATCTTTAATCGTAACAGTCAATGGTTCGCCTTTTACCCAAATTTCTAGTTCAACATCTCCTCTAGCTTCGACATTTAAGTTAAACTTATCTGCAACTGTGACTTCCTCTCGCTTGACTTCGGATTGATTCTTCATCCAATCTTTGCAATTAGTCATATGTTCTGATGCTCCTGAATCTATATACCAATTAGTGACGTCTTCCGAATTCATTCTTGCCATAAACGATGTAAAAAGAACTTGTTTTCCATTTCTACGATTCTTGAATTTACCTTCTACTGCTTTATGATTTGTTGGACAATTTTTAGCAATATGTCCTTTTTCTCCACATTCGTAGCTTTTGGGTGCAATTGAAGGTCGTTTATTTCCTTTATGGAAAGTTCCTTTTCTAGCATTTTGACCATAGAATACCATTCCGTCATTTCCAGATTCACCATCCTCGTCCTTAATATCTTGCAATAGCTTCATCTTTATTGTATCAGCTGTTATTTGTACCCCTGAACTTTCGATACCCATTATCATAGGCTTATATCGATCATCAAGCCCAGCCAATAACAAAGAGCCAATCCATTCATCAGATACCTTCATACCGATAGAATTTAATTTATGAGCCGTTGAAATCATTTGGTTCACATATATTTCCACAGAACCACATGCCTTCAAATTGATGCTCAGCAAAGATTTGAGCAAACCAACCCGTCTGGTTAAACCGTTATCAGCAAAAGCGGCTGCAAGTCGGTCCCAAACCTCTTTTGCGGTTGATGCTTCCTTAACATGGACATAATTGATAGGCTCAACCAGTAAAATTATTTTTGATTTGGTTTTTGCTATTTTCTTTAAATCTGTTTCGACCCCAGTCACGCAATCCCATAGGTCTTCATGAATTAGAAAATTCTCGACAGCAAATTTCCAATCTTCGTAATTTTCTCTCCCTTTGAGCTTATCAATTCCTGGTATCGATGATGATGCCATATTCTTCAAAAAAGCTATTTCTCTAAATAATTATTTTCAGTTTAATTCCGTGTTATATTTCCCTCAGCGTTCCTGGGCCCATAACCAATTGGAAATTAATGAATATAATAAGCTTTTGGAGCTTTTAGAGAAACAACTTATTTCAATAAGGTTCTAAACAGAATAATAATATATTTTATATTTTATAGGAAACATAAATACAAACCTACTATAAACAAATAAACAAAGTGCTAGATGAACTAAATAAGTAGGTACAATAGATTCTTCAAGGTTTCAACAAAAAGTTAGAATGAACAGTCTTATTTAGGGCCAGTTTTTCAGTGCAGGGTTAAACCCTGCAGTATTTCAGCTGAGGATTAACTTTTGTTTTCAGTTATCAAAAATCTATTGAAATTGATGTGCGACACTATGAATATTCCTTCTACGCCTTTCACTATCGAACCGGAAATTGCAATGTGAATAACTTTCTCTATCAAAAGATTTTATTAAAAAACAAAGCTTTGACTTGCCTGAATTTAATTTTTTTTTCGTAAGAACAAATGACAGCTGTTAGATCCTGAAAAACACATTTCAAGTAAAAGTTAATTAACTATTACAATGAAAGACATAGTAGAAACTGATGTTTGGAAACTGTGTCGCTATTTATCTTCTTAATTACCTACTAAAGACAGTTGCTCGAAATTGCAAGCTTAACATTTAGCATATATAAATAATAATCGCAATGGGAAGGAAAATTTGAGCCGGATAAAGCATTCCTTATTCATGTAGTGCGATTTAAATAAATGTTTAAATAATATTTTTATTTTTTTTTTTACTCATACATAATCATATTCTTATCATTTTTCGATATATTCTTTTAGCAACAACAATCTGATGAGCAATCTGGTGAAAAGGCAAATACTTCTCAAAACACTCAGCAAACTATTAAGGCAACATCATCAATGTGGCGATGTTCAAAAGTAATGCATGTTCAGAGAGAGATTCATCCAACAATTTTAAGTTCGATTGAAGGAATCGTTGACCAAATGGTTTGGTTCCGGGAAAGTTGGACAGAAGAAGTTCTACGTCAATTGCGACAGGGTCTAATAAAATGTTATGCGATAGCTTTTGAGAATAAAAGTGCAGTTAATAAAGCCACTATCACACCACATACTCTTCATTTTGTGAAAAAACTTGTATCAACATTTGGAATTGGAATTGAAAATATATCGGGATCACTTGCTTCATCTTCTACTAATTCAGCTGCATCTGAATCTTTTGCTCGAAGAACACAAATAACATTCCAAGATCCTGTCTTTCAAATAATGAAAGGACAATTTACAAATGATTTTGATTTTTCTCAACCAGGAGCAATGAAACTGCACTACTTAATAACAAAGCTTCGAAAGTGGATAAAGATTCTAGAAACGAAGGTTAAAAAACTTCCAACTTCGTTCCTAATAGAAGATAAATGTAGATTCCTTTCAAACTTCAGTCAAAAAACTGCAGAAGTCGAGCTACCAGGTGAATTACTTTTACCCGGTCCATCTCACTATCACATACGAATAGCAAGATTTATGCCTCGAGTGGATATCGTTCAGAAAAATAATACCGCAGCTAGACGCTTGTACATACGGGGAACCAATGGTAAAATTTATCCTTATTTAGTTGTTATAGAATCAGGATTGGGTGACGCTCGAAGAGAGGAGCGCGTATTGCAGTTGTTACGAATGCTGAATCAGTATTTAGATAAACAAAAAGAAAC
The DNA here is from genome assembly GCA_963921185.1 of Dasysyrphus tricinctus. Lineage (NCBI taxonomy): Eukaryota > Metazoa > Arthropoda > Insecta > Diptera > Syrphidae > Dasysyrphus > Dasysyrphus tricinctus. The sequence goes on along the minus strand of OY992531.1, from coordinate 172,082,301 downwards.
GTCAAGGCGCTTCCTTCACATAACCGTGCCACGAGTTGTACCCATATCTGCACAGATGCGATTAGCTCAAGACAATCCGGCCAGTATTTCACTGCGAGAAATTTACAAAATGGGCTGCAGCAAATTAGGAATTGAACACGAAACACCTATTGTTCGGTACTATGATAGACTTGCCGAAGTTCAAGCGAGAGGTACACAAACCACGCATACAGTTTTACGGGATATCTTACGCGAAGTACAAGCGACGATGGTTCCAAAAACTATGCTTATGAATTGGGCTGTGAGAAATTTCCAATCAGCAACACACTATTGGCAGTTTAGAAAAATGGTATGTAATTATATTCAAACTATTTCAGTAATTTATGTTTCTTTAAGTTTTTCATTAAACAAACAATGTTATTCTCTATAGTGTCGCAAGAGTAATAAAATAACTAAGAATTCAATCTGTTTGGGTATCTTGATATGTTTTATATCACAGAAACCTTAAGTTAAGTTTAGTTAAAGGAACAAACCTACTAATTTAAAAAACAATCCGTGCATGCATATTTTAGGAAGAAAAAAGAGTTTTCACATCTACCAGGCGTCCCGCGACGGCTGAATTGTTTTAACTTGAGGAATCGATTTTAATTCACTCGAAGCTGACTTCCTCAACTTGTTATATTCAAAAGCAGGAAATTTCCTCTCTACCAATAGAAATTGAATAAAATCGATGTTTTGTGATAAAGTTTCCACAAAGGGAAAAAGCGCTGGAGGAGGGGATACTGCACTTAGGCGTTTTACCATTTAGACTTTTAGGAATATATAAAAAAAAATCATTAATTTGTCCGTTAAAAATAACATTATTATTATTGCAATTGATTTATTTATTTATTTCTTAAACCACATATACACGCACAAATATTAAAAAATAGTCAACGAACAAATTTAGAATAGCTATAGCAATTAGAGAGGGAAAAAATAAAACGTGAAAAGAGCAAAAATCCCATACAATTTTTTATGGAAAAAAGTATGGCCTTAGAGGCACGGGTTAATGACCTCAGAAAAAAATTTTGTTTGACCAAATATTTTGTCTAGGACATAAACTTTTGACTTAGGGAGTGTCTGCCATGCAAGCGCAAAGTAAACCCATGTTACGCTGTAGACTCCAAGAAAAAGATGTTCATCTACTGTTGTTAATTAATTTGTTTAATTTTTTTTAAATTTATAGTAAGGAAATGAGTTGTGTATCCATATTCGAAAACTATTTCTGTTGTTTACTTGCAGTTCACGCTTCAAATTTCTCTTGCGTTCTTGTGTGAATATGCTTTCCATCTGACCCGTTTAAATGCTGATATGATGTACTTACACCAAGACTCTGGACTGATGAATATATCCTATTACAAATTTGATGTAGACGACGGAACTGGAGACCTAGATGCTAACCGACCTGTTCCCTTCAGGCTCACACCCAATATTACTGAATTTTTAACCAAAATTGGAATTTCTGGACCTCTATCAGCCTCTATAGTAGCAACAGCTCGTTGTTTTGTTCAACCAAATTTCAAGCTAACGTCTATATTACAAGCAATATTACTCGATGAAATAATAGGCGAACAAAAGAAACGGATCAAGGACGAAAGGACCATATTCGATCCCAGTGGTGAAATTTCTCTAGATTCAGTGCAAAAAATTGATATGGAAAACATCATACGAATTGTTAACAAAGTTGTGGCCGCTGTTATGCTTCGTTTGAATGATGTTGCTAATTTTGAAAAAGTTGATTTAAGCAAGATAAATTCGCTTCTTCAATCTGCATCAAATCCTGATAACCTTTGTCGAATGGATCCAGCTTGGCATCCATGGTTGTAAACTTAAAACTAAAAAATATGTATTTCAATAGAAATTAAGTTATGATTTTATCTCCTAAACTTATTATTTAATTTTAAATAGTCCTGTACATGTAAATATTTTTTCTTAATAAAAAGTTTTAAAACATTCAAAGTGTTTGCATATAATCATTTAAAAACATTTAAATTCGATAGTAGAGTGATGTGCTTTCAACGCAGAATCTATTTCACAGAAAAGAGATAGTCTGAATAAGTACAGTTTCTGATTAACTTTAAGCTCCCGTGAATTCTGTTTAGTAAGAAAATTATTCAAACAAAAATACATACATATTAAGATCTTTATTTTCGTAGAAGCTGGGTCTATTTTTTTTATTTTCATACCCCGGTTTATATAGTGTTGAAATTCACTTTACAAAATTAATCTTAGCTAACATTTTGTTTATAGCTTTTTGTTTTTATTAAAATAAATATTAATTCATAATTTCGATTTCAAATAGAAAACTTCTGTTTTTATTTCTCCGCTTCTTTCTAATTAAGCTTCTATATTTCAACAGGTTGTGGTTAAGGTACCTGTTTATTCTGACTTTGTTATAGTGTACGTGAACTTCATGAAAGGTCTGATGCAGAGGCATGGAAGTATGCAATGAAAGAAGAATATGAATCTTTGATTAGTAACAAAAAGGTACTGTTGACCGTTACAAAAAAGGTTGTTCTCAGAAATTGGGAATAGACTATAAAGAGACATTTTCTCCAGTTGTGCGGTATGGAACTATAAGGTATCTCCTTAGTTTGGCATGAAAATATGACCTACAAATTAGTCAAATATGCAGTCACCGCTTTTTTGCAAGGAGATCTACAAGACGAAATCTACATGATGCAACCGGAAGGGTTTTCAAAAGGAAGTAAAGTTTGCACATTAAACAAGTCTTTGTACGGACTAAAACAAGCTAGTCGTATATGGAATCGAAAACTTGGCAAGGGACTACAGGACATTGGACTCAAGAGATCAGAAGTGAATAAATGCGTACCTATATTACAAGATTGCAGGCTCAAATAGATTATTATTAGATTGCAACATAATCTATGTTGACGATTTGATAATCTTTAGTAATGATACATAACAACATTCAAGGCCTGATATATCTTTTGCATTCAAATGGTTTGGTTCCGGGAAAGTTGGACAGAAGAAGTTCTACGTCAATTGCGACAGGGTCTAATAAAATGTTATGCGATAGCTTTTGAGAATAAAAGTGCAGTTAATAAAGCCACTATCACACCACATACTCTTCATTTTGTGAAAAAACTTGTATCAACATTTGGAATTGGAATTGAAAATATATCGGGATCACTTGCTTCATCTTCTACTAATTCAGCTGCATCTGAATCTTTTGCTCGAAGAACACAAATAACATTCCAAGATCCTGTCTTTCAAATAATGAAAGGACAATTTACAAATGATTTTGATTTTTCTCAACCAGGAGCAATGAAACTGCACTACTTAATAACAAAGCTTCGAAAGTGGATAAAGATTCTAGAAACGAAGGTTAAAAAACTTCCAACTTCGTTCCTAATAGAAGATAAATGTAGATTCCTTTCAAACTTCAGTCAAAAAAACTGCAGAAGTCGAGCTACCAGGTGAATTACTTTTACCCGGTCCATCTCACTATCACATACGAATAGCAAGATTTATGCCTCGAGTGGATATCGTTCAGAAAAATAATACCGCAGCTAGACGCTTGTACATACGGGGAACCAATGGTAAAATTTATCCTTATTTAGTTGTTATAGAATCAGGATTGGGTGACGCTCGAAGAGAGGAGCGCGTATTGCAGTTGTTACGAATGCTGAATCAGTATTTAGATAAACAAAAAGAAACGTCAAGGCGCTTCCTTCACATAACCGTGCCACGAGTTGTACCCATATCTGCACAGATGCGATTAGCTCAAGACAATCCGGCCAGTATTTCACTGCGAGAAATTTACAAAATGGGCTGCAGCAAATTAGGAATTGAACACGAAACACCTATTGTTCGGTACTATGATAGACTTGCCGAAGTTCAAGCGAGAGGTACACAAACCACGCATACAGTTTTACGGGATATCTTACGCGAAGTACAAGCGACGATGGTTCCAAAAACTATGCTTATGAATTGGGCTGTGAGAAATTTCCAATCAGCAACACACTATTGGCAGTTTAGAAAAATGGTATGTAATTATATTCAAACTATTTCAGTAATTTATGTTTCTTTAAGTTTTTCATTAAACAAACAATGTTATTCTCTATAGTGTCGCAAGAGTAATAAAATAACTAAGAATTCAATCTGTTTGGGTATCTTGATATGTTTTATATCACAGAAACCTTAAGTTAAGTTTAGTTAAAGGAAAAAACCTACTAATTTAAAAAACAATCCGTGCATGCATATTTTAGGAAGAAAAAAGAGTTTTCACATCTACCAGGCGTCCCGCGACGGCTGAATTGTTTTAACTTGAGGAATCGATTTTAATTCACTCGAAGCTGACTTCCTCAACTTGTTATATTCAAAAGCAGGAAATTTCCTCTCTACCAATAGAAATTGAATAAAATCGATGTTTTGTGATAAAGTTTCCACAAATGGAAAAAGCGCTGGAGGAGGGGATACTGCACTTAGGCGTTTTACCATTTAGACTTTTAGGAATATATAAAAAAAATTCATTAATTTGTCCGTTAAAAATAACATTATTATTATTGCAATTGATTTATTTATTTATTTCTTAAACCACATATACACGCACAAATATTAAAAAATAGTCAACGAACAAATTTAGAATAGCTATAGCAATTCGAGAGGGAAAAAATAAAACGTGAAAAGAGCAAAAATCCCATACAATTTTTTATGGAAAAAAGTATGGCCTTAGAGGCACGGGTTAATGACCTCAGAAAAAAATTTTGTTTGACCAAATATTTTGTCTAGGACATAAACTTTTGACTTAGGGAGTGTCTGCCATGCAAGCGCAAAGTAAACCCATGTTACGCTGTAGACTCCAAGAAAAAGATGTTCATCTACTGTTGTTAATTAATTTGTTTAATTTTTTTTAAATTTATAGTAAGGAAATGAGTTGTGTATCCATATTCGAAAACTATTTCTGTTGTTTACTTGCAGTTCACGCTTCAAATTTCTCTTGCGTTCTTGTGTGAATATGCTTTCCATCTGACCCGTTTAAATGCTGATATGATGTACTTACACCAAGACTCTGGACTGATGAATATATCCTATTACAAATTTGATGTAGACGACGGAACTGGAGACCTAGATGCTAACCGACCTGTTCCCTTCAGGCTCACACCCAATATTACTGAATTTTTAACCAAAATTGGAATTTCTGGACCTCTATCAGCCTCTATAGTAGCAACAGCTCGTTGTTTTGTTCAACCAAATTTCAAGCTAACGTCTATATTACAAGCAATATTACTCGATGAAATAATAGGCGAACAAAAGAAACGGATCAAGGACGAAAGGACCATATTCGATCCCAGTGGTGAAATTTCTCTAGATTCAGTGCAAAAAATTGATATGGAAAACATCATACGAATTGTTAACAAAGTTGTGGCCGCTGTTATGCTTCGTTTGAATGATGTTGCTAATTTTGAAAAAGTTGATTTAAGCAAGATAAATTCGCTTCTTCAATCTGCATCAAATCCTGATAACCTTTGTCGAATGGATCCAGCTTGGCATCCATGGTTGTAAACTTAAAACTAAAAAATATGTATTTCAATAGAAATTAAGTTATGATTTTATCTCCTAAACTTATTATTTAATTTTAAATAGTCCTGTACATGTAAATATTTTTTCTTAATAAAAAGTTTTAAAACATTCAAAGTGTTTGCATATAATCATTTAAAAACATTTAAATTCGATAGTAGAGTGATGTGCTTTCAACGCAGAATCTATTTCACAGAAAAGAGATAGTCTGAATAAGTACAGTTTCTGATTAACTTTAAGCTCCCGTGAATTCTGTTTAGTAAGAAAATTATTCAAACAAAAATACATACATATTAAGATCTTTATTTTCGTAGAAGCTGGGTCTATTTTTTTTATTTTCATACCCCGGTTTATATAGTGTTGAAATTCACTTTACAAAATTAATCTTAGCTAACATTTTGTTTATAGCTTTTTGTTTTTATTAAAATAAATATTAATTCATAATTTCGATTTCAAATAGAAAACTTCTGTTTTTATTTCTCCGCTTCTTTCTAATTAAGCTTCTATATTTCAACAGGTTGTGGTTAAGGTACCTGTTTATTCTGACTTTGTTATAGTGTACGTGAACTTCATGAAAGGTCTGATGCAGAGGCATGGAAGTATGCAATGAAAGAAGAATATGAATCTTTGATTAGTAACAAAAAGGTACTGTTGACTGTTACAAAAAAGGTTGTTCTCAGAAATTGGGAATAGACTATAAAGAGACATTTTCTCCAGTTGTGCGGTATGGAACTATAAGGTATCTCCTTAGTTTGGCATGAAAATATGACCTACAAATTAGTCAAATATGCAGTCACCGCTTTTTTGCAAGGAGATCTACAAGACGAAATCTACATGATGCAACCGGAAGGGTTTTCAAAAGGAAGTAAAGTTTGCACATTAAACAAGTCTTTGTACGGACTAAAACAAGCTAGTCGTATATGGAATCGAAAACTTGGCAAGGGACTACAGGACATTGGACTCAAGAGATCAGAAGTGAATAAATGCGTACCTATATTACAAGATTGCAGGCTCAAATAGATTATTATTAGATTGCAACATAATCTATGTTGACGATTTGATAATCTTTAGTAATGATACATAACAACATTCAAGGCCTGATATATCTTTTGCATTCAACAACGTTAGTCGTTTTTGCAATAATCCAACGAAATCACATTGGGAAGCCGTAAAACCTATATTTCGTTATTTGAAAGGAACATTGGATTTTAAACTTTCATACAGCAAGAATTTAAAATCATAATTTCACGGTTATTGCGATGCAGATTGGGCTTCAGATCTAAATGACCGACGTTCAGTGAGCAGAAATGTATTTTTGGATCTAGCACAACCAACCGTTGCTCTTTTGACAGCAGAAGCTTAGTAATGCAGCTCAGGAATGATGTGGTTCAAACAGCGGGATTTTGAGCTTGGGAATTGAATATCGGCAAAATATTAAAAGAGGTTGTAGTGATACAGATTTCGGTGGATTAGCAAGGACTGGACGATCAACTTTTGGTGTAGTTATTACCTACACAGGGGGTGCTAATTCTTGAGTAAGTCAAATACAAGCAATGGTTGCAACGTCTACAACTGACGCCGAAATAATAGCAGCAAATGAAGCAGCTAAAGAAATAATTTGGCTTTGAAGGTTGTTTAAAGGTAAAATTCAACTGAACCAAGTTCCTATTTTTCAAGTGGAAAATTCTGCAGCTGTCAGACAGACATTCCAACAAATCCAGAATTTTATGCTACATTTTCACCTAACGCTAATCTGAGATTTAATAAGATTTACCTTAAATCTTGAAGATTTACCATATAAATATATTTCGTAAATCTTGGAGAATAGAAATTAATCTTGTTTAATCTTCCTAGGACACATAGTTTTACAAATCGAACTAACCTTTTCTTACATGGTGCTGAACGATTCATTCGAGACTCGATTCAGTTCTTCATTGTTTGACACGAATCAAACATTCTGTCTCTTTCGCACTTCATAAGAACATTTTTTAAAATTTTAATTTTATTTCATTTCATCAATCGGAGTTTTAGACTCCTACAGACTAATAAACAATTATAAATTTTCCTGCAGGTGGGTATAATATATACAATACATCTATACAGTAAATATTTTAACATGTATAATAATTCAAAATAAATAAATAAATAATGCTTAAATAAACAATAATAAAGAATCATTTAATATTATTGAATTTGGTCAAGGACGATCGACTTAAAAGTATTTCTTGAACAATTCATATTAAAATCCACTCTAGAGCATACTTAATTAGCTTCTCTGATGCAACGGAAGATGGGTTCATTGCGGCCATAGTTTCGGTGATGAAACTGTTCATATAAAATATACCGTTCACGTGTTATGCTACATTTCCACCTAGCGCTAATCTGAGATTTAATGAGATTAACCTTAAATCTCCTTTAAATCTCGTAGATTTACCATACAAATTTATTTCGTAAATCTTGAAGATTAGAAATTAATCTTGTTAAATCTTCCTAGGACAAATTTTACAAATCGAACTAACCTATTTTTACATGGTGCTGAACGATTCATTCGAGACTCGCATTCAGTTCTTCATTGTTTCACACGAATCAAACATTCTGTCTCATTCGCTCTTCATAAGAAAAATTGGAACGCCATTTGCATTCTTGAAGGTGCTGTCAAATTTAATCTTTTTGTGCGGTAGAAACACCAAAAAGATTTATTAAATCTAATCTGAGATAAACCTTTGGTGGAAACATAGCATGCTACATTTCCACCTAACGCTAATCTGAGATTTAATAAGATTTACCTCAAATCTTCTTTAAATCTTGAAGATTTACCATACAAATATATACAATTTTAAACTTTTCTTTTCGCGGAAATTGATCATTTTAACTTATTTGAACTTTTCGGAACTTACCGCGTTAATTATTAAAAATTATTTATAAATTCTTCTTCCCGACGTTTCTAAGAAATTTCACTCTTCGTGGTCACGGGATTAGACAAACAAAAAAATTCTTAATAATTAACGCGGTAAGTTCCGAAAAGTTCAAATAAGTTAAAACATACAAATATATTTCGTTAATCTTGGAGATTAGAAATTAATCTTATTTAATAGCCTTTTCACACCGAACCCAAAGCGCGGTTTTCGCGAAAATATCGGTTTTGGAGAAAAACCTTATCGAAAACACAAGTTTTCTCATACATTTTTTGTTGCTTTAAGTTTTCGTAAAACACAAGTTTTATATAAAACCAGTCGAAAGCATGTTGGAATTCAGGGATGAACAAAACAAACATACCTTTTAATAAGTTCAGCGCCTATTGAAGTGTCAAAAAAGAAGCTGATGGGATGCTTTCAAAAGAAATTGAAAACAGCTGACGAAATTCTGTCATATCAAATATAAAATTCGAATCCCAAAATAAATTATTTTATTTAAAATTGATAAATAATTGTTTGTGGCAAGTCAAATTGTTCATATGGATCCTCTTTATAAAATAAATTAACGTTTTTTTTTTCAAAAAAATGTAAGAAAATGAAAAAATAATTGTCCGTGATTTGTGTAAAAAAAAGGAATGTCAAACGAAAACGTGTAATGATCAGTGTGAATGGTTTTCGCGTTTTTGAAAAGTTTTCGCCGAAAACCGGTTTTGGGGTTTGGTGTGAAAAGCCTATAATCTTCCTAGGACAAATAGTTTCACAAATCGAACTAACCTATTTTAACATGGTGCTGAACGATTCATTCGAGACTCGATTCAATTCTTCATTGTTTGATATCATAGAAGAAGAAGTAAAGGAACTGGTGTATATCACATATACAGTGTACGTGAATGAAGCAGAAAACTGTATACCCGAAATGTCAAATCGGTGACTGAATGGAAGAAAAAAAGTAAACAAAAAGTGATACAGGACTAAAAACATTAATAAATCATTAATTGTTAGAAAAAAAACAAATAGTTTGGAGTGATTTACTTAGAAATGTATGTATACTTACTAATAACAATACAAAAATATGAAGTGCAGTGTTAAATTGTGTATATAAAGCAAGAATAAGGCGGACAAGAATCATTTCCTTTCACAAGTGAGTTTTATCATATTTTTCTCAAAGAAAGCGATGTGAATTGATCATAATTTTATTAATCATCAATCAAGTAACACATTTTAAATGATTAAACTTTAAATAAACTAAGAAAATTAATAAATTAATTGAAAACTTGCACATGGTTTTTCGGTTTTAATTTGGGATACTAGTAATGTCAAACTGCGATTCTGTGAAACAGGGACGTATTTTTTTGTTATTGGTGGTTGTAAGGCGCAACTATTTGCTAAGCACCCTTTATATCAGGAAATTATTTTTGTTATTAAATCGATTTTGTACCTTTGGAGTTCGTATATTTATGTTAACATGTACATCTTCAGAATATTGCTCAATTTTCTCTGTAGTGAAGTTAATAGTGCATTTTTTTAATGTTAATTAATTTGTCTATTCAAAAATTAAAATAATTTAATAAAAAATTTAAAAGGTTTCCGAAAGTCGAGTGGTAAAAGGATGACCATTCTGAAAGTGGATGAAGTAAAGCCACATTTGGGGTGCCAATTTTTTATCGATGCGAATGATTTGCTATGATTCACGTTGGTTTTGGAGAGCCTTCTTTCATGACAGTGCGTAAATTAAACTAAGTAAATCTATAATGTTCCACTGAAACAACACAATTTTAAGGAAAGTAGATATTAAAACATTTTATTGGTGCCTTAGAGGGTTATCATAAAAAAGTAAGTATTTTTTTAAACATACCACTGAAAAGAAAAATAAATTCAGAAAATAACAAATGATTGTTATGGCGCCCTAGTAAGTTGCCATTAAAAATCACTCCGTCCCTTTTGGAATGTATTTGTGTTTGTGAGAGCAAACACTATTATGATAAATGCTTCACTTTTTTCCACAAATGGCGCTTCCTTATATTTTTTATTCTAAGTTTGATATGAATAAAACATTCTGTCCCTTTCGCACTTCATAAGAAAAATTGAAGCGCCATTTGCATTTTTGAAAGTGTTGTCAGATTTAATCTTTTTTAAATCTTTTTGTGCCATGGAAACACCAAAAAGATTAATTTAATCTAAACTGAGATTACCCTTAGGTGGAAACATAGCATTAGATTTAATCTTTTTTAAATCTTTTTGTACGGTGGAAACACCAAAAAGATTTATTTAATCTAAACTGAGATAAACCTTCGGTGGTAACATAGCGTTACAGCTATATTATTCACTCCAGGGCCCCTATTCGGGTTCTATGATAAAATGAAATGATAAGATTTTTATCACGAGAGTTTTCATAGACCTTTTTCATTTTATCATATCATTTTTCCCAAAATGTTGATTCTGGTTATACCAGTGAAAAAATCAGCTGATTTTGTGCTGAATGTGTGCTGAATGAAAACAAAAAATATTTCACAGAAGTTTTTTCAATATTTACGAATGATTTGGTGGTTTGTTGATTATTTCCAGTGAAATTGAATAAATTAAGTCAATTTATTAAATAATCATTTTGAAATCGGTACATTTAATAAAGTTTGAAGTGTCGTGCCTATGTTTTGTCCGTGTTTCCTTACTACCTACTATGAAAAAAAGAAGAGCCAGATACTGGTTTGTAAAAGTATCTATTTAAAAATACTATATTTTTGCAATAATTCTTTTTTTTTATTTAAGAAAACCTACAAATATTGCGAAGAAATTAATCTGTGGGAGCTTACACCAATATGAACTTATTTCTTGATAAAAATTCCTACACTCGTCCTCCCAATGAACATTCCATCTGCCAAATAAGACAAAAAGATCTTGGTTTTTATTTGCTGGCTTGGAATGAATGAGTCAATCAATAAAAACTTTTATATGTGTGTCCACAATAATTCAAAAATACTTACGTGTAGTGATCAAAATCCAAATTATTTACAACAAAGAAAATCAATAAAGAAGTGCATTATTTAAATTTTATTCATGTTTCTGGTTCTTCTCAATTTATCATTAGGCTTTATCAGGCAAAATTTCTCGATGATAAATATCTTTTCATATGATAAAAGTTTGACAGACGTTTTCACGTTTTCACTGAACCAGAATCGGAAATTGAGATTTATCACTGAAAAAACTTTTCATCGTGTTTATCATAGAACCGGAATAGCCCCCCAGGTGTAAGTAATGCTACATTTCCACCTGACGCTAATCTGAAATTTAATAAGATTTACCTCAAATCTTCTTTAAATCTTGAAGATTTACCATACAAATATATTTCGTAAATCTTTGAGATTAGAAATTAATCTTGTTAAATCTTCCTAGGACAAATAGTTTTACAAATCGAACTAACCTATTTTTACATGGTGCTGAACGATTCATTCGAGACTCGATTCAGTTCTTCATTGTTTGACACGAATCAAACATTCTGTCTCTTTCGGACTTCGTACGAAAAATTGAAGCGCCATTTGCATTTTTGAAGATGCTGTCAGATTTAATCTTTTTTAAATCTTTTTGAGCGGTGGAAACACCAAAAAGATCTATTTAATCTAAACTGAGATAAACCTTTGGTGGAAACATAGCATAAGGTTTCAGTGAATTTTAAACCTGTCCTATTAACTCGCATTTTTTAAACTTTTCAATTTAAACTTTTGTTCATAATATTCACTCAAAACGCGCATTAAACTCGGTGGATTTAAAATACATTACAACCGGATGTAAAATTGTTTAAACTTGACTATACACCGATTTTAAACATACAGAATGTCAATTATTTGACATTTGCCAGCACGTATTTCCTGTTTCTTCGTTTCTTGTTGTTGTATTTCAAACATTATCGTTCAAAATTTAAAAAAAATCGAGTTGGCGTTTGAAAAAAAAAATCAAAACAGTGAAATTATTGTCTATTAATTTATCTCAATTTTATAATAAATGAATGTCGAATCGCAAAACAAAAGGTGATGGTTATGGAAGCAATAACACGGAGCGGGAAAATGATAAAAAAAGAGGAAAACGTTTTTCCCAAATCGAAAATATTTCCGGAAATCCACATCATAATCATCGAGAACGAGAACGACGTTGATTCTCCATCTAGTCCAGAAATTCATCTTCTGTCGACGAAGACATCACCATTTCATTTATTTCATTTATAAAATCCATTTTATTTTGTTGCTTTTTTTTATTTTATCTTTAATAATAATGTACATATGTGCGTACAAAATTCAAATATGACTTTACTTCGCTAAAATGAGTGAATGTACTGAAAATCTAGTTTACACCCGGGTTAAACTACTTTAACAGCTCCCTGGAGGGCAGTTTAAATTGAATCGGGTTAAACGTGACAAAGTTTAATAAATAGCGTTTATTACCGGGTTTTAAGAATGAATATTATGCGCTTGGGTTGAACTTTTGAGACTTAACTCACTTTGAACCAAGGTGTAAATTTAAAACCGGATTAATTGAGTGAATAATATGGCTGTTACAGACGAGCAAAACACACTTCAACAAAACATTTCTTCATCCGAGAGAAAGTCACTAAAGGAAAAAATGAAATACAACAGGTATCAGCGGAAATACAGGTAGCTGAATCCAGAATTTTACAGACGAGCAAAACACATTTCAACAAAACATTTCTTCATCCGAGAGAAAATCACTAAAGGAAAAATTGAAATACAACAGGTATCAACGGAAAGAAAAGAAGCTGATATTATGACGAAACCACTTCTTGTCCAAGTCTACTTTTGTGCAGCGAAATGGGTCTGTTCTGAAAATTTTAAGTATCAATTAACAAGAGAAAGTGTTATTTACAACTTGTGATGTTTTAATTTATATACTTTACATTTTTAGTAAATAGAAGTTAATTAATATTTTTCTGAATATTTCTTAAATAAGGTAAATGTATAATTTTGTAAATGTTTTCTGGGCAGGGAATCATCGAAAAGTGCAAATACGAATGCATGCCAGTTCGAGATACTCGTGCAATATATGAGCAGGCATCCAGATTTGTCCAAGAGACTAATTAGTCAAAGGACTTGAATGCTGAAGGTCCACCGCAACGCGATGATATTCGGCACAGAAGTTTGCAATTTATTTATTATTATTTTGCCACGTGAAAATCAAGGCCTACCGCTCTACAAAGTTTCATAATTCTACGACAACCGAAAGGGCTCCATATAAATAATAGCAACTCTAATAAAGTGGATGGCACGCCCCCTGAATGGAAAATTCCAAATTTTCGATTTTTTTCGTTCTGAGTACTTCAAGCCCTACCGACCTACCAATTTTTATCGTTCTACAACAATCGGGAACGCTCCATATAATTTATAAGAATTTTTAAGATTGTGGGTGGATGCCACGCCCTTTGAATGCGAAATTCCTATTTTTCCATTTTTTTCTGTCTGAGTACTTCAAGCCCTACCGCTCTACCAATTTGCATCGTACTACAACAATCAGAAATGCTTCATATAGTTTATAAGAATTTTTGAGAATGTGGGTGGATGCCACGCCCCCTGAATTGAAACTTCCAATTTTTTAATTTTTTTCTTCCTAAGTACTTCAACCCGTACCGACCTACCAATTTTCATCGTTCTAAAACTATCGGAGGGGCCCATATAATTTATAAGAATTTTTAAGAATGTGGGTGGATGCCACGCCCCCTGAATGGAAAATTCCAATTTTTCAATTTTTTTTCTATCTTAGTACCTCAAGCCCTACCGACTTACCAATTTTCATCGTTCTACAACAATCGGAAGTGCTCCATACAATTTATAAGAATATTTAAGAAAGTGGGTGGATGCCACGCCCCTGAATAGAAAATTGCAGATTTTCGATTTTTTTCCTTTGTATGCACCACAAGGCCTACCGTTGTGCGAAATTTCAAGTTTCTACGATATCGGGAAGTGCTCCATAATTTTGATGATCTGTCAGTGAGTCAGTCAGTCAGTCAGTGAGTCAGTCAGTTACGGTTTTTGCGATTTTTGAAGTCCTATATCTCGGGAATTCATCATCATCATCATCAAGTCCTGTAACCCCGGTTGGGGCATAGGGCGCCAACAAATCGTTTCCATCCTTCTCGGTCTGCAGATAGATATTTTAACTGTGGCCACGTCTTTCTCTGGGAGTCTGCTTCTGCTAGAACTGTTGATTTCCATGTTGTTCTTGGTCTTCCAACCCGCCGTGCACCCTGAGGATTCCATTCAAATGACTGCTTTGCAATTTCATCGTTTGGTTTCCTCAGTGTGTGACCAATCCATTGCCATTTACGCTTTCTTATGTCAACGTCCAGCCGCTCCTGGCTTGTCCTGCGCCACAATTCCTCGTTTGATATAATTTGTGGCCAGCGAATTTTTAGAATATGGCGTAGACAACGGTTCACAAAAGCCTGCAATTTCTTTGAGATGGTAGTCGTGTCTTTCCAGGTTTCGCAAGCATATAACAGCACGGATTTGACATTGGATTCGAAGAATCTCAACTTTGTGCGCAAGGAGATTTGACATGAGTTCCAAATTTGGGAGAGAGAACCGAAGGCTGCGCGAGCTTTATTTATTCTACTTTGAACGTCCAGATCAGTACCACCATTTGCTGAAACAATACTTCCAAGGTAGTTAAATTGTTCAACCTCTTCAACTGGCGTCTCCTGTATTAAAATACGCTGATGTGTGGAGCGGCCTGTGAGCATTATTTTTGTCTTTTTGCTATTTATTTTAAGACCACTCGCCTCTCCTTTTAACTTCAGAGCTTGACACATCCCGTTCAGCCCGCTGATGTTATTTGCCAAGAGACATATATCATCGGCATAGTCTAAGTGGCTAAGCCTTTCAAACGGTCTCCATTGAATGCCCTGCCTCTCTGAAGTTCCAACGCTGGCCGTCAAGACATCGTCAATCGCCAGTAGAAAGAGAATTGGCGATAGAACATCTCCCTGTCTCACACCCTGCCGCACTTCGAAAGAGTCGGATAGCTGCCCATTGTGTAAAACAAAGCATCTTGCGTTGTTATAGGACTCTCTTATAATGGCAACAATTTTTGGGGGAATTCCTCTACCAAGAAGTGATCTCCATATACATTCACGGTTGACTCGGTCAAAGGCCTTCTCAAAATCCACGAACATGAGGTAAAGCGGTGATTGAAACTCCGCAGACTGCTCAAGAACGATACGCAGAGTGTTGATATGGTCGACACAAGACCGCCCACTGTGGAAACCAGCTTGATGCCTCTTGAGTGTAGACTCGATTCTAACCTTTATCCGCTCCAGAATGATGGTTGCCATTAATTTTGGAAAAACGGACAAAACTGTAATACCTAGCCAATTGTTGCAATTCTTAAGATCACCTTTCTTTGGCAACTTAACAATTACACCATCCTTCCAGTCGCTGGGATAGATTTTATTTTCCCACACAGCTTGTATCAACGGGTGTAGAATACTAGCCGTTCTGACAGGGTCAGCTTTCAGGAACTCGGCTGGTATACCATCAAGTCCAGCTGCTTTGTTGTTTTTGAGAAGATTTATCGAAGATTGAATTTCCAGTACTGTAGGGGGCTCGATGTCAATACCCCTATATGATCTACGCATCTCGTTAAGCTGGGGCACTTCAGCACTCTGCTCGACAGAATCCTCATTAAGCAAGGCACAAAAGTGCTCCTTCCACCTGCGCAGCTGATCCTCGATTGATACCAAAAGTGTACCATCCACATCCATTACAGGATGATTGGTGTTGGTTTTCTTCCCGACAACTTCCTTGGATATTTGGTACAATTCCCTCATGTCTCCTCTTCTTGCAGCGTTTTCCGCATTTTCTGCGAGACCGTCTAACCTCACCCTCTTGTCTCGTCTCACACAGCGATAGACCATCTTATGTGCTAAGCGATACTCTCTTCGCAATTCAGCCTTTCGTTGAGCATCTGCTTCGGCATTTATTTGCATCTTCAACGATTTGCGAAGCTCGATTTTATCCCAGGTGTCTTGGGATATCCAAGAGTCTCTAACTCTCGACTGCTTGGGTACAGTTTCGGATCCAGCATCCATAAAAACACTTTTTATATCACCCCACATCTCATCAATTGTTGAATGTTGTATTCCATTTAATGACGAAGCTCTGTCGTTAAGGTTGGTGACATAGTTACGACATATGTTGGGATCACTTAAAGCATTTGTATTGAACTTCGAATTCCTTGCTGCACCCTGTGATTGACGTTGTACAGCTGCCATTCGTAGCTTGAGACTCATGAGAACCAAATGATGGTCGCTTCCAATGTCGGCATTTCTTATGCTCCGAACATCGCACATTGACTTCCTCCATCGCTGCTGAATCATGATGTGGTCAATTTGGTTTTCAGTTTGACCATCCGGATGTACCCAGGTGATTTTGTTGCAAGTCTTATGTTTAAACACAGTTCCACCCAGTACAAGACGATTAGCGTTACAAAAATCGACCAGCAAATCGCCATTTTCATTTCGTGACCCCAAGCCATTTTTCCCCATGACGCGTTCCAGACCGTAGTTGTCTGATCCGACTTGGGCATTGAGATCTCCCATGACAATTATGATGTCGGCTCTTGGAACACCACTGTAAACTGAGTTAAGATAAGTGTAGAAAGCGGTTTTGTCTTCCTCGGTCGCTTCATTTGTGGGGGCGTAGCACTGAATTATTGTGACGTTGCGAATTTTTGAACGGAACCTTGCTGTCATTATTCTTGCAGAAATGGGCGCCCAGGATATAAGACCACGCCTTGCCTCTTCGTTCAACATAATTCCAACACCATGCAGCCTTTGGCCACCCTCTCTTTCATCCTCCCCGGAATACAGCATTCTCGTTTGCCCAGAGTCAGCTCTGTATTCGGCTCTTCCTCTCCACCTAGTTTCACTGATGCCCAGGATACTGATCTTAAGGTGAAGCATTTCACGCTCAACCTGCTCGTATCTACCTTCGCCGTACAAGGATCGAACGTTCCATGCTCCGATTTTCGTACGTATGCGGTAGCCAAAAGTATCATTTGCTCTTCTTAAAAGACTTCTTCTATTTGTTAACGATTCATTTATTGTTATGGCGTCTTGATTGACGCTGGTACACGAAAGATGCCGCACCCCCAAATCCGATGTGCGGTTTACAGCAGCCGAAGCTGCAGAAGGATTCTCCATAAAATGGTTACCTCTTGGGGACTCATTTCCAATTGTTGTCATATTTCATGTAATAGCATACATATATCCTTCCACCATGGTGTTTTCCGAGATACGATTAATAACATACATAAGCTCAGATTTGACAGGCACACCCGCCTTTTGTATGGTCAAACACATAACTGCTCGAGGCCGCCCACTATGGGAAAACAGACGCCTTTTGTAGCCGCCCAATATGGGTTACAGACGCTACCTGCTGCTGCCGTTGGCCTTTTAACAAAAACGCTCCTCCGCCACCAGACTATCATGCCGTTGACCGCCACCTGCAGTTCATCCGTCTTAAGGGGGCTTTTAACCATCCCAAGGACAAGTTTGTGCCCTGACCAGCAAAGCTGGGTTGTCTGCTTATCCCGGCATCCATTCGGTCCCCCTGCACGTTAGCGTTACCCACCCTCCACCACGCGGAGGTGTGCATAGGGATTTTCCTATCATTGAGCCTAGGGCCATATGGCGTCCTAGCACTCTCAAGTACTTTTGGAGGGCATTACTAATGCCAAAGAGTTGAAATTTGGGAAGCCACCTGTGTTTGATCAGCTCAGGAAATACTGCGAATTTGAAGTTTCTGACTTTATTGGTACTGAAGTTAGAGGGGGGTTGAAAGTCGCCTGAGTTTGTTCCTGTAAAAAGGGTGTAGTGCCGCGAACTTGGCTGGGCACTACCGTGCTTGATCTATTTGATTATATTTTTTAGATTCTTTTGTTAACTTTTCCTGCTCAAATTTAAATTTTTTTATGAAATTTTTTAAGCTATCCATTTCGATAGAAAATTTAATTTTGAAGAAAAAGTTTTAAGTGTAAAATTGAAAAAATCGCCTTACTACGTTTTCATAAGAACTAAAATGAGCTAATTTCGCAAATCACGGAAAGTGTTTTCATTTGTAATTTGGTAATTTCGTTTGACAGCTCATTTCATTTTTGAATTTCAACTGGCTGTTAATCGATTTTTGCTGTTGTTTTCTTTTGTCTCCTTCCATTGCGTTTTGACATTTTCATACAAAAACCAATTCAGAGCTCTTCAAACTGTGGCAAATTGGGTGTGTTCGTTAGGTTTTGACTTTTCAACCTAATTTCGTGCAAATTTGGTTGAAATTATCTCATTTCGAAATGTGAATTTGTATGGGAAATGAGATGATTTCGTATCGCATTTGGAAATTTTCAACGAAATTACTTCATTTGGCCTAATGAAAACGCAGTATAAGCATGCTTATGGGCCAAACAAACATATTCAAAAATAAAAACAATTGTTCCTTTATACCCCTCATATTCCGGTCTATTCAATAGACTATTAACAAAAGACGCAGGCACGATTGAAGTGTTATTATTTGCTGCTATTTTCGGAGGGTATCTACATATTTTGAAAATAAAAATTGTTAAAATTAAGCGCTTTCAAAAAGATGCATTTTATTGAAAAATTGAGAAGAATTAGTATATTTTTTTAATTTTTAATATTTTTTTTTTTTCAATTAAGGAAGCTGGGCCTCAAAATTAAATTTTTAACACTATATGCCTGTTCGCGTACCTCCCAAAACTAAGAATTTCTACGAATTTAGCCCAAAGATCTGTCAAAGCTCATATAAAAAAAAATAAAATTCGTAGAAATTCGTAGTTTTGGGAAGTACACGAACAGACATAATATCTACTTAATTTTAGCAAAATATGATACTATTATTAAAAATTCTCATTTTTTTCCAAATTTGTTCCTTTAAAAAGGAGCTCCTAGAAATACTCAAAGATTCTGCAAACATGAATATATGTACATTAGGGTGATCCTTATATTGTTTTTTTTTTTTAAATTCCAACTTGGATAGGCATCAAATTACTCTAAAGGGAGACACAAAATTTTTCTAATTTTTTCAGATTTTTATTTCACCCCCTGGTCTCCTTTTTTTCACTTCAAGGTACAAATAATGGAGTTAGGGTGATTCTTATAACACGCAAAATAAAGTCAGAGCTTATAGATCAGATTCAGACAAAAAAAAAATCGTCTATTCCTCCCCCCGTTCCAGGCAGGAGGGGTAGTTTTCTAAAAATTTGACCCAAAATAGAAAAAAAAATTATTAAAAAACAACGGGACCACTTACAACGACATGCTATAGCTTTTTTTAAAGCCATGAATCCAGTCTCTAATATGTTTCTTAATTCAAGTTTTTATTGTAAATATTTTTCTGAAAAAAATAATTTTCAAACGTAAAAACTATTATTTTTGTTTTTATTTTTAAGTTTTGTAGTGAAAAAAGGGAGACCAGGGGGGTGAAATACAAATCTGAAAAAATTAGGGAAATTGTTTTTCAATGTTCTGAATCGAATGATGGCTATCCAAGACAATGTCCAATTTAAGGACCACCCTAATGTACATATACTGTTCAAAATGTTTTTATTTATTCAATAGAGGGTGTTATTGACCCCATAGGTTAGGTTAGGTTAGGTTGAAGTGGCTGCCAGTCGTGGAGACTGACACACTTAGACCATGAGCTGGTCCATTGTGATACCACATGAATCTAGGAAACCCTTTTCCTTACTCGGTGAACCATTTGGAGCTTCTTATGAAGCGTAACAGACTGCCAATGTCTAAGTTTATCAGATCACTAGGATCATTGAAGTAGAACTCACCAAGGTGAAGTCTTCGTCTATGAGATAGAGCAGGGCACGTGCATAGAAGGTGAGGGATCGATTCTATCTCTTCCTCATCCATACAGCTTCTGCAAAAATCGTTAGCGAATACGCCAAGACGCGTTGCGTGCTTGCCTATGAGACAGTGTCCGGTTATAACACCAATCATGGAGCTGATGTGCAATCTGCTTAGAGATATCAAACACTTAGATCGCTTTAAATCCATTACTGGCCAGATTTATTTTGTTGCCAAACAAGTGGTGATATCGTTCCACCTAAGATTTGTTCTCTCTAAGGCATCTTGCTTCAGCAAAAGTTTACATGTAGCGATGGGTATACCTATTTCTGCCTTACTAGGTAGAAGAGGTAAAGTTGTACCAATTTTATCGAGTTCATCGGCCTTTGACCCCATAAGTTTCGCTAATTTCTAAACACAAAATATATTTTATTGATCTATTTCACAAACAGTAAACAAATATTTATACTCCGTTTTTCTCAAGAATACAAATACACAAACGCAATACTTATGTTGTTTTCCATTGCTTTCACTCAAGAAGACACTCATTCTGAATTCAATGGAACAGTGCTTGTTACTTCTACCCAATTTTGAAGTTTCGTCTCTGTATTAGTGAATCATTGAATAGAAACTTTTTGCTGGCACACAAAAAGTGAAATTAGAAACAATAGTGAATCCACCCCTTATACTGCGTTTTCATTAGGCCAAATGAGGTAATTTCGTTGAAAATTTCCAAATTTCATCGGAAATTACCTCATTTCCCATACAAATTCACATTTCGAAATGAGATAATTTGAAACAAATTTGCACGAAATTAGGTTGGAAATTAGGTAAAAGAAAATCGAACACACCTTATTGAATTCAATTGAATTGAATCGACCAACTTCTTATCCAAAGTGTCAAATTTTAAATAGACGTCAAACACAAAATTTAAAAAATAAATGAACAAAAGCAAATTTTTACTCACGGAAATAAGAAAAAACATTAAGGGTATTCATTCAACAACGTAAACTCGTCGTAAACATCGTAAAGTTTTAAACTTCGTAAATCTTTCAAATTTTCCATACAAAGTGTGACAGAATTACGAAGTTTAAAAGTTTACAACGTTTACGACGACTTTACGCTGTTGTATGAATACCCTTATTGTAAATAGTAGGTAAATTAATAGTTTATTGATAAAATACTTCTTCCTATTCCTATTTTTGTTGTTTTAGTCGTGGATACTGATGCACAACTAATTCGTAAATTCCAACAATGTGTATATGATACAGATTCCCTGGCCAAGCTGCTGAAATATCTCTTGGGAACCTTTTTGTACAAAGCATGTGTTGTTGCTCAGATGATCATCCATAAAGTCAGCCAAGCAATTCCTCTCGTATCTCGTTTCCCTGAATCTACGTCCAGTATGTCCTCATGAGCAGATGAAATCTTCATACGGTACATCCTGCTCCTATAGTTTTTCAAGGCAAAGCCATAAATGGAATGTCTTCTCTGAAACAAGTTTTTGCATAAATTCCAAAGGGAATTACCTTTATTACTATTTCTAATTACACAAATCAATTTCGTCTTTAACTTGAGGCATATTACTTTATGTAGAAAGAATGCAATGCAGATTCTGTTATCCTGTGTAGTGATAGTGCTGGCTTTTTCTCGTTTTTTTATTTCTCCAGCCTTTGCTGTTTGTGTTTGTAGTTGATGTTTTGTCCAAAATGTTGAATTGATTTATAATAAGACCGTCCTTCTTGTCCAAACGGCAGATGCAATTATCAGACTCTCGTACGATGCAAATGGTGTATCTACACTTCTTATCCAAAAATCCTTCCGTTTTGTGGGTCAATACAGACGATGTTCAGTTGTACGGAAGCGTGGATGATTCTGTTACTGGCAGACCATTGTAATAGGTGGTACTAATCAACAGATTCTCCGACATAGTTTTTCATATTAATTTATAGCGTACGCCTCAGATCCAATTCCTGTCGGTGTCAGAGTCAATATCGACGGCGGCGTTCAACAGCATTATCTCTTGCGTAGGTTTATTCTGTTACTAGTAGTAACGGGGTAGCCCATATTTTCGTGGGCAGTAGAAATCAATAGATATTCTGGCATCGTTTTACATTTTAATAAATTTCCTTATTTTAAATTTATAACTAATGACAATCAACGATGAAAAATAAAAAAAATCAACAGGATTGTCATACGAAATGAGGTAATTTAGATGAAAACACTTTTTCTTTAATTTGCGAAATTACCTCATTTCGGCTCTAATGAAAACGTAATATTACTTACAAATAATAATTTTTCTTTTTGTTTTTCTTAATTTGTTTATTAAATTTTATTAAATTCAGTGTCTTCGAGTGCACAATTAATTCGAATGGGATGAACAAAAAATATGAAGTTGCACTGCAGTTTGTTTTGACGTTTGAGTGAATTTTTGTTGAAGTTTCGTGTTGCATGTATTAGTGCTTCTGAGTGTCTTCTGAATTCAAATCAAGAATCAATTTTCTCTCCTCAGAATCGTCAGAAGAGTATTTTTTGTGCCAATGAAACGGTTTCAGAAGCGTTCAGGACGATTCTGGACGCTTCCGGACGTCCAATGGAAAACAGCATTAAATAGATAGAATAATACATAAATAGATTGCAAACATGTTTGCAAGTTATTTTAAAGATGCATTCGAGGAATCAGATTCTGATAATGTTTCTTATATATCTTCTTCGGTAGAAAATTTTTCTCACCTTAACTCCATTAACTTCGTAATAAATGAAGATTCCTTTTCTCATGTCGTATTAAAACTTGACGAATGTTATAGCCCGGGCCCTAATGGAGAATCATCTTGTGTGTCTTATTTGACATATACACTGCGCCTTCTTTTTAACAACTCCTAAGAAAGCTCTATTTTTCCCAATATCTGGAAAAGTGCGTACATAACACCGGTACATAAGAAGGGATCAAAAAGTGAAATAACGAACTACCGACCAAAAGCTAAATTATCTGTGATTCCTAAATTGCTTGAGTCAATTTTATGTAATATTCTTACCTTACACTGCAGTTCAATCATATGTAGTAGTCAGCATGAGTTTGTCAAGAAAAAGTCAACAGTAACAAATTTATTCCACTTTACATCATTTTGTTTAGACGCTTTTGAAGATCGTGAGCAGGTTGATTGTGTATTTACTGATTTTAGTAAGGCTTTTGACAAGTTGTGCCATAAAACGCTTCTTTTGAAATTAAGTAAATATGGTTTAAATGATGATTTTTTAAAATGGGTTTCATCATACCTCAATACCAGATGTTATAGTGTAAACTTTCGTAATGAATGCTCGAGTCTATTCTTTGTTAATTCAGGTGTTCCTCAGGGAACATTTTGGGCCACTTTTGTTTATTTTATTTATAAATGACGATCTCAATCATACAAAATTCTTCTATTCTTATTTATGCTGATGACATTAAACTTTACAAAAGAATACAAAATTCAACTGACTGTTTACTTTTGCAAGAAGATCTTACTAAATTTAGGGAATGGTGCAATAAGAATCATCTTGTTTTAAATGTTGACAAATGTAAAAGCATGATTTTTACACGCAAAAACGAAGCCTTTACTAATGATTATATGTTTGATTCATGTCCTTTGAGCAAAATGTCCGTGTTTTCTGATCTTGGAGTTATTCTAGATTCTAAATTAACATTTAATGATCACCTTAATTACATTATCAAAAAAGCTAATAAGATCTTAGGATTTGTTAAGCGTTTCTCTCGCGATTTTCGGACCCTTACGTTCTTAAGTTACTGTATGTCTCATATGTATGGCCCATTCTTAAGTACATTTTAATTTTAGTCGGACAAGCATAAAATTACAGCAGCCTTTGATACAAATATACAGTAGATCAAACTATGGTGCAAATAGTCCTCTTAATCAATTAATTGTAATCACAACAAAAACATAAATGTTAAAAAAGGAGCCAAGTTCTTATGTGTACAAGAAACCTGTGCGTAAAAAGTCAGCCAAAAAAAGTAATGAGATCTAAAATATATGCCAAGTTTTGAGTTCATGAAGTTTAATATCAAATATCTTAAGTAGAGTAATATCGAAACAATTCCAAATCATGACAGAAATTTGGTAATTAATGATTACTGATTAAAATTTGGTGGGTTCACTGGTCAAGTTTTCATACATTTTAAATTTGTGATTAAGTAAATATTTAAGAGAAAACTTGCCAAGTAAATCCACCAAATTTTAATCAGTAATCATTAATTACCAAATTTCTGTCATGATTTGGAATTGTTTCGATATTACTCTACTTAAGATATTTGATATTAAACTTCATGAACTCAAAACTTGGCATATATTTTAGATCTCATTACTTTTTTTGGCTGACTTTTTACGCACAGGTTTCTTGTACACATAGGAACTTGGCTCCTTTTTTAACATTTATGTTTTTGTTGTGATTTCACTGCTTTTTGCAAAGATTTTATTTTGCCAGGTGAAAGTCAAGCCCTTCCGCTCTACAAAGTTTCATAATTCTACGACAACCGAAAGTGCTCCATACAAATAATAGCAATTCTGATAAAGTGGGTGGATGGCAACCCACCCCCCACCCCCCCTGAATGGACAATTCTAAATTTTCGATTTTTTTCTTTCTAAGTACTTCAAGTCCTACCGACCTACCAACTTTCATCGTCCTACAACAATCGAAAGTGCTCCATATAATTATAAGAGTTTCTAAGAATGTGGGTGGATGCCACGCCCCCTGAATGCAAAATTCCAATTTTCAATTTTTTCTTTCTAAGTACCTTAAGTCCTACCGACCTACCAATTTTCATCGTTCGACAACAATCGGAAGTGCTTCATATAGTTTATAAGAATTTTTAAGAATGTGGGTCGATGCCACACCCCCTGAACTGAAACTCCCAATTTTTCGATTTTTTTCTTCTAAGTATTTCAAGGCATACCGACCTACCAATTTTCATCGTTCTACAACAATCAGAAGTGCTTCATATAATTTATAAGAATTTTTGAGAATTTGGGTGGATGCCACGCCCCCTGAACTGAAACTTCCAATTTTTCGATTTTTTTTTCTTCAAGTACTTCAAGGCCTACCGACCTACCAATTTTCATCGTTCTACAACAATCGGAAGTGCTCCATATAATTTATAAGAATTTTTTAAGAATGTGGGTGGATGCCACGCCCCCTGTGTGGAAAATTC
The DNA here is from genome assembly GCA_963921185.1 of Dasysyrphus tricinctus. Taxonomy (NCBI): domain Eukaryota; kingdom Metazoa; phylum Arthropoda; class Insecta; order Diptera; family Syrphidae; genus Dasysyrphus; species Dasysyrphus tricinctus. The sequence goes on along the minus strand of OY992531.1, from coordinate 172,056,752 downwards.
CAATTTTTCACTTTTTTTCTTTTTAAGTACCTCAAACCCTACCCACTTACCAATTATCATTGTTCTACAACAATCGAAAAGGCTCCATATAATTTATAGAATATTTAAGAAAGTGGGTGGATGCCACGCCCCCTGAATAGAAAATTGCAGATTTTCGATTTTTTCCTTTGTATGTATGACAAGGCCTACCGTTGTGCGAAATTTCAAGTTTCTACGATGTCGGGAAGTGCTCCATAATTTTGATGATCTGTCAGTGAGTCAGTCAGTCAGTGAGTCAGTGAGTCAGTCAGTTACGGTTTTTGCGATTTTTGAAGTCCTATATCTTGGGAACTACTAATGCTAAAGAGTTGAAATTTGGTGAGCCACCTGTGTTTGATGAGTTCAGCAAATACTCCGAATTTGAAGTTTCTGACTTTATTGGTACTGAAGTTAGAGGGGGGTTGAAAATCGCCTGAGTTTGTTCCTGTAAAAAGGGTGTAGTGCCGCGAACTTGGCTGGGCACTACCGTGCCCTTTGATCTTTAATAAGGCACGAGTACGATAAATCAGGCGCCAAGAAATAATAACGGTTTTTTGTAGAACAGTTTAATACAACATTTTTTACTAAAGGAGGGGGGGTCTATCTCATCCCGTTTGGGCGGGAGGGGCAATTTCATAAAAACAGTACCAAAAATGTAAAAAAAATGTTAAAAAATAACGGTAATACTTATAACTAAGTATTATACCTTTTTTAACGCCAATACTATTAGCTAGTTTTTGAATCAAGTGAAATCTTTACATGGGTTTTGAAAAAATGAATTTTAAACTCAAAATTTGCGAGAAAAAAGCATAAAAAAGGTTTAAAGTGGTATTCCTCAAGATTGCAAAATTATATATCTTTTTTTTTCTGAAAGTCGTTGCTCTACTAATTAATTCTTAATCAAAAACTGAAAACTAGATGATTCTATGTCTTCTAGTTTTTGAAAAAATCGATAATTACTATTACTACTTTTGTATGGGATGTTTGTTTTTTGCTTGCTTACGTATTACGATTGGCGTATAAACAGTGAGGTATGTATAATGTATGTATGCAACCCCCGTGCTTGGGCACATTATAGGATTTGGGGTAGGTGCGAGGATGGGTGTATGCAAAGTTTCTTTTGCATTTAAAGAATCTGGATTTAAGGAAACTTTAAGTTTATCCTATACATCTTATGTCAACAGGAGCTTTCTAAATAATACTTGGCCCAAAGTTGCACATTTGAAATTTCCAGACATGAAAATGTAATGCATCATAAAAAAATTCACATTACCTAGATACTACCAACTGTACAATTGCAGCAAAGAACCCCGCACTAAATGTATGAACAATTTTTCCCGGTCAAATTGGCTGAAATTTTAGTAGGTATGTTATACTTGATACTTTTCTGAATAAGAAATATATGGGCCAACCGCTCAGGAACAAATAGTTTCGGAGAAACAGGGTCCCAAAGTATAACAACAAATATGTGAAATTCAGAGCTATTTTGGTATACTTTATGGATTTACTGTGTCCAAAAAATGGTTTACGAAAAATAATAATTGGATTTTATATTTTCTTAGGCTGTTATAAAATATTTACCTCTTTTTGGCATATCCTGAGCGTTTTATATAATGATTTGATTTTTTTTTCGTTGATCAAATTGGATTATTCATGCACAACTCACATAATACATCATAGGCGCCACAGAAATAGGGGGGGGACAAGTATTTGTCAGTCAATCAGCTGATAATCTACATAGTTTATCCATGGAATGTAAGGCTTACATTTTTATAAATAGGAAAATATCAGAGCTTGTAGACCAAACGATGATGATAGAGGATTTATGTTGCCACCCTTATGTCTTGGACTGCGCTTAATCAATTGGCCTTATGCCATGAAAGGATCACATCTTCAAAAATTCTTGCAAGGGCTTGGAGAGATGACAAGAAGTAGGCCGAGAATTGAAGACGAAAATAGTCTTACAGATGAAGAATTTGAAAGTTTTTGTCCCATAACGAAACAGCAGTTTCAAAATCTATATCTGTATACATTTAGGCAGATTACTTCAAGAAAGTGGTTACAGGTAGGTACGTACGTAAAAGAGATTTACTTTTGCTCTTGTGCTAAATGCGTCAAGGATTTTCTGATGAATTTTAATGTGCCCTGTTCCAACATTCAAGTCGGCAGCAAACAACCTTAGCTGTCAGTACTGTTAGACAATCTCTGATGCAACGTTTTGTTCCTATATATATATATAGATATATAACTTAACAGTTTTGAGAAATTACACTTTAAACCTTTTTTTGTGCTTTTTTTCGCAAATTCTGGGTTTAAAATAGGTTTTTTTCAAAAACCATGTATAGATTTCACTTGATTCAAAAACTAGCTAATAGAACAGAGTATTGGCTTTAAAATAAAATGCACGACTGGGTCGCACGTACTTGCTCTTATGTTCAAGACACTGCGAGTTTAAGAAAATTGTATATACAAACATGGAAATTATGAGAGAAAAATGTAGAGAAGCATGAAATGCGACATTTAAATTAGCTAAAACAGCTCTTTTGACAGTTTGAGGTGAAAAAAAAGTATGCCATCTTAATTCATGATGGAATATGATTGTATGGGAAAAAAAATTTAAAATCGTTGGAGCGGTTTTTTTAAAATTAATTTTTTATATATAAAATTCTTAAAACATTTTTAAGAACAAATTTCGGTATGCAGATTTAAACTATATATTGTAATAACTTTCCATATTTGAACTATAACGACTCCGAAATGCAAACAAACGGACACAATAAAGCTTACGGTCGCAGTGCAAACATACCCTTAATAGCTATAATTATACCAACTCTCAAACGAAGGAAGCGCCATCTGCCGAATTATAGCAGATTTACCAGCTGTCAAATAAAAGCTTTTGGATGGGAAATTATTGGGAAATTTCCCCTACGGAAAGCTCTGGAAGCAGAGACCCAGAACGTTCTCCTTATTTCCAGAGTTTGGAAAACAAGTATAAAAGGCACATGTTTGAACGGCAGCGATACAGTTTGTTTTTAATCGTGAATTAATAAAGTTAGTTGTAATAAAAGTGAAAAGTAAGTTGGTGAATTAATTTCAGTGGTGAATAATAAATCGTTTTGTAGTAAGAAAAGTAAAGAGTTTTTATTTTGTAAAATAAATAAGTGGAAGTTTTGAATAAAGTAAATAAGTTTTATTAACGAACCTGAGAAAATATTACATTGGGGTTAGAAGTGGAATAAAACTTATTTTATCTGGCACTCAGTTAATTTATTGTGTGGAAAGTGAAAAAAAAAACAATGGGTAAATCTTTGAATGATTTAAATTTAGTGGAACTTAAGGCAGAACTGAATAAGCGAGATCTTCCTACTGCTGGAACAAAGAATGATCTTATAATTCGTCTGCAAGAAGATTTAAGAAGATGTGGAAAAAACCCGGACACGTTTATATTCGACATTGAAATGGAAGAACAACAAGAGCAAGTAAGTACGTTGGACATAACCACTATGATGTCTCAGCTGCTCGCAAGCCAAAAGAATCTTCTCGAACAAAGCCAAGAGCAAAAGAATCTTCTAGGACATCAAAGCCAGGAACGAACGGAATGAACAAAAGAATCTTCTCGAAAGATTCGATCAACAAAGAGAAGAGCAAAAGAATCTTCTAGAACAACAAAGTCAAGAACAAAAAAATCTTCGAAATCTTCTCGAAGGTAAGTAAGAGGATTTTGACAACAGAATTATTGCCCTTGACGAGCGTGTCGACAAACAATTATCGACAATAGAAGCAAAGTTCGAAGATAAAATCGAATCCATTACAAAGGAATTAGATAAAGTAAAGAAAATGAAGGTTCGAGAAAGTTCTGGCGACCGTCCAAAGAAAAAGGAGATGCATCCACCAACCTTCGATGGGCAAACTTCTTGGTCAATCTACAAGAAGCAGTTTGAGGCAGCCGCAGCAACAAATGGCTGGGATGAGGAAGACAAATGCATAGCTCTAACGCTTGCTCTCAGGGGAGCTGCGGCTAAGCTGTAACAAAGCATACCAGCAGATAAAAATGGCAACTTCAGTGCTCTCGTTCAGGCCATTGACAAACGTTTTGGAGATGGCCATATGCAAGAAGTTTTCTGCGTCCAACTCAATTCCAGAGTCCAGAAAAGAGGAGAAACTCTGCAACAACTCCAAGCAGACATCGAACGGTTGGCGCACTTGGCATATCCAGCTGCAGGAGATGAAATCATCAACCAATTCGCAACAGAAGCCTTTGTTCGTGCTGTATCTGACATCAACCTTCAGCGAGCAATTCGAACTGCTGGCAAACGCACGCTTCCTGAAGCACTAGCATTCGCCCTGACTATGGAAGCAGCAGAACAGGCTTCTCAAGGAGTCCATCGGGTAAGAGAAATAGAAATTGAGGAGTGTTCTTGCCAGAGAACTGCGTTCCAAAGAAACCAGCGAGATGGACCTGCTTGATGCTGGAACTGCAACAAGACCGGACATCTCCAACGCCAGTACAGATTGCCACCTACAAGACCTGCATGTCAACATTGCGGAAGCAGAAACAGCAACAACAATAGTAAGTACTCCAACTCGGCCTGTTTTTCACCCGGGAAACGCATAAGCACCAACTCAGAAGAGCAGAAGATGTTTTCTGGTATAGATGACCCCAGAATCACCACCGTCCAGGTCTCGCAGACTAAACGAAATAACAAAAGTCTGACTGTGGAGGCAACATTAAACGGTAAGAAACAAGTGGCTACGATTGACACTGGTGTCACTGCCTCCATTGTTCGAAGAGACTTGGTGAAGATGACATGGCTGCATAACACCAACGCCTACCGTCTGAAAACTGCAACAGGAGAGGCAGCCAGAGTGTACGGGGAGGTTCGTCTGACGATCCGTTTGGCAGAACTAGAGTTCTCACATCTGTTTCTGGCAGCAGATATATGTGACGAGTGCATTATTGGAATCGACTTTATGAAAGAGCATGGAGTAATCCTCGATATCGGGAAGTAAGTTCTCAAGTACCGAAATGTGGAGATTCCTATGGTTTATGGCAATGAAAACACGTTAACTCTGAGGACTGTCATAAAGGAAGATATATGCCTGCCACCTTCTTCAGAGGTGTTCGTTTGGACGAAAATAAAGGGTGATTTGGGTAGCCATCGATATCTAATGGTGGAGCCAGAGTCTGAGCAGGGGTGACATTCTGTATGGCAAGAACGAACAAACGTTTTCGTTTGTGCGAACAATTTGCTTCATGTAACTTTAAAAACGAAAGAATTCGATCGTGCGTGCGAAAGAACTTAAACGACAGCGTTTCTCACGTTTCTAAGATTAAAAATAGTTTAGTTAGGTATATTTTGGAAAGCTTTAGCGAATTAACAATCATGATGGCTTCTGATGCATTTAGCTAACAATAATAAGATATAAAAGTATGTATCACTTTAGCAAAACAAAAAAAATCGTTTACGAACAAAAAACCTTCACTCACGGTCTCAAATATTCATCAAGATTAATATCAAATATCATTAAATACCCATCCTCAAATAATATTAAATATATAAATAAAGATTTTACACCAAGAAGAAATGATTTGTCAATAGTTTTATAACAATTAAGCCATGATAAGTGTTATTTGGCTAAATTATGATTTCCCTACAAATTGCAACAGAATTGTTTTTTTTTTTTATTTATTCTTTTTCTCAGGACTAGAGATGGGTGCCTTGTTTTTCACCACATTTTACCATTTATGAAAATCCACCATATAAAAAAAAGAACTACTTTGTTTTGAATCAAGACGACTATGGCTAAAAATGATACTTATATTCTCCTTAATTAATGGTAGAGGCTTTCGTTCAAGTTATATATAATTTTGTGTCCTAAATTATATGTTTATTTATACTTTTCCACCACTTTTCTGTGTTCGACTATTCACCATCTGCATCTATGTCATCTCTAACCAAATTCAGAGCACCTAAAAGTAGGCAATGAAAAACAGAGGCTCTCAAACTTGAGCGAACCAAATAAATTAAACGAAATGCGATATGGAATGCCAACTTTCGCTTTCGCACGATTTCTTTCGTTTTTGAAAAACGAACCTTCGCTTTCGTTTCGTTTATTACAGAATCTGGCCCCAGTCTTCTCAAAACATCATCCTAGGGAAGACCCTTGTGGCACCAAAGAACAACATGGTGCGTACGGATACTCAACATCAAACCGTACGAAGTCAAGCTTAGAAAAGGAGAAGTTGTTGGAAAACGTGAATCCGTATCCGCAATAACTAAAATCACAGAAGCTGATACACAAGAATATGTGGACCCCAGGAATGTGAGCACTATGAAGTCAAACATTCTCAAGTCTTCAAAATTAAGTGAATATCAGCTTCGTGTTGCTGGAAGCCTCCTTCACGAGTACGCTGATATACTATCTTCACCCAAGGGGCAGTATGGTCGAACACAACTGGTGCAGCATCGAATCGATACAGGAGACGCAAGACCTATTCGACAACCAGCAAGACGTCTCCCATTAGCCAAACAAGCCGAAGTTGAAGAGATGATATCGACCATGAAGAAAGATGGGCTAATCGAAAACTCTAAAAGCCCTTGGGTATCCCCAGTTGTTCTTGTCAAAAAGAAGGACGGAAGTACTCGATTTTGTGTGGACTATCGGAGGCTGAACGATGTGACAAGGAAAGACAGCTACCCTCTGCCGAGAATCAGCTGAATGGTTCTCAACATTGGACTTGAAGAGTGGCTACTGGCAGGTAGAAATCCATCCAGAAGATCGAGAGAAGATGGCTTTCTCCACAGGAAATGGTCTGTGGCAATTTAATGTGATGCCTTTCGGACTATGCAACGCTCCGGCAACATTTGAGCGTTTGATGGAGTGCGTTTTACAAGGACTTACTTGGAAATCTTGCCTAGTCTATTTGGACGATGTCATCGTTTATGGTAAGACATTCGATGAGCAATGTGGAAACCTAAGGGCCGTGTTCCAGAGGCTTCGAGAAGCAAACTTGAAATTGAATCCAGACAAGTGCGAATTTTTCAAGTCCGAGGTAAAATACTTGGGACATATCATCTCTTCCCAAGGAGTGAAGACTGATCCTGAAAAAGTTGAAACTGTAATGAATTGGCCAACACCACAGGATAAACATCAACTCCGAAGCTTTCTTGGTCTAGCCACGTACTATCGACGATTTGTGAAGGATTTTGCTGGAATCGCGAAAAGTTTACACCAGTTAACAGAGAAAGGCAAACCGTTCATTTGGTCAAGCGAGTGCAAGTAAAGCTTCCGGGAACTTAAGCAGCGCCTATGCAATACACCAGTTTTGGCCTATCCGACACCAGGGAAACCTTTCATCATTGACGCTGACGCTAGTAACGTGGGAATTGGAGCCGTACTCTCACAAGTTCACGAAGGAGAAGAGAAAGGTTGTCGCCTACTACAGCAAGGTACTCTCAAAGCCAGAAAGAAACTACTGTGTGACCAGAAGAGAACTTCTAGCTCTAATATCGGCTACAAAACAATTCCATAAGTACATCTATGGACAGAAGTTCCTTCTTCGAACAGACCATGGCGCACTTAATTGGCTTTTGAACTTCAAAAATCCAGAAGGTCAAGTGGCGAGGTAGATCGAGAGATTGCAAACATACGACTACCAGATCCAACATCGAAGAGGAAGGTTGCATTCAAATGCAGATGCCTTATCTCGGAGACCATGCAAACCGGACTGCAAGCACTGCACACGTCAGGAAGAGAAGGAAGTTGCTGCTATCCAGTGATTAAGAGCTGATCCCATTTACGGTTGGAGTAACGAAGAACTGAGGACTGCCCAACAAGAAGACTCGGATATTGAACCCATTCTTGCGTGGAAGGAACACCAAGAGAAACCAGAATGGGGTGACATCTCCGATAGAAGTCCAACTCTTAAAGCGTATTGGGCACAATGGGACTCACTTCATGTACAAGAAGGAGTACTAAGATGAAAGTGGGAGTCCACAGTCGGCAAATCTTATGTGATGCAGCTAGTCGTACCTCGTTCCAAAGTTAATGACGTTCTTCAAGAGATGCATGAGGGAGCTTCCGGAGGACATTTGGGGGTGAATAAGACACTGGAAAAGGTAAGGCAGCGATTCTACTGGCTACATGCAAGAGAAGATGTCGAAAAATGGTGCCGAAAATGCGATACTTGTGCTGCAAGCAAGGGACCAGGCAGAAGTAGAATGCAGCAGTATAATGTGGGCACGCCTTTTGAGAGGATTGCAATAGACGTTGCAGGCCCTTTTCCAGAAACCGAAAACGGTAACCGATACATTCTGGTAGTAATGGATACTACTTCAGCAAGTGGCCTGAGGCATTTGCCATCCCAAACCAGGAAACCAAAACAGTCGCGGATCAGATTGTTTTCAACTGGGTAAGCAGGTTTGGTGTACCGATGGAACTCCATTCAGATCAAGGGAGGAACTTCGAGTCCAAAATCTTTCAGGAAGTTTGTACACTCCTTGGCATTAAGAAGACGAGGACAACACCGCTTCACCCACAATCTGATGGGATGGTTGAACGATTTAACCGGACCCTTAAAGAACACCTTTCCAAAGTTGTAAGCGACAACCAACGAGACTGGGATCGGCATATTCCGTTATTCTTGATGGCCTATCGAAGTGCGGTACATAGCTCAACAGGACATACACCATCAGAAATCCTGCTCGGGATCACAATACGACTACCAAGCGAAATCAAATTTGGATGTTATGCAAGTGAGCCACAAGGAAAAGACGACTACGTGGACAACCTCAAAGAAAAGCTAGTTGACATTCACGAAAGGACGAGGGCAAATATAAAGCTATCGAGTGATCGGATGAAAACAAGATACGACGCAAAAGCCACAACGACAGGTTTCCAAGTGGAAGACCTTGTGTGGTTTTATAATCCCCACCGTCGGAAGGGACTCTCACCGAAGCTTCAACAAAATTGGGAAGGCCCTTATACTGTCGTAACACGAATAAACGATGTTGTCTACCGCATTCAGAGAGGATTAAGAGGCAAACTAAAAGTAGTTCACAGCGACCGTTTACATCATTATAATGGTGATGGAAGTGATGGATTTGCTCGGGACGATCAATCCTAAGAGGGGGACAGTGTAATAACTTTCCATATTTGAACTATAACGACTCCGAAATGCAAACAAACGGACACAATGAAGCTTACGGTCGCAGTGCAAACATACCCTTAATAGCTATAATTATACCAACTCTCAAACGAAGGAAGCGCCATCTGCCGTATTATAGCAGATTTACCAGCTGTCAAATAAAAGCTTTTGGAAGGGAAATTATTGGGAAATTTCCCCTACGGAAAGCTCTGGAAGCAGAGACCCAGAACGTTCTCCTTATTTCCAGAGTTTGGAAAACAAGTATAAAAGGCACATGTTTGAACAGCAGCGATACAGTTTGTTTTTAATCGTGAATGAAAAAAGTTGTTTGTAATAAAAGTGAAAAGTAAAGTTGGTGAATTAATTTCAGTGGTGAATAATAAATCGTTTTGTAGTAAGAAAAGTAAAGTGTTTTTATTTTGTAAAATAATTCACAACCAAAACATAAATGTTAAAAAAGGAGCCAAGTTCTTATGTGTACAAGAAACCTGTGCGTAAAAAGTCAGCCAAAAAAAGTAATGAGATCTAAAATATATGCCAAGTTTTAAGTTCATGATGTTTAATATCAAATATCTTAAGTAGAGTAATATCGAAACAATTCCAAATCATGACAGAAATTTGGTAATTAATGATTACTGATTAAAATTTGGTGGGTTCACTGGTCAAGTTTTCATACATTTTAATAGTGATTAAGTAAGTATTTAAGAGAAAACTTGACAAGTAAATCCACCAAATTTTAATCAGTAATCATTAATTACCAAATTTCTGTCATGATTTGGAATTGTTTCGATATTACTCTACTTAAGATATTTGATATTAAACTTCATGAACTCAAAACTTGGCATATATTTTAGATCTCATTACTTTTTTTGGCTGACTTTTTACGCACAGGTTTCTTGTACACATAAGAACTTGGCTCCTTTTTTAACATTTATGTTTTTGTTGTGATTTCACTCCTTTTTGCAAAGCTTTATTTTGCCAGGTGAAAGTCAAGCCCTACCGCTCTACAAAGTTTCATAATTCTACGACAACCGAAAGTGCTCCATACAAATAATAGCAATTCTGATAAAGTGGGTGGATGGCACCCTTCCTGAATGGACAATTCCAAATTTTCGAATTTTTTCCTTTCTAAGTACTTCAAGTCCTACCGACCTACCAATTTGCATCGTTCTACAACAATCGGAAGTGCCCCATATAATTTATAAGAATTTTTAAGAATGTGAGTGGATGCCACGCCCCCTGAATGCGGAATTCCAATTTTTCAAGTTTTTCTTTCTAAGTACTTTAAGTCCTACCGACCTACCATTTTCATCGTTCTACAACAATCGGAAGTGCTTCATATAGTTTATAAGAATTTTTAAGAATGTGGGTCGATGCCACGCCCCCTGAACTGAAACTTCCAATTTTTCGATTTTTTTCTTCTAAGTACTTCAAGGCATAGCGACCTACCAATTTTCATCGTTCTACAACCATCGGAAGTGCTTCATATAATTTATAAGAATTTTTGAGAATGTGGGTGGATGCCACGCCCCCTGAACTGAAACTTCCAATTTTTCGATTTTTTTCTTCTAAGTACTTCAAGGCCTACCGACCTACCAATTTTCATCGTTCTAAAACAATCGGAAGTGCTCCATATAATTTATAAGATTTTTTAAGAATGTGGGTGGATACCACGCCCCCTGAATGCAAAATTCCAATTTTTCAATTTTTTTCTTTCTAAGTACCTTAAGCCCTACCGACCTACTAATTTTCATCGTTCTAAAACAATCGGAAGTGCTCCATATAATTTATAAGAATTTTTAAGAATGTGGGTGGATGCCACGCCCCCTGTATGGGAAAATTCAAATTTTTCAATTTTTTCTTTCTAAGTACCTCAAACCCTACCAACTTACTAATTTTCACTGTTCTACAACAATCGGAAAGGCTCCATATAATTTATAGATTATTTAAGAAAGTGAGTGGATGCCACGCCCCCTGAATAGAAAATTGCAGATTTTCGATTTTTTCCTTTGTATTTACCACAAGGCCTACCGTTGTGCGAAATTTCAAGTTTCTACGATGTCGGGAAGTGCCCCATAATTTTGATGATCTGTCAGTGAGTCAGTCAGTCAGTGAGTCAGTCAGTTACGGTTTTTGTGATTTTTGAAGTCCTATATCTTGGGAACTCCTAATGCTAAAGAGTTGAAATTTGGTGAGCCACCTGTGTTTGATGAGTTCAGCAAATACTCCGAATTTGAAGTTTCTGACTTTATTGGCACTGAAGTTAGAGGGGGGTTGAAAATCGCCTGAGTTTGTTCCTGTAAAAAGGGTGTAGTGCCGCGAACTTGGCTGGGCACTACCGTGCCCTTTGATAAGTGGAAGTTTTGAATAAAGTAAATAAGTTTTATTAACGAACCTGAGAAAATATTACAATATTTATGTGTATATAAAAACAGAATTTGAAAAAAAATTGTCAACCGTTTTTGAGATATCGAATTTTCAAAAAAAAAGTTTGAAACTTTTTTTGAAAATCCAAAAACTTTTTTTTTGAAAATTTTGATATGCAATATTAATTTATCTTATCTGAAATTTATATTTAAAAAAAAATCATTTAAATCCGTTAAGCTGATAACGAGAAAACTCAAAATAAAAAATACGTTCTTTGACAGGTACTACTAATAGTTGCTATATATGTAAAATTTTATAATTTTTAATGGTAGATCGTACTAATTTTAGTATATGAAGAAAGTTTAATCAAAATCGTAGGAATCGTTTTCAAGCAAACAAATATTTTCCTTTGCGGTTTTTTCACTTTTGTATGGAAGGTACCGTTATTTTTTCATAAATGTGAAATTTTTTCTAAAAATATTATAGAGAGTACTAAAAAAGTCTTAAATATCGAGTTTCAAAAAAATCTATGATGCCGTTTTCGAAATATTTGATTTTCCAAAAAAAAATTTGAAATTTTTTTTAAAAATCCAAAAAATATTTTTTCAAAAATATTGGTACACAAAACTATTAACATTTTTTGGAAAAATAATTGAAATCGGTCATACCATTTTGAAGAAAATCAAAAATTAAAAAATGGTTCCTTGGGAGGTACCATTAGTAACCATTTTTGAAAAATGGTTTTCCACCCAAAGAAAGCCTTTACTAAAATAAATTTATTGAATTTTTTCTAAGAAAAGTTGTCGAGCCGTTTTGGAGAAAAATACGATTATGTAAATTTGCCAAAAAAAATGTATGGCAGGTACCGTTATTTTTGGTTCTAAAAAAAAATGAAAAAAATGTGTCGGCAGAATCACCAAAAACCACTATGTACAAAGTTTGAAGAAAATCGATCGAGCTGTTTAGGCTGTAGACGAACAGACAGACAGACAGAATTGTGCCACCCACTTTTTTGGTGTTCTCTATCATCGTAATATCATGTTTGATTGTTATCTCAAAATTTTTTTTTGCACGAATCCAAAACTTGCCTTATAGTACCTATAATCGCAAGTAAAAAGGTATAATACTTAGTTGTAAGTATTACAATATTATTTTTTTCATATTTTTTTTTACATTTTTGGTACTGTTTTTATGAAATTTCCCCTCCTGCCCAAACGGGGTGAGATAGACCCCCTTTCCCATAGTAAAAATGCTTGTATTAAACTGTTCTACAAAAAACCGTTATTATTTCTTGGCGCCTGAGTTATCGTACTTTCCCGTATACTAAAACTTATTTTCTTATCACATCCATAAATGACGATTTTAAATATATTAAATTTAAAAAAATGTTTTTTAGCACAATAGAATAATTAAATTAGGTTAAAAGTAAAATTGTAACGTTAGTATTTAACGGATTTGTAAATAAATAAATGAAATACTTCATACTTACATCTTCATAGAAACATTACTGCAAAGTTTCGGTGACGTAAGCTTTTACTTATTAGAAAACAATAATAAAAAAATCTTTACAATCGACTCTTGTCTATCAAACCCCTTCCCTGGCTACGCACATGACACCAATTTTGCTTACGACATGAATCCATTTTGGAAAGCAACAACAACAATACAGGTTTGTTTACATTTTTCATCTGCAAAATTTAGGAAGTTATACATACATAAGTTTTGATACATATTCTTCTTGATTAACTAAGGCCTGGTTCACACGAGATTGTACCGCACGTTTTTTATCGCATTCGGTTTTTACCGAACAAAAATCGGGTGTTCACACGATATTTAAATTCATTCGTTTAAAACTCGAATAGCTGCAGTATAATGAAAATGAATGGAAAAGTTTGAATTTGTGAAGTATTTTATTTTTATCTTTTTAAGGGAAAGGGCTAGAAAGCTGAGATTTGGACGAATAATAGAAAATATTGATTTAAATATAAATTAAAAAAAATAAGAGTCCTAGAATACCGTTGGACTGAGATAACGGCATTATTTGAGCACTTTCACATATGAACTCATATCTGTTTAGTGCATTGATGAATTTTCTTGTTGTTTTAAATATAACATTTAAATAAAATTACGGTTATTTTGATACCTCATTCATTATACTACGTGGTATATAAGCGACACAATCTTGATTTTAAATTGATCGAAAAATCAAAACAATTCCATTGAAATTACCTGCTTGGACCATTGTCCACGACCATCCACCAGCGAGAAGATCCCGTTATCTACATGGAATTTTTTTTATTAAAATTTGATATGGATGGCTTTAAAAAATTATAGCTCCCGTTCTACTGGTTGGATCTTCAAGGTTAAGGTCTTTAAAAAAAGCTGACATAACGGGCTATATTTTGTAAAAAAATCATTGAGGAGGGGCAAAGATTTTCATACTAAAGGGGTGAATAAAGCCCAATTCAATTCCATTTATTTTATTCTAAATTCAAATGTAGATGAAAATTTTTATAATTTTGAAAAACTAAAAACGCATATTTATTGCCTCATTTCTCTTCTTTATTTTAAGACCTTAACCTACAAGATCCAATGAGTATCACCGGAGTTATAATTTTTTTAAATCAACCATATCGGTCGATTAATTTTTTTTGTGTACATCGGCTTTTCTCTCCACTGAAGCTCATTCGATGCCAACGAACAAATACCCAACGTGGATTTTAACCGTGTGAACGAGACTATATAAAACTATACGCCACTGGAAGACGATACGTCGCAATTCATTCGTTTTTTTTGATAAGTCCGTTGAGTATTCGATTAACGTACTTAGCTGAGTACGTTTTCTTGCCGTACAAACATCGTGTGAAAGGCTCTATGCAAAATATATACGCCACTGCTCATTCGCACGGATTTATACTGCAAAAAATCGTGCGGTACAATCTCGTGTGAACCAGGCCTAACTCATATAAATTCTAATCCTATTAGACTAAGAGCCCACAGCAGATTTTGGGTGTGAACGATAGCAAAAAAAGAAGTATAGGCGTCGAAAGCTTCATTAAAGACTATTTAAAAAATCAAAGTCTTGCAGTCCAAAATATGAATGCAACTTCGAGGATAATCGTGTTAGCCGAAATTGGTTTTCACTTCTCCCTTGAGAAGCTCCTCGGATCACATATCATGGAATCTGAGACCATTTGAGTGTATAGTTCGCTCTACCGGACCGTTTAAAAAATTCAAAATTCTTAGTGAAAAACAGTTTTTTTAAACAGTCTGGCAGGGCGAATTAAACACTCAAATGATCTCAAATTCCGTGATATGGGATCCACGGAGCTTATCTAGGGAGGGGTGAAAACCAATTTCGTCTAACACGATTATCCTCGAAGTTGCATTCATATTTTGGACTGCAAGACTTTGATTTTTTTAATAGTCTTTAATGAAGCTTTCAACGCCTATACTTCTTTTTTTGCTATCGTTCACACCCAAAATCCTCGAAGTTGCATTCATATTTTTTTTTTCGATGCACTGTTTCTCGCAAAGGCCCCAGTTGTGGACTCTCGGTATATATTGGAACTATAAAATAAATACGTGTTCATAGAAAATTAATTAGCAAGGGCAAAGTTTTTGAGATCTTTTTTTGGATTTTCTCTTATGGGAATTACATTGAATGTCAAAATAAAAAAAAGGCCACTTTCCCATGTTAATTCTCAGTTATCTGAACAGTTTTGTGTTGTTGTATCCTTTGTTAAGGCTGATGACCGGTGACACAACAAAAAGTCAAGTTTGGGATAACTAGATAGACATAGCGAATAAACATCGGAACGCGAGGAATGTATCCCCCTGAATCCTGATAGGGTTCACGCGCTGATTGCTAGGTGCCGTGACTCATTCGCCAATATAACTTTTCAACCCTATCATGAATTCCATCGTAATCGAAAACTTTTAAGAATACCGAAAAAATTTATAACCATATCCGTTCGTAATGGAAATTTGTATGAGATTTTTCACTACGAGGGATTCTGTGATAGTTTTTTACGGGACTCGTAATAACTTTCCGGTTACGATGGAATTCGTGATAAAGCTGAATATCACAGATACTAGAGTTACATAGATATCGCATCCAGTACAAATAAAAATTACAATTTTTTCAATATTTTGTGATTGTAAGCTCTTTTGTTTCGTCGTCAAAAATCGAGTCGGTTGATCAAACTACTGATGACTTGTTGTTGACGTTTTGTATTTATGTCTATTTATGTCTATGTATGTAAATCTATTTTTTTTAACATCATATGTGGTCCATAACTCACACAATATTGATATAACTGGGATGTAGCTCTACGTCCCACGATAAAAAAAAGTAATCATTTTTATTTGCTCTGCGTGCGATATCTATGTAGAAACTATAGTATCTGTGTGAATATGTGAAAAATGTACCTTTTAATCTTGGTACAACCTAACTGTTTTTAATGAAGTTTTAAAAGATGTATCAAATGACATAAAAACCAATTCGATGCGACCTCCGTGAAAAAAGTTATTGTCATTTTTATGTTAGGCTGACTTTATTTTCAGTATTAAATTAAGTATTACCGAAAAATAATTGAAAATAATGGTCTCACTGATAAAACTTATTGACGTAAATGGTTCAAGGTTCAACTGTCATGAAAAGCAATAATCAGAAGAATCTTTAAAAATATCTGTGGTGAAAGGGTGTTTTTTGTTTAGGGGCACGGGTCATAGTGGTGTTATTACTATAAAACCTGTGACATAGATGGTTCCACCATGAAACTGGGTAAAAATGTGTTTTTTTTAATATTTTACGCGCACTCAAGTGGTTATGACTACCCTTAAAGTGTTATACACAGTGCGAGTGTAAAAAATTAGGAGAGGATTTGAAAGGAAATACCGATGCACATTGGTTTCGAATGTTCCAATATCACAAGGGAAAGATTGAGTCGGGTAAATCATTCCACATTCGTGTAGTGCGGTTGAAGAAAGTATCTGTGTACTTTACAGTAAGTCCGAAATTGGGCTCAAGGGTAAACTGATAATCCTAAAAGTACGAGTATTACGGTTGAATTGTTTTAGGGGAGGAATTCAACGGGCTATTTCACTATATAACTGTTTATAAAAACAGCGGTAAAATAATGTAAGACATGAAACATTGCCGTGTTATTCTTAAAGACTAAGGTGGGTTATTGGAGCACCTGCCCAAATATGAGAATTGTACTCGAGTTTTGGACGGATAAACGCTTTATAGATTACAGCCAGATCAGAAGGGGAGAAGAATTTCTTGCATCTTCGGAGAAAACCTAAACACTTAGTAGCTATTTTGGCGACATCAAATATATGATCATTCCACAAAAGGTTGTCTGTGATGCACATACCGAGAACTCAGTTTTTCGGTTTCCTCGATGCAAGTACCACACATGGATAGTGGCATTTGAGGCTGGTTCCGCTTTAAAGACAGAAGACAGCATTGAGTTTTTGAAGCATTAAATTCTACACGATTTTTAATTCCCCATTGGACAATGCTGTCGAGGTCTGAATTTAATGCGCTAATCATACGCTGCCATTGAAGTTCCACATCCGAAGCTTGAGGATGTGAATCTTGAAACGAATATGAAAAGCTGAGGGTAGTGTCATCAGCGAAACAATTTAATGGATTAGAAGTTTCGGACAAAACGTCATTTACGAATATAAGGAAGAGAGTTGGAGAAAAAACTGAGCCTTGGGGCACACCAGCATTTATTTTATGGATTTCAGATTTGAAATCGTCCAACTGTCCGTTGTATTGATCGGTTCGAAAGGAAGTTTCTAACCCAAAGAAAGAGAGATTCATTGATACCAAATGCACGCATTTTCGATAAAAGAGCTTGAAGCCAAACTCTATCAAATGTTAGAGTGATTAGAAGTTTCCCCTTTTTAAGGGACAGGCTGGACAAATGTTGTGCTCCATCCACCTGGAAACAGAGCAGTAGAGTAGGACAGATGGAAAAGCTTACGCAGTGGTCTTGACAGCGTTGAAAAACACCTCTTCAGAACAATGGGAGGGATACTATCAGGGCCAGCGGATTTGTATATCGAGATCTTTTAGACTCTTGCAACTGCACGAGTGCAAAAGAAGATTCGTCCCATAGAATCGTTCGCACTCTCAAGTACAGGAGCAGTCCTTACACTCTAATTAACAGCAAACTGTGCTGCAAGCAAATTGATTTTCTCAAGTGAGCTGACATAGGGACAAGCGTTGGAACCGAAGATGTAGTAGAATTTCGAATATTTTTATAAGTGACCAAAAATTTGAACTACCTTTGGGACATTGTAGTATTTGTTACCTTAATTTTTGGTCATGTAAAAGCTTGGTTCTTCGAATATGATCGTTACAGGTCTTCCTAGCTTGCTTGAACTTTTTCCGATTTTCCTCAGAGAGGTTGGTTTTATATCATCGGAAGCTTACTTCTCTGACCCTGATAATTTTTTTACAGCTCAAATCAAACCACGAGTTCTCTTTTGGTTTGATAGATTTTTCCCTATGCGAGATGAAATAACTCATCCCGTAAAGAATTTAATTTGTAATCATATCTGCACTGAAGGCTACGTCACTATCGAGGACAATTACGCATTTGTGCCTCACTCTGTTTCAACAGTATGACCAATCCTGCATTTCTTCTTCTAAGGCGTCGACGGTTATTGAGCCCTATGTGCGTGGAATTTAGAAAAACCAAAAGCTGATTACTATTTGCAACTACACCAAAATTTAGATGCAGTTAAGAAAAGCCAAAACCATACAAACTATATAGGCTCGTACACATCGAGAAAATGTGCAAGAAAGCTCATTTTCTATTTGAATAAATAATTTAATATTTCGTGAATAAGAATACAACTTTTTTTTATTAATAGGGTTTTAAACTGATCATCACAAATTATTGTTTTCAATATTTTTATTTTTAGCAACAAATATTACATAAAATCATCTGAATCATTACCGTCATCGTAGTTAGTAGTCATTTTTTCGGCTGTCATTAGACTTTTATAATTCCTTAATTCAGCTTCTTCAAGTTTCTTTTTTTCTTCTTCTTTTAACTTTTCTTTTTGTTTTCGCAAAAGACGTTTTTTGTCTTCCCGCTCCTCAGCATCACGGGCTTCCCTTTGCGCCCGAAAATCTGGGTGTTCTTCAGTTTTAGTTTTGTTAAGACGGTTGACAATTTCGTTTACTCGCTTCTCAATGCGAATTTTTCTGACTTGATTATCATTGTGATAAGCTACTTGGCCGGGTTCCATTCCTTGGGTTTTTTTTAAATTCTCCCACATTGTGTAAACAACATCGATGTTGTTAACTTTATTACCTTGAATGCTGTTAGCTTTACATAGCTGTGCAGCATCTTCCAATACTGCTGAAGGTATATCATCTATTGTCTGGCCCTACAAAGAAATTTAAGTTAATTTATGTTGTTGTTCCTACCAAAGCGTAATCTTAGATTTCAACAGGAAGCTTTCGAGATTTAAAGAAAACGAAGATTTCGTTCCCTACAAACACAAACAATAACCTTTTGTGTTTTTGTAATTATTAATTATTCCAAGAAGCACGCTCATAAGAGTTTGTATAACAGAAATCTAATACATATGTCTGTTTGGTAAATTTATGATAGCAAATCGTGAAAATTTGCAAGAAATTTCACATCACCAAGCACAGCTTATATGCATGTTTAGAAAGTTCATATAGGTATATAGCCTATTCAATAGACCGAAAAATGAGGAGTATAAAGGAACAATTACGTGCAAGGGTTTTTATTATTGAATATGTTTGTTTGGCCCATAAGCATGCTTAAAACCGAAAATGCTACTAAATTCACTCATGCGTTTCTGAGAGAATGGTCACAGTGGCCATATTCAATTTTTTTGGTGTAAAGCCTAGTACGCAGCTGATGCGAAACGAAATATTTAGTTGGTCTCCAACAAGACAACGAAATGCTTACGAAACCACAGCGAAAAAATATTCGTTGACAGTTACACCAATTCAAAAAATCAAAACAAATCCAACTGAAAAAGAAGAACACACACAGCCACGCTGGAAGCAAAGAAACAACAAAAATACACACGAAAAAAACACAAATGTCATTTTTCCGCACTCAAAAAATGGCCTGGGTAATTAATTGTGTGCGAAAAAGAGTGTAGACTTCTCCAAAAAATATGCAACGATTTTCAATTTCGTTCATCGAACAGCGTACTGCAGAACGAAAAGTGAAACTAAATTTTTCGTTTATGATTTCGTTGTGTCATTTTTGTATGGGATTTTTCGTTTCGCATCAGTAGCGTACTAGGCTTAACTTGAAAACTAAGCCGGATTTGACGATTTTACATATAATACTTTTTGTTCAAAATTAAATTTTCTATTGGAATGGATAGTTCAAAAAATTTTCCGAAAAAAATTAAGCAGGAAAAGTTAACAAAAACCAACCTTAAAAAATCAAGGATATCTTAATTTTGTAATAAAAAGTGCATAACTTTTTTTGAAGCAAAGATAGTGTCAAGACATGCCCGGACAAAATAAAGTAGAGACTAAAGGCATTAATATGGCATGTTCAAAAATTAATATTTGTAGAAAATTAACAGAGATATTGCCATTCAAACCTTAGTTTTTAGTTCGCAATTTTGTTTTTCGGCCGTTTTTAAATGTTTTCATACCTACAGACCGAACGGCTGGTCCGATTAACATAAGATTTGGTACTAGGTGCTAGGAAAGTTAAATTTGTCATAAAGTACCAAATAATAGGCTTTCGGGCAAAAACTGCGAAAAATGATAAGGAATGGTAAAGTTTGAATAGCTATATCTCTGTCAATTTTCAAATAATATGGCTTTTTCAACATGTCATATTAAGGCCGTAAGACTCCAGTTTACTTTGTTCATGCATGTCTTGAGCGTATCTTTGCTCATAAAAAAGTTATGCGCAATTTAGAAAAAAATTTAAAAATATTTGATTTTTCGATTTTTGTATGTTGGTTTTTGTTTACTTTTCCTGCTTAAATTTTTTTAAGAAATATTCCAAACTATCCATTCCGATAGAAAGTTTAATTTTTAACAAAAAGTATAATATGTAAAATTGTCCAATTCGGCTTAGTTTTCGAGCTATACCATTGTATATCCAATCCATAGTATTTTCATGAAACACGATTTTGTAGGTAGACATTTGGTCGATAGGTTCGCTGTGATCGCCTTACCGAGATCCCTTAACAAAAATTAGTATTACATTTGGACGCATAGATGGCCACGAGCTTTTTTTCTTCATGAGAATACTATAGAATTTATATACAATGGCTATACCAAAAATACTGAAAAGTGGCTAGTGTGACCATTCTCTCAGAAATGCATGGGAGAATTTAGTAGCATTTTCGGTTTTAAGCATGCTTATGGGCCAAACAAACATATTTAATAATAAAAACCCTTGCACGTAATTGTTCCTTTTTAAAAGGTCTATTCAATAGGCTAATAAAGCTTTCATTGAAGTTTAAATGGAATTGGGGATCTGAAAACTGTATAAAAATATGTGAGCCTTTGGCCTGAAATCAGAGATTTCACTTTGGTGCGAACATAGTAAAACAATAACTATCAGTTTGTTTGAAGAAAATTAGAATTAGAATTTTTTGTAATTTGAAAGGAACTTTTTAGACCGCTTTATGAAAGAGTTTTACGGTTTTGTTGATCTTCAACCTTTTAAAATAGAATAGAGTTTTGAACTTTAACATGTGAAGGACATGTGATAACGAAATATCAATAAAAAAAACTAGATTTCAACGAAATCTTAATGAAATCTTGCTCCACCAATTTTAAATTTCAGAAATTTTCTGCTGAAATATGAGATTTCGGTTTGGTGGGAACATAGCATTAGAGAATTAATATCGTTATAGACTACATAGACTCATGCTATAACAGAAAAATGGGCCAACATTTTTCATTCATTCAGGATATTATTTAAAAAAATTGTTTGTGGGAACAGGAGACCATGTCCTTTTGGTAACAAAGAATGTCAAATCAAAATCACTTCGAAAGATAAAGGAATAAAATAAATTGGGTGGCGCAACAGCTCGTGGAGAACCGGGGCCTAGTGACTTACAACTCTCAACCATTCCTGTGTGCGTGTTGTTGGCAGGAATAAAGGAATAAATTAGATCAAAAAATATCTAGCAATTTATTTAGTTGGTATCCATAAACACTGTAGATAGTCGCTTTTCAACAAAACGAAATGAATCGTTCGTGAATAGAACCTAACTACAATAGTCTGGGTCTAGTCACTTGTTTTCTATATACTTTGGGCACTATTTTTACTGCAGTCATTTTGAACCAACAAAGAATTCCCTATTTTATGGATGCGGACCCTCTATTTACTGCCTGAACAGAATGGTAGACGGAGCTGGAATAGATTTCCAAAAAGCTTCAGTAAAAGCAAAAATTGTTCAACTCCTGCAGCTCCGGCTGAAGCATTTTAGACATCTATTCCAGCTCCGTTTCCCATTCTGTTCAGGCAGTCAGTCTTAACGGATGCAATCCTATGCCAATGATTCATACTATCCAACTTACATTTTTTAAACGTAAATAAACGTGAGCTGAAGAGTAGTTATGTACATGGAACCAAACATCCTCAGGCCATCCCCACCTTATTAGTTCTTCGTCTGTTGATTAGAAATTGTATTCATTAACCTATTTCTATAACAAAAAATATATAAGCACTTACTTTCATATTTATCAGCTCCCATAAATAAACTAAGAGGAGGTGATACAACATTACTATTGAAGAAAAACACCATTTTAATGTTGACTATTTGTAACTTTTATAATAAAATTGGAAATCACTAAAACTGAAACGGTGTGCCTATGCCGACTGCCGAATTTTCGCTGATTATCTGTTATCTGTCAAGTTGCAAATCGTAAACAAACGACAAAAATTATGAAGAAACATAATTACTTCCAATGCCCCATAGAAGAAGAAGTAAAGGAAGTGGTGTATATCACATATACAGTGTACGTGAGTGAAGCAGCAAGAATTGAAAAAAAAAAACAAATTGAGATTCATCTGTCATTTTGCCGAACTGAAGGGAAGTGTTTCGAGATTTCAGTTTGTTAAACAAGTGAAAAAGTTTATTAATCTAAATAAAAAAGTGAAATTAAGGTTAGAATAGCCCTTCTGCTGTTGCCCCTATTTATCTTGTTGGTTTTATAACTTTGTCAAGAAGTGTCTATTTCAGTACGCAACGATAAAAAACATCACTTTATTAAGTAGAATATGATAGAAAACTTATCTGTGAAAAGAAAAATTCGTGCACCGTATTATAGGCGTTTTTATATGATTAAATGCAGCACCACATAATTTTTTTATATATTTCCTATTAGTAAAGTTATTAAAAAAATGCCTCACTGTTTCCACGATATACCAGTTCCTTTACTTCTTCTTCTTTGCAATGCCCATACGTCCATTTGCCCCACAGTACACATATGTGTACTGTGCATTTGCCCAACTTTTCCATTCGGAGTGTGTTTCTTTATAGGTCTGTTCCTTTACTTTGAATTTCTGTGATTTTCTGTGCATTTCTGCGCATTTTGGTCCAAAATTCTGTCAAAGTTCATATAAAAAAATGTTGAGACAAGTTTGGACTAAAAATCACAGAAACTCAAAGTAAAGGATCAGACCTGATTTGTTTATTCATTCTGAACCTTCAGAATATTCGGAATGAGCATTTTGCATTTCTTTTTATTTTTAGGTGAATAAAGGTAGAACTAGAATAGTCGGAAGCCAACTTAAGTGGTCGTAGGAAACCGAGCGAAAACAAGAAATTTATATGACGCGCAAATAATTCCGAAATGGAACTTTTCGTTTAGTTTTCGTTAACTTTTCCCGTCGGACGTAAGAGCGCTTAACGACCGCTCTTTCGTAAGTGGACGAATGCAAAATCAAAATGGTGGAAGCAAACTAACAAGAACTTGGCGCTGTGCATAGTTTTCAACTTTTTTTTTCTGTTTGATGAATGAATGAGTGAAGTCAAATCTTAAATTTTCTTTTAATTAATTTATATCACATCGAATTTTAGTGGTTTCGCAAAATAATTAAAAGCATATCACTCTGTGCTGTAAACATTGAATAAACAATTATTAATTTTTTTTTCAATTCCAACCACTTAAGTGCATTATGGGTCACTTGTGAAATTGATGTTTCGGAGAGCTACTTTTCGGTCGGTTTTGACATAAGCTTCCGACAGCTTCCGCCTATTCTAGTTCTACCTTAAGAAAGACCCTGTTTAGATTGGTTGGTTGCACTACGTAGTGAAAAGTCATGGCGTGTATAGAGCCTGTTTAGATTGGGAAAATTGTCTCCGGACTCTTGAGTCTCATCGTGTCTACATTAAAAAATTTGAGGCGACTCAAAACATATAGAAACAACAACAACTTCAATGTTTTGCGCGTTGAAACAATAACAAACGAGACTCATGAGTCAGATGTATATGTTTTCTTCATGCCTCACGGCATCCCTGGCCCCCCACTTCTCTTGTCCAGAAACCGCCATGAGACCGGTCTCACCCTTCCCAATCTAAACAGCGTCATACCTACACTTGCAGTCGTATTTAATGTGCTTCTACACTATCCCACAAAGTATTAACACCATGTCAGAATAAAGTGGGAAGGAATTTCATACGACTGCCAAATTTGGGTGATGAAAATGATTTTCATATTTTGCTTCCACACTTGCATCAAAACAAATCAGTTTCACCATAACCTCCAACGCCCAAGTGGGATAGAATAGCTGTGTTTTTTTGCATGTCCAAATAAAATTGTGTGAAAAAAACGACAACAAAGCAAAACAATTTACATGTTAAATACAACAACAACTATGTCCATATAGAGTTAGCTAAGTCCAGATAATTAACTGGAGTTAACTTTTGTCCCGATAAAACGGTATTGCCAGACTACCATTGTCGTTGTGTATTCGATAATTTGTATAGAAATGTCAAATGTTTGTTGGTAAGATAGTTCAGAACAAAATGGCAGACCAAGGCAAATGTTGAAATGTCCTGATGTCGTTTTTTTCGCCAAACTCCATATGGACATACAATCCTAAATACTTTCAAGTATAAACACAATGTCAAATCGTGTCGGATGCTCTATCAATTTATGTGTGATGAAATTTCATATTTTGTTTCCACACTATTATACATGATTTTCTTCACACGTTTTTGACATGCATTAATACTCAGTAGGATAGTGTGGAATGGCTATTATTAGATTTTCTTAGAACACGCTTGGGCAGTTGCCCAGCTAGCCAGTGCCTTAATAGTTTAGGCCACAGTACACATATCTAAGGTATTATCTTGCGCATGTTGTCGGAAATGAGAACTGTCAAAGAAATTCAAGATGGCAGCCTTACGTGACCCCATCCACCGTTTTACAACAACAACGAAGAAAACAAACACAAAAGGATAATTTAAAAACACTAAAAACCAGGAAGAAATGTTATTTGCATGACAAAATAATGTTAATAAACACTAACAGTGCTATTTATAAACCCATTCCAAGCGATGTCTAACTTTAGATACCTGTCCAACTCCAAAATGTTATTTATAAATACTTAGCACCGATTAACTAACTTATCCACTGAAATTGGTTGTCCAAATCTTATTTCAAAGTACACGTAATGAACAAGGTGAGCAAATATTTCTGGTTTTCTAATTTTCTAGTTTTGAAATGAATGAAAACCTAGTTGAACGTGCCCCAAAGCGTACTAAAATTCATTAATTCATTCAAAAATGAATAAATACAGGCATGTCAGTGAATAAATGAGGCCACATTTGGGCAATTGTTGGAATGCGTTTATAAATAACAAGTTGGCTAAACTATTTAGGCATTGACTAGCTGGACAACTGCCCAAGCGTGTTCTAAGCAAATCTAATAAATATGACTGTAACAGTGCTATTTATAAACCCATTCCAAGCGATGTCTAACTTTAGACACCTGTCCAACTCCAAAATGTTATTTATAAATACTAAGCACCGATTGACTAACTTATCCACTGAAATTGGTTGTCCAAATCTTATTTGAAAGTAGACACGTTTAATGAATAAGGTGGGCAAATATTTCTGGTTTTCTAATTTTCTAGTTTTGAAATGAATGAAAAGCTAGTTGAACGTGCCCCAAAGCGTACTAAAATTCATAAATTCATTCAAAAATGAATAAATACAGGCATGTCAGTGAATAAATGAGGCCACATTTGGGCAATTGTTGGAATGCGTTTATAAATAACAATTTGCCTAAACTATTTAGGCATTGACTAGCTGGACAACTGCCCAAGCGTGTTCTAAGAAAATCTAATAAATATGACTAAAATTCATTCAAAAAAGAATAAATACAGGCATGTCATTGAATAAATGAGGTAACATTTGGGCAATTGTTGGAATTCGATTATAAATAACAAGTTGCCTAAACTATTTAGGCATTGACTAGCTGGACAACTGCCCAAGCGTGTTCTAAGGAAATCTAATAAATACGACTGATTGCCTTTAATATGTGTACTGTGAGTTTAGGCAACTTGCAGTCGTATTTATTAGATTTTCTTAGAACACGCTTGGGCAGTTGTCCAGCTAGTCAATGCCTAAATGGCTTTGGCAACTTGTTATTTATAAACCACAGATTTTAATACATACCTACAGTTGTTTTATTAGATTTCTTAGAACACGCTTGGGCAGCTGTCCAGCTAGTCAATGCCCAAATATTTTAGGCAACTTGTTATTTATAAACGCATTTCAACGATTGCCCAAATGTGACCTCATTTATTCAGTGACATGCCTGTATTTATTCTTTTTTGAATGAATTAATGAATTTTAGTACGCTTTGGGACCACTGATCTCTATGAGCCTGATTACACGATTCGTTTTTTCGGACCTTACGTGTTTCGTCTTTTTGATCTCTATATATAACTGGATAGCGTATCCATACAAAAAAGTTGACTCCATTTGAAGAACTGTTATAAGTGGCCCTGCCTATTTTTTTTGTTATACTGTATGAAAGTATAACATAAAAAGTGAAAACTGACATCTTCAAACGTCAAAAAGTGAAAAAACAAAAAGGTTTAACTTTTCCGAGCTTAAAATTAATATTCAAGAGAATTTTAAAACTTTATTAAAAATGCGAACTAAAACTGATCCATCTCATGTGGTAAACTTTTCCGAACAAATTTATGGCTTTTTACAAATTCATTCTTAAAGGACACACGAATTACGTCAACGATGTGGCCTGGGAGCATGATGAAGAGTTCCTTGCCTCCGTTAGTGACGATCATTCGTGTAAGATTTGGAGTTCAGCTCACAGCTTTGAAACTGTTACAACCTTCTGCCTGTCTTAGGCTGGTATGTCAGTGCGCTGGCATCCAGACATCCAGACGAACCTGGCAAGGTGCTGGTGGCCGAAAAGAAAGGAATAATACATTTGTACAACGTCCGCTCTCAACAAGACATAATGTCCTTGGAGTCACCGAAAGTTCCTCTAATGAGTGCTGACTGTTCGTTACACATAATCGTTTGTTTATGACGGCAGTGGCTGGGGGAGACGTCATCACCTGGGACCTTCGTAGGACATGGTTAGTCTGTCTTATTTTTGTTCTAGATATCGTTAGATGCTAACAACTCCAAAATGTTATTTATAAATACTAAGCACCGATTGACTAACTTATCCACTGAAATTGGTTGTCCAAATCTTATTTGAAAGTAGACACGTTTAATGAATAAGGTGGGCAAATATTTCTGGTTTTCTAATTTTCTAGTTTTGAAATGAATGAAAAGCTAGTTGAACGTGCCCCAAAGCGTACTAAAATTCATAAATTCATTCAAAAATGAATAAATACAGGCATGTCAGTGAATAAATGAGGCCACATTTGGGCAATTGTTGGAATGCGTTTATAAATAACAATTTGCCTAAACTATTTAGGCATTGACTAGCTGGACAACTGCCCAAGCGTGTTCTAAGAAAATCTAATAAATATGACTAAAATTCATTCAAAAAAGAATAAATACAGGCATGTCATTGAATAAATGAGGTTACATTTGGGCAATTGTTGGAATTCGATTATAAATAACAAGTTGCCTAAACTATTTAGGCATTGACTAGCTGGACAACTGCCCAAGCGTGTTCTAAGGAAATCTAATAAATACGACTGATTGCCTTTAATATGTGTACTGTGAGTTTAGGCAACTTGCAGTCGTATTTATTAGATTTTCTTAGAACACGCTTGGGCAGTTGTCCAGCTAGTCAATGCCTAAATGGCTTTGGCAACTTGTTATTTATAAACCACAGATTTTAATACATACCTACAGTTGTTTTATTAGATTTCTTAGAACACGCTTGGGCAGCTGTCCAGCTAGTCAATGCCCAAATATTTTAGGCAACTTGTTATTTATAAACGCATTTCAACGATTGCCCAAATGTGACCTCATTTATTCAGTGACATGCCTGTATTTATTCCTTTTTGAATGAATTAATGAATTTTAGTACGCTTTGGGACCACTGATCTCTATGAGCCTGATTACACGATTCGTTTTTTCGGACGTTACGTGTTT
This sequence comes from Dasysyrphus tricinctus, assembly GCA_963921185.1. Classification (NCBI taxonomy): domain Eukaryota; kingdom Metazoa; phylum Arthropoda; class Insecta; order Diptera; family Syrphidae; genus Dasysyrphus; species Dasysyrphus tricinctus. The sequence goes on along the minus strand of OY992531.1, from coordinate 172,028,632 downwards.
CGTCTTTTTGATCTCTATATATAACTGGATAGCGTATCCATTCAAAAAAGTTGACTCCATTTGAAGAACTGTTATAAGTGGCCCTGCCTATTTTTTTTGTTATACTGTATGAAAGTATAACATAAAAAGTGAAAACTGACATCTTCAAACGTCAAAAAGTGAAAAAACAAAAAGGTTTAACTTTTCCGAGCTTAAAATTAATATTCAAGAGAATTTTAAAACTTTATTAAAAATGCGAACTAAAACTGATCCATCTCATGTGGTAAACTTTTCCGAACAAATTTATGGCTTTTTACAAATTCATTCTTAAAGGACACACGAATTACGTCAACGATGTGGCCTGGGAGCATGATGAAGAGTTCCTTGCCTCCGTTAGTGACGATCATTCGTGTAAGATTTGGAGTTCAGCTCACAGCTTTGAAACTGTTACAACCTTCTGCCTGTCTTAGGCTGGTATGTCAGTGCGCTGGCATCCAGACATCCAGACGAACCTGGCAAGGTGCTGGTGGCCGAAAAGAAAGGAATAATACATTTGTACAACGTCCGCTCTCAACAAGACATAATGTCCTTGGAGTCACCGAAAGTTCCTCTAATGAGTGCTGACTGTTCGTTACACATAATCGTTTGTTTATGACGGCAGTGGCTGGGGGAGACGTCATCACCTGGGACCTTCGTAGGACATGGTTAGTCTGTCTTATTTTTGTTCTAGATATCGTTAGATGCTAAGCAATGTTTTATTTCATTTTAGTGGACCAGCTGATATTAAACAAATCTACGAATACGGAGGACGTACTGTGAGATTTTTGCCCAACAGTGAAGTTGTCTATGCCAGTATTGGTCGACCCGACATAACTCTAAGGGTATACATAGCTAAATCAACTGTTCCACTTATTGAATCGTCCCTTAAATTATATGGTGGAATGTCAATGTCAAGAATTAAATAAGTTTTTGTTGAAAAAATGTGTTTTTATTTACGAGAATGTGGAGACTTCTAAGATCTCAGAAATACAAAAAAAATGTTTTATTGTTAAGTTTTTCATACATCTAATAGTGTATTAATAAAATTCTATTCTGTAACATATCTAATTGTGGGTTTTTTTTTCTTGGCTTATGTTTTAGGGCAGCTGAATCCTTGATATTGATAGATAGACCAAGCTCCCATTTCCAAACTATTTGCTTTATTTGAATGATTGGAACGCATTTAAGTCTCTATTTAAGTACTCTAACTAGTATCAAAAACCATTTTCAATTCGAAAAAGGATTTCAAAAAATTTGCATATAAGAGTAGTATCATCATTTTTCCACCTTCAAGAAACTCATGAAACGTGTTTTGTATGCAAATTTTTCGAAATATAAGTTTGAATTGAAAATGATTTTAAGAACCATTTAAAGGACTTAAATTCAGACTCAGAAACGTTCCAATAATCCAAAAGGACCAAATATTTTGGAAATTAGAGCTTGGTCTATCCATCAATTTCAAGAAATTTCTAAAAATTCGTAGACATTCTTGATATTGATAGATAGACCAAGCTCCCATTTTCAAACTATTAGCTATATTTGAATGATTGGAACGCTTTTAAGTTTCTTTTTAAGTACTCTCACTAGTATCCAAAACCATTTTCAATTCGAAAAAGGATTTCAAAAAATTTGCATATAAAAGTAGTATCATCATTTTTCCACCTTCAAGAAACTCATGAAATGTGTTTTAAATGCAAATTTTTCGAAATATAAGTTTGAATTGAAAATGGTCTTAAGAACCATTTAAAGGACTTAAATTCAAACTCAGAAACGTTCCAATCATCCAAAAGGACCAAATATTACGTCAACGATGTGGCCTGGGAGCATGATGAAGAGTTCCTTGCCTCCGTTAGTGACGATCATTCGTGTAAGATTTGGAGTTCAGCTCACAGCTTTGAAACTGTTACAACCTTCTGCCTGTCTTAGGCTGGTATGTCAGTGCGCTGGCATCCAGACATCCAGACGAACCTGGCAAGGTGCTGGTGGCCGAAAAGAAAGGAATAATACATTTGTACAACGTCCGCTCTCAACAAGACATAATGTCCTTGGAGTCACCGAAAGTTCCTCTAATGAGTGCTGACTGTTCGTTACACATAATCGTTTGTTTATGACGGCAGTGGCTGGGGGAGACGTCATCACCTGGGACCTTCGTAGGACATGGTTAGTCTGTCTTATTTTTGTTCTAGATATCGTTAGATGCTAACAACTCCAAAATGTTATTTATAAATACTAAGCACCGATTGACTAACTTATCCACTGAAATTGGTTGTCCAAATCTTATTTGAAAGTAGACACGTTTAATGAATAAGGTGGGCAAATATTTCTGGTTTTCTAATTTTCTAGTTTTGAAATGAATGAAAAGCTAGTTGAACGTGCCCCAAAGCGTACTAAAATTCATAAATTCATTCAAAAATGAATAAATACAGGCATGTCAGTGAATAAATGAGGCCACATTTGGGCAATTGTTGGAATGCGTTTATAAATAACAATTTGCCTAAACTATTTAGGCATTGACTAGCTGGACAACTGCCCAAGCGTGTTCTAAGAAAATCTAATAAATATGACTAAAATTCATTCAAAAAAGAATAAATACAGGCATGTCATTGAATAAATGAGGTTACATTTGGGCAATTGTTGGAATTCGATTATAAATAACAAGTTGCCTAAACTATTTAGGCATTGACTAGCTGGACAACTGCCCAAGCGTGTTCTAAGGAAATCTAATAAATACGACTGATTGCCTTTAATATGTGTACTGTGAGTTTAGGCAACTTGCAGTCGTATTTATTAGATTTTCTTAGAACACGCTTGGGCAGTTGTCCAGCTAGTCAATGCCTAAATGGCTTTGGCAACTTGTTATTTATAAACCACAGATTTTAATACATACCTACAGTTGTTTTATTAGATTTCTTAGAACACGCTTGGGCAGCTGTCCAGCTAGTCAATGCCCAAATATTTTAGGCAACTTGTTATTTATAAACGCATTTCAACGATTGCCCAAATGTGACCTCATTTATTCAGTGACATGCCTGTATTTATTCCTTTTTGAATGAATTAATGAATTTTAGTACGCTTTGGGACCACTGATCTCTATGAGCCTGATTACACGATTCGTTTTTTCGGACGTTACGTGTTTCGTCTTTTTGATCTCTATATATAACTGGATAGCGTATCCATTCAAAAAAGTTGACTCCATTTGAAGAACTGTTATAAGTGGCCCTGCCTATTTTTTTTGTTATACTGTATGAAAGTATAACATAAAAAGTGAAAACTGACATCTTCAAACGTCAAAAAGTGAAAAAACAAAAAGGTTTAACTTTTCCGAGCTTAAAATTAATATTCAAGAGAATTTTAAAACTTTATTAAAAATGCGAACTAAAACTGATCCATCTCATGTGGTAAACTTTTCCGAACAAATTTATGGCTTTTTACAAATTCATTCTTAAAGGACACACGAATTACGTCAACGATGTGGCCTGGGAGCATGATGAAGAGTTCCTTGCCTCCGTTAGTGACGATCATTCGTGTAAGATTTGGAGTTCAGCTCACAGCTTTGAAACTGTTACAACCTTCTGCCTGTCTTAGGCTGGTATGTCAGTGCGCTGGCATCCAGACATCCAGACGAACCTGGCAAGGTGCTGGTGGCCGAAAAGAAAGGAATAATACATTTGTACAACGTCCGCTCTCAACAAGACATAATGTCCTTGGAGTCACCGAAAGTTCCTCTAATGAGTGCTGACTGTTCGTTACACATAATCGTTTGTTTATGACGGCAGTGGCTGGGGGAGACGTCATCACCTGGGACCTTCGTAGGACATGGTTAGTCTGTCTTATTTTTGTTCTAGATATCGTTAGATGCTAAGCAATGTTTTATTTCATTTTAGTGGACCAGCTGATATTAAACAAATCTACGAATACGGAGGACGTACTGTGAGATTTTTGCCCAACAGTGAAGTTGTCTATGCCAGTATTGGTCGACCCGACATAACTCTAAGGGTATACATAGCTAAATCAACTGTTCCACTTATTGAATCGTCCCTTAAATTATATGGTGGAATGTCAATGTCAAGAATTAAATAAGTTTTTGTTGAAAAAATGTGTTTTTATTTACGAGAATGTGGAGACTTCTAAGATCTCAGAAATACAAAAAAAAATGTTTTATTGTTAAGTTTTTCATACATCTAATAGTGTATTAATAAAATTCTATTCTGTAACATATCTAATTGTGGGTTTTTTTTTCTTGGCTTATGTTTTAGGGCAGCTGAATCCTTGATATTGATAGATAGACCAAGCTCCCATTTCCAAACTATTTGCTTTATTTGAATGATTGGAACGCATTTAAGTCTCTATTTAAGTACTCTAACTAGTATCAAAAACCATTTTCAATTCGAAAAAGGATTTCAAAAAATTTGCATATAAGAGTAGTATCATCATTTTTCCACCTTCAAGAAACTCATGAAACGTGTTTTGTATGCAAATTTTTCGAAATATAAGTTTGAATTGAAAATGATTTTAAGAACCATTTAAAGGACTTAAATTCAGACTCAGAAACGTTCCAATAATCCAAAAGGACCAAATATTTTGGAAATTAGAGCTTGGTCTATCCATCAATTTCAAGAAATTTCTAAAAATTCGTAGACATTCTTGATATTGATAGATAGACCAAGCTCCCATTTTCAAACTATTAGCTATATTTGAATGATTGGAACGCTTTTAAGTTTCTTTTTAAGTACTCTCACTAGTATCCAAAACCATTTTCAATTCGAAAAAGGATTTCAAAAAATTTGCATATAAAAGTAGTATCATCATTTTTCCACCTTCAAGAAACTCATGAAATGTGTTTTAAATGCAAATTTTTCGAAATATAAGTTTGAATTGAAAATGGTCTTAAGAACCATTTAAAGGACTTAAATTCAAACTCAGAAACGTTCCAATCATCCAAAAGGACCAAATATTTTGGAAATGGGAGCTTGGTCTATCTATCAACATCAAGAAATTTCTACGAATTTTTAGAAATTTCTTGAAATTGATGGATAGACCAAGTTCTTTCCAAAATATTTGGTTCTTTTGGATAATTGGAACGTTTCTGAGTTTGAATTTAAGTCCTTTAAATGGTTCTTAAAACCATTTTCAATTCAAACTTATATTTCGAAAAATTTGCATTTAAAACACATTTCATGAGTTTCTTGAAGGTGGAAAAATGATGATACTACTTTTATATGCAAATTTTTTGAAATCCTTTTTCGAATTGAGAATGGTTTTGGATACTGATGAGAATACTTAAAAAGAGACTTAAAAGCGTTCCAATCATTCAAATAAAGCAAATAGTTTGGAAATGGGAGCTTGGTCTATCTATCAATATCAAGAAATTTCTACGAATTTTTAGAACCAATAAAACATTTTTTTTATATTTCTGAGATCTTAAAAGTTTCACATTCTCGTAAATAAAAACACGTTTTCTCAGCAAAAACTTTTAATTCTTGACGAAGGAAATTTGCGAGTATTCAGAAAAGTACCGACCAAAACTCAAGTGAAGAACAAATAAAACTAAAAAATCATCTCAAGTAGTTAATTAAAAGTTTTGCATTTGGGACACACCAAGTCATACTAATTTTAAAAGGTAATATTAGCATATCAATGTGTCTTCTTAAAGGTAGAAGAATTTATAGTAGCTCTTCTCAATGCCCGAACGTTTCACACTCTGTCCAATCAGATAAGCTATCTCGTAGGAGTATTGACAGCTGGCAGAACACGAACCGTTCGTTGTGTGACAGTGTGATCCAAAATTATTCCAGACATAGGACTCGAGAGCTCCCGATTTGCACTAAACATTAAGGCGTTGGTCCGCTTTTGCAACACAATAGTTCTGGAATCCCTTGGCACAGGCCGCCTCGAACTGGGGCATCTCGAAGTTGTTTACCAAGTACAAAAGTCCATAGCCAACACCGTCTCGGTAGATTATGATTTTTTTTGGAAGCTTGTTGTTTTCTTCCCATTTGCTTTTAAATATCAGCGAAACACACAGCCCATTCACTTCATCCTACCGCTTTGTATGGACCACGGATTTACTGTACCAGCGAGTGAACTTGGTGTTTATGGAGGCCACAAATGCCGCTACATGATTGCCGTTTTTGGCTGGCATCGTGGTACGAATTGATGCCGTAAATCATTAAGTTCTTTAGGGGAATTTGATACTCCACAAAACTTTTTCCTGGCGAAGGAATGTAAGTTGCTCCTCGAACTGATGATCGACCACCTCCTGGGGCACGATAGATATTTCGGCAAACCCCAGTTCTCGAGAATTTGAAGAGCTGCATTGGAGTTTCGTTCAGATTCCGACAGAACTTAAAAAAAAATTAATTTTATTATTTTTACTAATAAAAATCTTTCTTCAAATTACTTTTTTTTTGTGCTCAGCAGTCGTCAAAAAGTGAGAATGCCTAACAAATGTCATCTTTAATTGGAGTCAAAAAAACTGTTATACTTTCTATGGAATACACTTTCCAGTCGTATATAGAGATCAGTGGGTGAAGGTTGTAGAAACGTAGGGGGAAAGGAAAGACGAAAGCACGTATGAAAATTTCAAGACTTTTTCTGGTTGAACTTTGACGTTTATGATTTGACAAATGAGTAGAGGTGGGGAATGCTTATAAAATTTAAATAATGAGATTTAAAATTGATTTTCATACTTAAATAAGTATAAATTTGAATAAGAAGTGATTTAAAAATACTTTTAAGTATTATTAATGCCTATTTTCCAATAAATAAATCTCAAATTTGTTGAACGTCAAAATCACGTATGGATTTTTTTTTGTTGTGTGTAATCATGAAGGTACGTACCTGTCAAATAGACGAAAAACGAAACGAACGAAAAAACGAATCGTTTAATCAGGCTCTATAAAACACTGGATAGTGTATCGATACAAAAATGTTGCTTCCATTTGAAGAATTGTTATATTATGAAGCTGACCACTTTTTTGTATACCAGTATAACTGTATAACATGTAATACAAAGATAATCCATTAAACAGACATCAATTCTCCGTTCGTTTCACCCCCCGGGATCTGTTTGCTAACATTTGTTGTGTTCGTAATTTAAATTCATTCACTAATTAGTAAATAAAACGGAATAACAAACGTAAAGAGTGTGACAAGGAGATAAAATCATTAAAAAAAACGTAGAATATGCAATCGCATCCTCCTCATCATAATTATTCATTAGCTGTTTTGCTCAACTTGTTCGCAAACTGCAATGATTTATCTCATTCCACTATGTAATTATACTAAAAAAATATACCAAATGCACACAGTGAATAACTTAAAGATAATAAATAATAAAACAAACTTCCACAAAAGTTTATATTTTCATATCATGGTCTGTTCCCTTTCTTCAGATAGACATCTGGAAATAGGGATGAGCGATTTTAATCGATATTTGCAAAATATCGATAGTAAAGATTTCGATGTTTTGCAACATCGATATTAACATCCAAAACATCAGACTAAAAAACAAACAAAAAGTTAGTACGAAAATGATTGATTCTGCTAGTAAAATCTAGATGGAGTGACTTTCATAGTTTTTAAGTCATCTGTAACATTTGGAATTTTTTGAAAAAGGAAATCATCAAAGGATCTCCCAAACCAAGCTTAAAATTTCAGAACCACAACGAAACTTTCGATGTGCAAAAAGGCACAGATATAAGTTTACACATGAAGTGCCTATCAATTTTGATTCCATCAAATTTTTGCAAAAGAAATATTTTTACATCGATATTCAAGCATTAATATCATCGATGCTCAGCAAGACGCATTTTAAACCACACAAGTTTTTGTACACACTTTTGTAAGCAAAAATATCTTGCATATCGTTAGATAACAGTGTACACATGAAATACTTGCAATATTGCTTCTATAAAATCTGTGGACGATATATGTTGCAAAATTCAAATTTTAGCATCGATTTCCACGCATTGAAATAATAGATGCTCAGAAAGACCAAATTTACACCAATGCAAGTTTTTGCACACAACTTCGTGTTTTGCAATATCGATATATTCCAAAAAGCCACAGAAAACAGTTTACACAAAATTCCCTGAAATATTACTGCAAAATACATATTTAATATCGATTTTTACGAATTTAAATTATCGATGGTCAGAAACACGCAGTTTACACCATGCAAGTTCTTGCGCACACCTTCGTGTGAAACAAGATTTTGAATATCGGATTTCAAAAAGGGCTCACATAAGAGCTTAACACCATGAGTTGCCTTGCAATATTGATTTTATTAAATTTGTTGATATTCATTGTGCAAAATACATATTTAGACGTCGATTTTCACCCATTAAAACCAATGATGCCTAGAAAGATACAACTTACACGCGGTTTTAGCATACAAGCTTCTGTGCATCATTATTTTGCAATATCGATGTTTAAAGTTGAAATACCTTACTTATGACTTCTTATTTTTTATTTGTATGAAAACTTAAATCGATTTTAAGAAACTTAAGAAAAATAGCCCGCACCAGAAATTTTGAAAGCAAAAATACATTAGAGCATAGCATGACGCATTTTTTTTCAAACAAAAAACTTAAACAAAAACACCTGAAAAAACATCGATGTTAAGTAGCATCGATGTTTTCGGTTCGATATTTATTGACATCGATGTTTGGTCTTCGATGTAGAAATCGATGTTGTTTCAATACCGCACATACCTATCTGGAAAATACTTTTTTTTTTGTATAATTCAGACGTCAAATTATGAAGCCGACCACCCAATTGTCATCTTCAAATGGAAGCAAAGAAACTGTTATACAATATAAGGAATACACTATCCAGTGTATTATAGAGATCAGTGTTTGTCCCCTTTCACACGAAGAAACAAGTTTCTGGAGATTTTTTTGACGTTTTCTTTTAATCTCCTTAAAAATCTCTTGTACCTTTCATACGAGGAAACAAATCTCCAGGCAATTTTTGAAATTTCCTTTGAAAGTCTATTGGTTGAACACACCTAAACCTAGATGTGAAAGGGAATGTCAAAAAAATCTCCTCAAATCCTCGACCGGGGAGATTTTGTTCGCCCCTCTTTCCTCCTGCCCTTCTCACCATGAAACTAAAAGTTGCTGGCGACTCAGTTTCCTCGTGTGAAAGGGCACTTTGGGACACGTTCAACTAGCTTTTCATTCATTTCAAAACTGACAATTAGAAAACCAGAAATATTTGCCTACCTTATTCATTAAACGTGTCTTCTTTGAAATAAAATCTGGATAACCAATTTCAGTGGCTAAGTTAGCCAATCGGTGCTAAATATTTATAAATAACATTTTGGAGTTGGACAGGTTTCTAAAGTTAGACTTTGCTTGGAATGGGCTTATAAATACCACTGCTAGATAACCAACTTCGCCTTCAAAAGTAAAGCTCGGCCACCATTTTATTGGAGGCATTTACAACAACAATTCTATTGTGTTTTGTGTGTTGTTTACTTATTGCAGAGGAGATTTTTTCTGAAATGAAGTATTTGTTTTTTATCCCAAGTGTAACTCTACTATTATATCTAAATAGCTTATTGAGCAGGGAAATCCCTCTTGCTCAAAGGTATAACAGTTTTAGATTAGGCTGTACAATGCAGCTCGTCAAGTTAGTCACACGTATTGAGTTAAGTTCGCTTTCCGTATCTGAACTAAAAGGGCACTTTTCGCGAGTTCGCGTAGTGTAAAACTAATAAAATATTATTTCGAGGTATTATGTATTTGTTTAATTGGTTTTATTTTTATGAAACGTGATTTTAAGGTGGGCAAGACTGCAAAAATATTAAAATACCTAGTTCTGGTAGTGTCTAAGCGTGCAAAAATAGCAACAAGAAAAAATGGTAGTTTTGCCATATTTATTTGAGAAATGACAATAAATTATATCTGCAATTAAAGCCAACAATTTATGCTTTCTTTTGATACCAAAAAATGTACACGTCGTCACAGAGTTTTAAAAGATATCAGTGTACAAAAGCAAGACTAAGAGAAAAATTCTCGCAAGAAGTTAAATGTAAATATCTCAAAATATATTAAATGTAGCTATATAATTTTATTACTGTTTAAGAGATGGTAAAAATACCTGTCATTTTATTTCCTCTTCTAAATTCCAAGATATAAACATTTATTTAGAGAAACCACTAAGGCATTTAATTCGATTGTTTACATTTTTTGCCTCCAACAAAATGGTCGCAAAGCTTCACTTTTTCACTGTACAAAAGATCCTATGTTGGCCATCTAGGTATATATTAAAATCTATGTTAGTCCCCTTTCACACGAAGAAACAAGTTCTGGAGATTTTTTGACGTTTTCTTTTAATCTCCTTAAAAATCTCTTGTACCTTTCACACAAGGAAACAAATCTCCAGACAATTTTTGAAATTTCCTTTGAAAGTCTATTGGTTGAACACACCTAAACCTAGATGTAAAAGAAAATGTCAAAAAATCTCCTCAAATCCTCGACCGGGGAAATTCTGTTCGCCCCTCTTTCCTCCTGCCCTTCTCACCCAGGAACTAAATATTGCTGGCAACTCAGTTTCCTCATGTGAAAGGGCACTTATAAACGCATTCCAACAATTGCCCAAATGTGACCTCATTTATTCAGTGACATACCTGTATTTATTCATTTTTGAATGAGTTAATTAGCCAGTTTATATTTCTTGAGCGCTCAGTAATTTTTCTCCTTTCTTTGACAGAGCCGGAGGATAAAATATAAACAGGATTCCTCAAATAGAAGTCAAAACATCTCTCCTTTTCTTTTCTTCTTATGTAATTAACTGCGACAAAATATAATTGAGCAAGCGAATCCAAAAAATTTCTTTCAACTAGTTTTCATTCATTGCAAAACTAGAAAATTAGAAAACCAGAGGGGTGGAATCGGCTGAATCGGTGATAGGGAATTTTACGAATCTGTCAATTTCAAGAGTGACAGCTTCCATTGGGGCGGAAGTGTCAAATTCCAAAGTGCAAAGCAAAAAAAAAAAACAATTCCAGCAATGCAATTGCACAGATGTCAATATGACATTTCCACCCGAATGCTGATTTTGACGTTTCTAAACGAAAGAGAGTGATATATTGCTATTTGTTAAAGAGCTCTATTGGTGATTGTCACATTTATGATAATCAAATGTGATCCATAGATTTTAATATATAGGTACCTAGATGGCCAACATAGGATCTTTTGTACCGAGGAAAAGTGAAGCCTTGCGACCATTTTGTTGGAGGCAAAAAATGTAAACAATCGAATTAAATGCCTAAGTGGTTTCCCTAAATAAATGATTATATCTTGGAATTTAGAAGAGGTAATAAAAAGATTTTGGTATCAAATGAAAGGTATTTTTGCCATCTCTTAAACGGTAACAAAATTATATAGCTACGTTTAATATTTTTTGAGATATTTACATTTAACTTCTTGCAAGAATTTTTTTCTTAGCGTTGCTTTTGTGCACTGATATCTTTTAAAACTCTTAGATGACGTGTACATTTTTTGGTATCAAAAGAAAGCTTAAATTGTTGGCTTTAATTTCAGATATAATTTATTGTCATTTCTTAAATAAATATGGCAAAAAGACAATTTCTTCTTGTTACTGTTTTTGTACGCATAGACACTACCAGAACTAGGTATTTTAATATTTTTACAATCTTGCACACCTTAAAATCACGTTTCATAAATAAAAAAAACAATTGAACAATTACAAATACTTTATTTTAGAGAAAATCTCCGCAAAAAGTAAACAACGGTGGTGAAAAGAGTTTTCTAATCCTAGGTCACAAACAGTGCTATTTATAAACCCATTCCAAGCGATGTCTAACTTTAGACACCTGTACAACTCCAAAATGTTATTTATAAATACTTAGCACCGATTGACTAATGTTAAATTCCTTACAACAAAAAAATCGAATCTGTTTAGAAAAAAATCGATTTGTTTAGAAGAAAAGATCAATTTTTCTAAACAAATCAAATCTTTCGTTTTTAGCAAGATTTACACAGACTTTCACACACACTAGTAAGATTTGACATTTCTCTGGAGTTGAAAGTTTTGTTCTGCGGTGTTTTACAAATACTCAAAAGTGTTTCTCGTTCGTTTAAATAAATTAAAAACAAATATATCTCTTAAAAGTTTTTAATTCATCAAATGGCAGTGCATAATTAATAAGAAGTGATAAAAATATCAATGAACTTCGATTTCAAGTGTCCAAAGTCGATTGATGTTATGAAGCGCGCGCTCGCCGACGTGTTCCTCATTTGATGTGTTTTTTGATGGATTTTGGATTTTTTTTTTTAACTTAAATGGACGCACAACAATTTTTGTCTATTTCTGCTACTCTTCCCGGAAATATATTTGTTTTTAATCGTATTAAATGACGCGTAAGTCGGAATGCACTTTTGAGTATTTGTTTGCCCATTAATTTGTTTACTTTTTGCCTCAAAATTTATGTCAATGGCCAACACACACAATCACATAAAAAAATTGATTTTTTTTACAAATTCTTTTCAACACAAAAAAGAAATCGATCTCCAATTGTTGAAAGGAATTCGACATAACTTATCCACTGAAATTGGTTGTCCAAATCTTATTTCAAAGTAGACACGTTTAATGAGTAAGGTGGGCAAATATTTCTGGTTTTCTAATTTTCTAGTTTTGAAATGAATGAAAAGCTAGTTGAACGTGCCCCAAAGCGTACTAGAATTAGGGGGGTTCACATTCTCAAGCATGCTTGACAAGCATGGTTTGATCGACTCGAATTTGAGAATGTGAACGCTCCATCAAACGGGCTTGTCAAGCATGTTGGGTGGATATCAAAATATTTTGATATTTCCATCAAGCATCATCAAGCCATGCTTGTCAAGCATGCTTGAGAATGTGAACCCCCCTATTCATTAATTCATTCAAAAATTAATAAATACAGGCATGTCAGTGAATAAATGAGGCCACATTTGGGCAATTGTTGGAATGCGTTTATAAATAACAAGTTGACTAAACTATTTAGGCATTGACTAGCTGGACAACTGCCCAAGCGTGTTCTAAGCAAATCTAATAAATATGACTGAAAATCTTTAAGCACCACATACGTTAGACCAATCCTTGAATATGCTAGTGAGGTTTGATCCCCCTTCTTTATCACTCAGTCAGAATTGAAGCAGGACAACGAAGATTTTTCCGTTTCACCTTGCGCAGCTTGTCTTGGTTCGATCCCTTTATTTTACCCCTTTATGAAGACCCACAGTACACATATTGAAGGTAATATCATTAGAGTTTTCATTTTTGTTCAGTTCTGCGCATCCATCAAAATCAGTGAAAAATGGCGACTCTACGTGACCCCCACTAGTTAATCATCAAAATTTGTTGTGTGTTATGTGTTCATTTGTTACTTATTTAAATACAAATACAATTATTTCAAGCTTTTTACAGTGCTATTTATAAACCCATTCCAAGTGATGTCTAACTTTAGACACCTGTCCAACTCCAAAATATTATTTATAAATACTTAGCACCGATTGACTAACTTATCCACTGAAATTGGTTGTCCAAATCTTAAGCGTGGTACACATTATCAAACCTGAGTGTCAGCCATGTTGGATATCAAACCGAACTGACAATGTGCACACGCTGACTGATGGTTTGACACTCAGAACTGCCTGCTCACAAATTTTTTTGATACTGCGTGACAACCCTCGGTTTGTTGGGTGGTTGCTCGATGATGTGTACACAATTTCATTCATGAGCCGTCATTCACGGAACAAAACACGAATTTTTATAGTGAATTAGCGGAAAAAGTGCAAACAAAGTAGGAAAAACTCGTGGGTGTCATGCAAAAAAAAGAATTAACACGATTCGTGGCGGAAATAGCCTCAAAATAAAAAGAAACAATTTTCTGAGAGTAGTGGAATTTCTTTGCCTGACGCCCAACATAACTGATAAGTGTGTACGCGAAGCTTTTCACGCAGGTTTGATATCCAACATGCGTGACACTCAGGTTTGATAATGTGTACCACGCTTTATTTCAAAGTAGACACGTTTAATGAATAAGGTGGGCAAATATTTCTGGTTTTCTAACTTTCTAGTTTTGAAATGAATGAAAAGCTAGTTGAACGTGCCCCAAAGCGTACTAAAATTCATTAATTCATTCCAAAATGAATAAATACAGGCATGTCAGTGAATAAATGAGGCCACATTTGGGCAATTGTTGGAATGCGTTTATAAATAACAAGTTGACTAAACTATTTAGGCATTGACTAGCTGGACAGCTGCCCAAGCGTGTTCTAAGCAAATCTAATAAATATGACTGTTACAGTCATATTTATTAGATTTTCTTAGAACACGCTTGGGCAGCTGTCCAGCTAGTCAATGCCTAAATAGTTTAGGCAACTTGTTATTTATAAGCGCATTCCAACAATTGCCCAAATGTGGCCTCATTTATTCAATGACATGCCTGTATTTATTCATTTTTGAATGAATTAATGAATTTTAGTACGCTTTGGGGCACGTTCAACTATTTTTTCATACATTTCAAAACTAGAAAATTAGAAAACCAGAATTATTTGCCCACCTTATTCATTAAACGTGTCTACTTTGAAATAAGATTTGGACAACCAATTTCAGTGGATAAGTTAGTCAATCGGTGCTAAGTATTTATAAATAACATTTTGGAGTTGGACAGGTGTCTAAAGTTAGACATCGCTTGGAATGGGTTTATAAATAGCACTGTTAGTGTTTATTAACATTTTTTTAGTGTTATTTAAATTATCCTTTTGCGTTTGTTTTCTTCGTTGTTGTTGTAATACAGTGGAAGAGGTCACGTAAGGCTGTCATCTTGAATTTCATTGACAGTTCTTATTTCGGACCACATGCGCAAGATAATACCATAGATATGTGTACTGTGATGAAGACCTTCTAATACTTGCGCATCGTCACACTGTTGCTGACATTTTATACATCCACCATCTTGTCACTGGTACCATTGATTCTCAAGCCATCCTCCAGCTAATAAACATTAATACCAATCCCCGTAATTTAAGATCTGTCTGTACCCTTCTTCCACATCCCTACGCATATACCAACTTCGGCCACTTTAACCCAATGTCTAGAATGTTATGTTTAGCAAATACAACAAAACATATCCTTGATTTCTCTTTTAGTCCCTCTTCCCTTGGATGTATTCCATACAACTTTTCAGCTTAAATCCTCAACATTCTTTAATTAAATTTATTTTTGGAATAATGTGGTAATGTACATATTGTATCCACTCTAAATTAAGGTAAATAAATAAACAAATAAATAAACAGCTAGCTAAGAATGCACCAACACTGCCCTGACTTTAATCCCTACCTCCCCTCCCTTAGTAGAATCCTACTCACACATTTCCCTGAGCCCCCTAATTTCTTATGATTAGTCTAGAACTCTAGATTAAGTCTTATTATACATACATGTATAGCAATTTATTTACTATATATAACGATTTATCTAGTTTATCTAATTATTATTAATGCTATATTGAGCTGTGCCTACGTTCTGTAACTCTGGCATCGAGAAATTTCTCGCATGGAACACGTGAATCAAAAGAAATATGACGTGAATTGGCATTAAAATTTTTTTCTCACATTCGCCTGGTTCTGTAACTAGATTTTCTCGACTTGAAACTTTTCGGAATAAAATTTCTGTGAGAGCCTGGAAAATATGAGTAAAACTGTGAGAGCCTGGAAAAATGTGAGTTAAACTGTTTCTGTAAGAAAAAAGTCGAAATAATTTCTCGATTTACCTGCTAAAATTACTCGACAAGTAAAACGCATGTGAGAAGAAAATAAAAGCGATTAAAAGTGGAGAAATGGTAAATATTTCTTTCGATTTAGCAAAGAGGGTAGTTTGGAAATGTAAATGTAAGCGTTAAAAACAAATATAGAAATACATACTTATCAATCATTTTCTTCTTTAGTTCGACTTAAGTGAGGTGCGCTTGAGAACTCTCAGTTCAATTAAGTGTGGTCTACTTCAGATTCGTCAATTTCATTTAAGTGAGGTTTGCTTTTGAAAGCTTGAAAAATTGAAACTAGACCAAAAGTATCGAATCAAAATTATGGGAACGTCATTATATAGATTATATTTGCATAATTGTATGGTTATATATACATATACTTGCATAGATATATCCATATACCCATATTATCAATGTGTTTAGATTGATATTTTTTTAATAAATGCATTAATAACCCTCAAAAAAAAAAAACAATTTATATATTAATACGTAAACACTTTTCTATATTTCCCTTTTAAACTGACTTAATGGCAATTTATTTTCATATTTTTTTATTTGAAAGGTAAAGCCAATCGCTCGGGCAGAATCTTGTTTTTATATTTATATGTTGTCGTTAAGACATTAATAGAGTCAGGTCGAATTTCGACTACTTGGTGATACTAGCTTATATAAATGCATATTTACTTATTGCATTTAGGCGGCAGACCTACATAAGACATTTGATAAAAATACAAATATTTTTAAATATTGAATTTTAACTGCCAATAACATAGTTTCCAGTAGATATTCCAATGGAAAGACAAATCAAAAGAAATGTTTCTCACATTGAGATACAGACACAGTTTATTTTTCCAAGTCGAGAAACGTTGGGATTTTGTGTTTCATGTTTTCTCGATGCGAGAAGTTCTCGCCTAAGTTACAAAACGTAGGCACTGGTTAGAACAGCTTGAATTAAGCAAATAAATAAATAAATAAATAGTCTGCCATCAAGATTTTCCAATACTTTCGTTGTGTCATCGAGTCTCGAGACGACCTGCCGTCACCAGAAACGTTGCGTGTAAATATAATCGAGGAGTCACGTAACACCCCGACTCCACATCGCAACCACAATACAACCAACAATTTAGTGAGGTGCACTCGGGAGCGCACCTCACTTCCGTAACCAAAGTTGAACAAAACTTGACGAAACGCTTCACTCCGCAATTATAGTCACGTCATATGCTTTGCGCGTATTCACTTGTTTTCTTCAAACCACTTAAGTGGTCGGATTTATTTGCATGCAGAAACTACTAATCATGTATCTCCTACATTAAGGGTATTCATACAACAGCGTAAAGTCGTCGTAAACGTTGTAAACTTCGTAATTCTGTCACAATTTGTATGGAAAATTTGACAGATTTAAGAATTTTAAAACTTTACGATGTTTAAGACGAGTTTACGCTGTTGAATGAATACTCTTATTATATTAAATTGTAATGAAAACACTAGAGCTCGGGAGCGCACCTCACTTCCATAACCAAAGTTGAACAAAACTTGACGAAACACTTCACTCCGCAATTATAGTCACGTCATATGCTTTGCGTGTATTTGCTTGTTTTCTTCAAACCAATTAAGTGGTCGGATTTATTTGCATGCAGAAACTACTAACCATGTATCTCTACATTATATTAAATTGTAATGAAAACACTAGACCGCCGCCTACATTTGAAATAAAAAATCTTTTCTCCATCATCTCAATTGTTGCGTTCTGTTGTTTCTTTTTTCTGCTCCAAAATTTCCACTCTAATTGACTAAAGAATAAAGTTCGTTGCAACCAGTTCATGTATTTAATAAAATAAAATTGTGAGGTTTTATGTACATGTATATAAGAAAATATAAGATACTAATCTTACTTATTAATAAGGTTCAACTAATTTCTCTTCTTAATAGTAATCATATTTGTAAGACATACAAATTAAGGTAACTTGGTTTTGTAAATCAACATTAAGGAAAAGCGTACCACTATATTTATCAACTTTTTTACAACAAGGCTCAGTTTTTTAGTTAGATTTCATCCAAATTTTGAATAAGTACACATTACAAGACTCGCTTGGTTAACTTGGGTTTAACTTTTATCTCAAACTGAAAAACTGTGTCTTAATTTAAAATAAAACAATAATAAGACATTTAACTGAGCTTCTTATGTATGTACTACTTAATAAAGTTTGATTTTTTGTTCATTGTCTTTAAGTAGGTAGGTACGCTTACAATGTCAATACTTGTGACAGTCATTTGTTTTAAACTATTATTATATCTTGATGAGCTTAATAATAAATTATAAACCTATAGCTATACTTAATCATAATCGATTTCATCACGGTAATTCTTCGATCGCTTTGTAAAATTTAATATTTTATACTCTTGGTATTTATATAAATATCTATTAACAAAAAAAAAACGAAATAAAACTAAAATAAACAAAATTACGCCATTGTTAAAGTTCCAGCTCCTAGACCATATCCAACCCCTTTTGGTCCAAAGTTTCGACCATAGCAGCTGCGGCAGTAGATATCTCCATCAGGGCCGTCGTTAAGGTTCGTTGAATCAAGTGATTTTCGGCAAAAAGCGCAGTGGAAGCACCTCTTGTGCCAAACTCGGCTTTTGCTTATCATTCGTTCCGCTGCAAACACATCAAAACCACAGCGTGGACATCCTCCAGATGATTTAGACCCGTGCAAAAGTCCTCCTTCAGGACTAAAATTAGTTCATAAAGTTTTACACAGTTGTACTGGTTTGAATAAAAATAATAAAATTTAAACTATATTATGCCTGCCTTTTTAGGGCCAGTTGTACAAATATTTAACTCGTGGTTCAGCAATTTTAACTCACTGATTTTGGCGAATGGACTGAGGTTCAACGATGGTGCAGGCGTTAAATTGGCTACTATAAAATACTTGAACCTTGAACCTCAGTAATCCCGCCAAAATCAGCCAGTTAAAATATATGAACCAAGGATCAGAATTTGAACCAAGTTCGTTAAACGGGACCTTAGGGATTCACTGCAGAGAGATGGACCTTTGAGAATAATTGTTCAAAATTGCATGCTTAGTATTTCTTGTATGCACACTTTTTCCTGCTACCAATAGGCATTAAAATAAATCCATGTACATAATTTGCGTCAAATTTTACACCCGTTCGACAGGTGTTTAGGTAGGCAGACAAACGGCTAATGGTTCAACACCTCAAAGGCTATTATTGATACTAATTACAACTTTACGCAAATTACTCGACTTTGTATGTCATTGGCCCTTAAGCTGGATTTACACCTTCGTTGTTATCGTCCGTGTACGTTGTTCGTTTTGGCCCAAAAGCAGAACAACGAAAGTGTAAATGATAACACCGAACACGAACAACGAAGAAATTCGAAGTCGTTTTGAATTTTGGATGAACTTAACTCGTTGTTCGTTGGAACAACGTTCACTGAATGAAGAACGAAGGTATAAATCCAGCTTTAGACTATTATTTATTTAATGGCCTTTTCGATTGGCAATCCGGAACACCGATTCAATACGCGTGAACGCTTCTCATTTTGATTCTGAAATCAAATTCAGAACAATTTTCTCTTCTTTTCAGAACAAGAACTGTCATTCTGTCCCCAATCGAAAGGTCATAAATAGAACATAAGCGCTAATTTGACATTTTACGCAGAGGAAAAAGTAAAACATCAGCTTTTAAGTAGAACAACTTAAGTGCCTTTCATATGAGCTGCGAATAGCGAACTATATTGGTGCTAAAAAATGTTGAGGTTAAATTCAAGTGAATTTTTCATTCGCAGATTTGTGGAATGCGTCCTGATCTTGTGGATTGCGAGTAATGACTCATATACACGATCATTTGTCCAGTTTATAATTCTGAGGGCTCAGAGAATTTCCCCAGTTTTGCTGTCTAAGTAAACAAAATTTTGGATTCGTCTGCTCACTGATATATAAACTGAACAATTATAATTGCTGGCATTATCAACACAACAACAAAAGAATGGACAAATTCGTTTTTTTTTGTCATTGACAGTTAGCAGAAAATGCTTGGTTGGTCGCTTAGAAAATATAAAAATGCTAAATTGAACAATTAAGACAAATTTTGGTTCATGATTTCTTTTTAAAATTGTAGACAAGAACGTTTATTCACTTTAAGGAGAATTGAATTTGTTGATATTTGCGCTTGGAATTGCCTAAACAATCTAACTCGCATTCGCAGTTCGCAGCTCATGTGAAAGGCACTTTAGAAGCTTGTGTTCAACGTTTTTGTTTTGGTACTAAAGATTCTTGATTTCGAATTCAATCGTCTGGCAGGATCTTTTGTTCGCCAGGGCTGGAGAAGGTGGGTTGAAAACGGTGATTTTATGGATTTTTGTGAAGGGGTTTAACCACTGTTATATAAGTTTATACTATAGAGAACTACGCTTTGGTTATAAATTTTGGGTTTCCAGTCGTTTTAAAACACCCATTCAGACGCCCGGTCAGGGATATAACCAAATAAATCATAATTGATATGTCAAAAAATCGGGAAAAATCTCCTAGTCATACAAATATGCACGCCAGGCGTTTTAAGTGTCGCCACAACCAGCAAGATGGCCCAACAGGTCAAAAGTGGTGAAAATTAGTTTTTGATGTCGTGGGCATACTGAAAATGTGATATGTTTGTAATGAGGCGATTTTTCATGATTTTTTGACAGAACACATTTTTGGTTATACCATCAAAAACTAATTTTCGCCCTTTTGAGCTGTTGGGCCATCTGGCTGATTGTGGCGACACTTAAAACACCTGGCGTGCATATTTTTGATTAGGAGATTTTCTACGATTTTTTGACATATCATTTATTTGTTCAAAATAGCTTTTTATGGCCTTTAGTCCTACAAATTGGCGTTTCGTCCGGCTTACTCCCTTGGACTCATCAGTGACATAGTGAGGGCTTTGTCATACGCAGTTTGTATAAAGTTCAGTTCAACTTACATGAATTTTTAATAAAAATCCACTGCAAACTATATCCAACAAGATTCCGGGCAAATAAATTTCCATCTTAATGATAAGGAATTCTAATCTTGTTGGATATAGTTAACAGTGGATTTTTACTAAAAAAATCATGTAAGTTGAACTGAACTTAATACAAATTGCGTATGACAAAGCCCTCACTACGTCACTAATGAGTCCAAGTGAGTAACTGCCTGAACAGAATAGAGTGCTGCAACTAGCTGCAGTTGCAGCTGGAATAGCTGTCAAAAAGTGTCATACGTGATTTTTTACGCGCCTACAATGCAGCTGTACAGCTTTCTGACATTTTAGTATCGAAAATCAAAATGAAAACAAAAATAAAAATGAATAATGATGAAAAAGAAGCTAATATTGCTTTACGTCCTTATGAGAGATTGAAAAGAGTTTCAAAATCACTTTAACCCACATATAAACACTCGGTTTTGCTCGCAATTTTGAAACGTCAAAAGAGCTACAAGCAAAAGTTAAAAGTTGGCCAACTTGTCCAGCTGCGTGGTGTTCTGTTCACATTATTGATTTTGTGTGTATTCAACATTTTGACAGCTATTCCAGTTGCAGCTCCAGTTGCAGCTATCTCCATTCTGTTCAGCCAGTAAGCCGGACGAAACGCCAATTTGTAGGACTAAAGGCCATAAAAAGCTATTTTGAATCAATAATTCAACATGTCCAATCGTAATGCTAGGTATTCTACTTGGCTGATTTATTTCAGTAGTATATAGAATTTGTATTATAAAACCTTGTTATATATAATTTATTTGGTTATACCCCTGACCGCAAAAATTGTTTTTTACACTTTGTGGGCGTCTGAATGGGTGTTTTAAAACGTCTGGAAACCCAAAATGTATAACCAAAGCGTAGTTATCTATAGTATAAACTTATATAACAGTGGTTACACCCCTACCCAAAAATCCGTAAAATCACCGTTTTCAACCCACCTTCTCTAGCCTTGGCGAACAAATGATCATGTCAGACGATTGAATTCGAAATCAAGACTATAGTACCAAATCAAAAACGTTCGTGAATTTTGGTTATACCTTCACCCATAAAATTTCCTCTCAGCTCTAGGACTATAAGAGTAGGGTAGAAAATAATTTTGTTGGCACAGGGGATAGGGGATTGAGGATAGGTTGTTAATTATCTCATAATTTTCTGGTACAGTTGCAGCTTATAGAATATAATGGTCCATAGAGTAGGACTGGATCCTAGTTTTCCAGCTAGGAATCAAGCATTACATCCATCGACCTTAACCGTTGCACCAGTAATTATTGTAAGAAACATTTAAACAAATGTTATACTTACTAGCTAACAGTTGATTCTCCACCAGTAGACACCAAAGTTGGGGTGTGACCGTAACCAAATCCCTTGGGTCCAAACAACTTTCCGTAGCACGCTCTGCAATGAATTTCTTGATCGGGTCCATCACATGCTAGCATAGAATCCAATGGCCTATGACATTCGGCACAGTTAAAACATTTTTGATGCCACATTTTTCCCTTGGATAGTTGTTGTTCTGCAGCAAATACCATACCGCCACATCGAGGACAACCTTCTCCTTCAGGAGCCTTGATTGATGTTGTATCAGGACTGGCAAAAGGTCTTTGGGAAGAAATCTGATCCTCACTAAAAGTTAATAAAAAAATATATTAATTAATTCGTCCTTTTTTCCTTTTAACTGAAATAATCAATTTCATTTTCACATTTTTTTAAGAAAAACTAGTTTAATAAATCGAATATAGGGAAAATTAACCTTGCTACACGTGGTGTGTACCTAGAAATACTCATGCGTATCATGTTGTAAATCAACAAAAGTTTGCTTGTTTTATTGAAGGTACCTACAGTCAGTTTTCTTTACATCCATAGCTAAAATGGAAAAGAAAACAGCAACCTGGCACTTCCCAAATAGTCAAACAACCAATCAAATCTATCATGTGTTAATCGACCCAAGGCACGTATTTAACATTTTCTTAGACTTGCGTATATTTCGAGGTGCAAACGTGGAATCTGACCATTCCCTTGAGGAGCTCAATTCAGTGTTTGACTATTGACTATTGAAAAAACAAAACTGAAAAATTTAACATCTCTGAATTTGCCAGTCTGCAGTCAGCATCAAGCGAGAAGCTTCCCACAGTGCATTTACCTACCACAGATGCCAATAATCAATGGGCCCAGTATTGTCAAAGAGCATAGGCACCCGAAAGGGGTCAAGGGGGGGCACTTGCCCCCCCTGGCTCTGGGCAATACCATACCACTAACATATTTTTCAATTTGTTATGATGAATTTTATAAAATACTTCCACTGGACCAGGCCGAATATATCTGAAAATATTCTCATCTTGGATATTGTTTTCAAAATATCGCTATTTTCTTAACAGTTTCTTTTCAATGTTCTTGGTTTGCCCCCTCCTGGCATTTGCCAAAAAAAAAGGCAGTAATAGGTAATTGATAATATTCAAATGGTTAAAGCACATGCATGAGAAGGATATTACCTCGCAAAAAAATTGAAAAATAAATTGCTAATTGTTGTTTGCGTAAAATTATTCAGTTCAGTGATTTTCTAATTTCTGACATCAAACCAAGATCCTTTCCTTGCTTTCCAGTACCTATCCGCTACGCTATTTAGCAGCTTATTATAAAAATTCAGTTATCTTGAGTTGCTTTTGTTTCACAAGAGCTTACAACAACACAAACCTATCTAAAGAGCTTTGGATTATTTTTTAACCTCTTCAAGGATACTGGCACATATGTGGACGTTTGGTTTTTCCTTATTTGCAATTTTTTTAAATAATACAAACTTAAATTTCTTTTACAGCTCTTTTCCTTAGAATGTCTCAATTAAATAATAACCACAAAATATAACTTGGCAACACTTATAGCGTTTTAATTAAGTCTGTAATGTAGTAAACTTGTGTTTCGAAAGTGACCTCTCACCAGTAAAGTGCATTCGGTTTATTTGAAGTAAAAAAAAAAATTTCTAAAAAAAAAACACAAGGTAAGTAAATACAGTATTTATTTAATGTTTTATATCAATTTCAAGTCACTTTTTATATTTTATGTTTTATTTTATAAGAAAAAATAAATGTCCACGTATGTGTACTGTTATCTCTGAGTAGTACTTTTTCACTTCAAAATAATAAATACTTTGTTCTTTGTATTTGCTCCAAAGTTACTATGCGTGTAAGAAAAGGACGGAAAGGTGCCCAGATAATTTCAAAAAGGCAGAACAACAAAAGCTCAGATATGGAAGAGGAAGTCTTGTCGGGAGTCGAGGATGAATGTGGCGTAACAGGTATGCGTATGACTGAAAAGGAATATTCAGAGAGTGATGAAAGTGTTCAAAATTGCCACCTGAGAAAACGGAGACGTGTATTGGAGAGTGAGACAAGTGACGAAGAAAGTGATACAACCGTCCCTATCAAGCGAAACCGACGTCCTGTCATTTGGTACCCTGAAAAGGACAACGAATTTAGTGGAGTCCCACCTCCATTTGCAGGCCCTCTAGAAGTAAAAGTAACTGGGACAACTCCATATTCCTATTTCACACAAATATTTCCTGATAGTATTTTTAACCATATAGTGGAGGAAACTATTCGGTATGCCATTGAATGTGGAAAAGAATCATTTTATGTCAGCTCCTCTGAAATGAAGCAATTTTATGCAATTAATATCATCATGACATATATAAAATATCCAAATTATAGGTCATATTGGTCATCAGATCCGGCGCTTCGGCTTTGTATTATTGCTGATACAATGTCCTTGAAGCGTTTTGAGGAAATAAAAAGATATATCCATTATAAAAATAATCATGAAATACCAAATGAATGTGATGATATTTTTATAAAAGTTCGTCCGTTACTAGATATGTTGTCAGAAACCTTCGCAAGTTCGGCAATGCCAACCGAATTTCAGGCGATTGATGAAATGACCATTCCTTTCAAGGGAAAACATTGGGGCAAGCAATATAACAAATCTAAGCCTAAAAAGTGGGGATTCAAAGCTTGGGTCGGAGCTTCCCAAAATGGATACGTTTCCAAATTCGAGATGTATCAAAAAAGAAAGGATAATGTCCAAAAATTTGGTGTAATTGGAGACACGGTCCTTAGATTGTGTGAAGGCCTAGAAATGAAAAACCACAAACTGTTCCTAGATAATCTTTTTACATCAATAGATCTAATAAAATATCTGCAGACAAAGAAAATATACGTTGTAGGAACAGTTAGACAAAGGAGCTTCTGAAAAGCTTGCCGCAACAAAGGTTCTTCAAAAGCGTGATCGTGGCTCAATTTCATTTGCTACGTCTTCCGAAAACATAACAATCGTAAGGTGGAATGATAATAATATTGTCCATATGATATCTACATATGCAGGTGTAAAACCCAAAGATACTGTACGAAGATGGGATCGCAAAAATAAAACTTACGTCACAATAACAAGAACTTTTGCTGTCAACGAATATAATAAATTTATGGGTGGCGTTGATTTGACTGACCGTATGATAGCACACTATCCACACTCTATAAAAAACAACAAATTTTACCATAGAATTGCTTTTTATTTCTTAAATGTAGCAATAGTAAATTCATGGATTCTGTTTAACCAAAGTCAGAAAAGTCATATCAGTCTATTAGACTTTAAGGCCTCATTGGCTAATACAATGATTCAAATTGGTGATCAAAATAAAAAACGAGGCAGACCCAGCTCTGCATGTGAACCACGCCCCAAAAAATCGAAAAGCTGGACTAAAGTTCTGACAGAAATCAGACTTGACCCCAACGGACATTTCCCAAAGAAAATGGAACTGAAAAATCCCCCAAGGTGTCATGATAAAAACTGCATCAGAAGAACTCGCTACATTTGCGAGAAATGTAACGAACCAATGTGTCCAGAATGTATGAAATCTTTTCATTCGTAAGGAGAAGGATCCATTAAAGCTAAACGGCCTCAAATGTGTACATTTTTTTTTTTTCATAAACAAATAAAAAAATTGTGTTTTTTTTTCGACAATTGAATTGTTTTCGACATTATTTAAATAAAATTAAAACAAATATAAATTAAATGAGTTTTGTTTTCATGTGAGAAAATCGTCCCTGAAGAGGTTAATAAGAAATTTTGTGTGTAGAATTTCCAAATTATTAAATATTTTTTTTGAAATCCAATTCAATTCCGACTCCCTACTTTCATTGCCTGGATACTTTTCCCATCCAAATAAATTAATTTTTACACTTTTAACGATTCTCTACTTGGGATATATGACATTGGCACTATATGTGACAAATTTTACATTCGTAAAAAATTTGACTCGAGATTTGATCAAACGACCGACGAAACGGAAGACGATAAGAGTGTGTGTTTATAA
The DNA here is from genome assembly GCA_963921185.1 of Dasysyrphus tricinctus. Taxonomy (NCBI): domain Eukaryota; kingdom Metazoa; phylum Arthropoda; class Insecta; order Diptera; family Syrphidae; genus Dasysyrphus; species Dasysyrphus tricinctus. The sequence continues at coordinate 172,002,452 of OY992531.1, read as the reverse complement.
TTCTGTCTGTTTGCCTGTCTGCCTATCTGCCTGTCTATTTTTCTGTCTGTTCGGATACAGCCTTTACGGCTAGATCCATTTTCCTTAAACTTGGTACATAACGCTTTTTAGTAATCCTACATTAGTTTTGTCTTTCATTTTCTTAGACAAAATTGTTCGTTTTCTGCAATATGATTTTGTCACCAATTAAATATTCTCAAAAATGGCCCCACAGATTAAAAATAAATTCAATAAATTACAACAAAATTTGAGTGATGGAACAATTTTTTTTTACTTTCGATTATTTCCAAAACGGTAAGAGCGGTGTTGATATTTTTTTATGCAGAAGCTTACAAAAAGTTTGAGTATTGTACTGGTTTTTGAGAAATATTAATTTTTTTTTTTTGAAAACTCAATACATTATAATCTTCTAAAACTATTATTAAATTTGCTTTGTAACTTGGTGCGTAACGATTTTTTAACACCTTAAAATATGCAAAAATAACGATACATACCATACAAAAGTAAAAAACCGTTGAGGAAAACCTCATTTTGATAAAAAATATCTGTCTGCTAAAATAAGTTTACGGTGTAATATTAAAGATAAAATAATTGTATTGTACGCTTTACCATTATCATTTATACCTCCCATGGAAACTTATTTTGAATTTTCTCGCAATAGGCTGAACAGATTCAAATGAATTTATCTATAAAAAAATTCCGAAAAGCTCAAATAATATTGCAAAAAAGTATTTTTGAATAATACATTTGTTTTTTCTTTTTTTTTGAAAGTTTGATATCTCAGAATTGTGTTGGTGTCTGCCCCTCCGTGCCGAGATTCAGCTATTTCAGCGAGTGAGATGAGATGACTCGCCTTACTCGCCGACTCATCTCACTTCACTCGCAAAAGTGATTCAGCTATTTAAGTGAAATGAGTAAGTTCGAATTTAGTTTCGAACATGAGACAAAGAATAAATAAAAAGAGCTAAATTCTACCTCCTTGTCACACTCGTTACGCAAAACGAAATGAAACAACAAATACAACAATGTAAACATTGGAATCTTTAATAATGGAGTTTGGAGTATCTTTTGTTTCAATTATTTTTTTTTGTCATAATTAAAGTTTAATGTGAGCTTTAACCTTGAGAAATAAAAAGTTTAAAAGTGCTGAAAGTGAATAGAATATACATTTATTTAATATACATATATATATGCGCATATGATAATAAAATAAAATTAAAGAATCAATAAAAGGGTAGTTGTTTTTATCTACGTTGTTGTTTTTTATTTCGTTTCCTATCCATGAATAGGAATTCTTGAGAAAAGCACACATACCTATCCAAAACTAGAAATTTACCAACACATACACCAAGTCACTGCGGAAATATCTGGCGAGTAATCTGACATTTCATTTCACTCGCTCACTCACTCCCTTTTGCTAACTGAATCGATTTTCGACGAAAAGTGACTCATCTCACTCACTCCCTGCGGCTTCGAATTAGCTGAATCTCGGCACTGGACAAAGTCCTGTGGGCGCCTATGTCAAGGAGGCAGCTGAAATCACCATAGGCTACCAACTATCCAACAAACAAAAAACGGGGTATGAAGATGAATGCGAGTGACTGCAACATGTGCTAAATTGACATCACATAGAGCGACAAGAACATAATCCGCCTCCAGTCAATAAAGACCCAATGCCACCATCTTTATTATAGAAGAGATAGACTGAGCTGTCTGTAAGGAAGCTTAAGAATAACAAGGACTACCAGCGGAGCTGAAAGGGCAAAAGAATCAAACCATCCCCCATCAATTTAGGTGAAAGATGACATTCTATGACGCGGCTATAATTGCGGAGTGGAAGGTTTCGTCAAGTTTCGTTGCTCTCGAGGGCACCTCACTTAATTAAAACTGACATTTGGTGAAGTAGGAATGCCAAAAAGAGATAGATGATAATTACATTAAGGGTGTGTTCCCCTTCTGACGGTACGGTCAGCTACTTTTCGTTTTGACACTAGCTTCACTGCCTTTCCGACTATTATAGTTCTACTTTTAAGTTAAGTGATCAGTTCTTTGGAATAAAAAATGTTCGTCAAAGAAAAAAATTTCCGTGGTGTAAGCACAGCTTACAGAAGCTTCAAAACAATTTTCCGCCTATTCTGTGCTTAATTGTAGGTTCGTTTTATTTGTATTTATAACTGGCATAGCAATGCAAGCAACAATAAAATGCCAAACTCACTTTTATATTCAACCCAAGTTCAGCACCACATAAATTAAAACTTAAGTGCCTTTCACATGAGCTGAGAACTGCGAATGCGAATACATTTGTTTATGCAATTTTGAGCGCAAATATCAACAAATTCTTGATTTAACTTTTCGTTAACGTGAATAAACGATCCTATCTTCAATTTTAAAAAGAAAACACGGCCTAAAGTTAGTTTAAATTATTATATTTAGCATTTTAATATTTCCTACATGACCAACGAGGTGTTTTCTGCGAACTGTCAAATACTAATTCGCAATCCACACCCTCAGAACGCATTCCACAAATCTGCGAATGAAAAATTCGCTCGACTTTAACCTCAAATTTTGTTGAACACTCATTTTGCTGGTTTATTTTGTATGGCCATTCGCGTCGGTTGGCGACCACCCATGTGAAAGGAATGTCAAAATTCGCTACCATTCGCAATTCGTAGTTCACTATTCGCAGCTCATATGAAAGGCACTTTAACGAAACTTTATCTCAACTTTAATATCCACATTTATATTGACTTATTAATCGACACTTCTGGGTTCTGGGTTTGTTATTGTCTACCGAGAAAAATTTTACATTGCTAGCTATGACTTTTCCAATGAAACACGCGTTTTGTATAATGTTCAAGGCGATCAATTTTACCTTAGCCTTAGCCACACATTGAGTCATCGATTTACCCTAAATTAATGAACTATATGCCTATAAATGGAAAACAATTATTTTTGAATGCATAAACCATTTCCATGCAAATAATGCAAAATTTTGAACGTCAAACATTCCTTTTGCGCAAAAATTACCTAATTTTTGTTTATCCTGAGGCCACATAAGCCGGTAAGGGCTAGCTTATTGACTATCTACATAGGTACATGCATAAGGATATGGGAGCATATTCATAGATATTGTTAAAGCTGTTGCTAGGCAAAACTGGAGTTTACCTGATGAACTCCAAATTTGCCTAGCAACAGAACAGCTTAAACAACATCTATGAATATGGCCCATTATGTACATAATCTCAAATTACTGGATCCTTCTCCTCGCTGGCTACATAAACTCTTCACAACGGGCTAAAAGCTAATAGACTAAGAGCCCACAGCAGATTTTGGGTGTGAGTGAAAGCAAAGAAAGAAGTATAGGCGCCGAAAGCTTCATTAAAATCAATTTAAAGAATCAAAGTCTTGCAGTCCACAACTGGGGCCTTAGCGAGAAAAAGTGCATCGAAAAAAAATATGATTGCAACTTCGAGGATAATCGTGTTAGCCGAAATTGTTATTAAAGTATAGGTTCTAGTTCCCATGCGAAAAAAATTAAAATTTTCAAAACGACTTTCGCCCTATTCTGTGCACCAAATTGAATAATAATAAAACGTTTGTATTGGCCTAAGCCACCTATTGAGTCATTTATTTACCTTTGATTAATAAACTATAGGCCTAAAAATGGAAAATAATCATTTTTGGATGCAAAAACCAATAATGCTTTGGAATAATGTTTTGGAAGTGTAAGCCGACCATACAAAAAAAATATTTTATTCATTCCAATTTTTTCGTATGCAAAACAGTTGCAAATTGTCCATTGTTTTGCCTGATCACAGCAATAGTTTTTATTTTGCATGCAACTGTAAACCAATCATGCAAACAATTCATTTTGCATTTCACCTCAAATATTTTTGACATGCGAGAATATTTGCATAGATTTTTTTTTTGCGCATGGGAACTGTAAAATAGGCTTTACGTTTTAAAGTTAGTACCTATCCAGATCCCGATGATAGTAAAATACACCTATCTTTTATCAGGATCTGAATCTGGATTAACTTTTAACACGTCAAATTTACAAAAACAATTTTGAAAATTTCCCATTATTTTGTTTTTGTATTACGATAGGAGATAGTAAAACACAGTTAAAATTCAAGGTGAAAAATGTTTGCTTCCATCCAGGCCTACAAATGAGAACCAATTATGTACATATTTCCGAATGCAAAAACTAATTTACATGCAAATAATACTGTGAGGTGAATATATATTTATTTGAAATGTTAAACCGACCATACCATAACCTCAATCATTCAAACAATAATTTAAGTATTTCACCTAAATTTTTTTTCGACTTGCAAAAAATGCTTGCATAGAAACTAGGCCTTATAGCCCGATTCTCCCAGCTCTGGACCTTTGGCACCTCATATGAGGGAAATTCGATAAAAAAATATCCCATCTAATTGGTCAGTAATTGGTCAGAAAAAGTCAACTGGTCCCAGAAATTGGTCAGCCCTAGATAACTTTTAATCAAGACTTAAACTTTCTCAAGGTCGCTCAAGGTCACGCGCGATTTTTGGCACCGAATTTAAGGGAAATTTGCCAACATTTTAAACCATCCGAAAGATTTCTAGATCGTGATAAAAGGTCAACTATTTTCAAAAATTGGTCAGCCATAGATTTTTTTTCTATGAATTTTTGAAGTTCGTTTCAAGGTCACAAAAAAAACTTTTGGCACCTCATTTGGGTCATTTAAAAAAACAAAGTATGCAATTTGGTCAGCCATAGATTTTTTTTATGAATATTTAATGAATTTAAAAAAAAAAATTTCAAGGTCAAGTTTTTTTTCTAGGTCATGAACGGTTCGTGACCTTGAAAAAAAAATACTTTAAAAGATCGTATAAAAGTATCTATAACTGTCCAATAACTGAAACTAGCTGACTTTTTATACAGATCATAGGGCCTTTGAGGTGGTATTAAATTTTTGTAAATTTCCCATAAATGAGGTGCCAAAAATCACGCGTGACCTTGAACAATAATTTAAAAATTCATTAAAAAAAACTATGGCTGACCAATTACTAAAACAAGCTGACCTTTTATATAGTGCTCAGGACCTTTCTGATGGTGTTAAATTTTTGCAAACTTCCCATAAATGAGGTGCCAAAAATCGCTATGACCTTGAAATTTAAAAAAAATCATTAAAAAAAACCTATACCTGACCAATTACTGAAACAAGCTGACCTTTCATATAGATCTAGAGATCTTTCAGATGGTACACTTTTTTGGCAAATTTCCCTAAAATGAGGTGCCAAAAATCGTTTGGACCTTGAAATTTTTTTTAAAATTCATTAAATATTCATAAAAAAAAATCTATGGCTGACCAATTACTGAAAATAGCTGACCTTTTACAACCGTGAAGAGGCCTTTCAAATTGCATACCTTGTTTTTTAGATGACCCGAATTAGGTGCCAAAAGTTTTTTGTGACCTTGAAACGAACTTCAAAAATTCATAGAAAAAAATCTATCGTTGACCAATAACTGAAAATAGTTGACCTTTTATCACGATCTAGAAATCTTTCGGATGTTATAAAAATTTGGCAAATTTCCCTTAAATGAGGTGCCAAAAATCGTGCGTGACCTTGAGCAACCTTGAGAAAGTTTAAGCCTTGATTAAAAGTTATCTAGGGCTGACCAATTTCTGGGACCAGTTGACTTTTTCTGACCCATAACTGACCAATTAGATGGGATATTTTTTTTATCAAATTTCCCTCATATGAGGTACCAAAGGTCCAGAGCCGATTCCCCCCATTGTGAGGAATCACAAGTCACAAGCTCTTGTGACTACTTCTTGTGAGGATTGTTGTGACTCCATAACATTTTGGTATTCTCCCCCTAATAGGCACAAGAAAACTCACAACGAAACTCACCACGGCATTTTGTTGGTAGCTTCTTGACCGATGAGCGCACACATAAACAACTCTACAAGCAATTGCAACTAAACACACCCACAATATGTATTCAGTTTTTCTGGCTCATAAATACAAAGCAAAAGAATATCACACCTTTGTCCTATTCTTTTGCTTAAGAAATTAAAGAATACATACATTTTGCTCACTTTCGCACAGAGAACATAAACGCCTCCGTAGAAAGAATATAATTCAATGGATTTGTAGAAACTCAAGTAAATCATGAGTTGTAACCTGCGCTGGAGGAGATCACAGTTTCGGTTGTATTTAAGACTCTCACAAGTTGTGACCTTAGGGGGAGAATACGAAAAAGTCACAAAATCAGTTTCACCACTTCTTGTGACTTGTGAGGTATCAATGATGATGGGGAGAATAGGGCTATTAGTGTCGAATTGGACGTATAGTTACAAATATTTATGTATAATTTAGAATTTTTTGTGTAATTATTCCATTAAGTCCATTATTTAATACTTACGTCAGACCGTCTGTCTGTAAAAATCCAGAACCACAAGCAAATCCGTATCCGTGAGGGCCCCACTTTTTACCATAGCATGTCTTGCAGTACACTTCCTTGTCAGGTCCGTCACATGCAATTATTGAATCCAGAGTCTTAGTACAGTCCCTGCATTTAAAGCACTTTTTATGCCACTCTCGTCCCTTAGACAAAACCATTTCAGCAGCAAAAACAACACCACCACAACGAGGGCAGCCCTCACCTGGTTTGGCTTGAATTTTGCTAACATCAATAGCGGCAGTTTTTGGTGCCAAATCGCTGAAAAAATTATTGGAATTTTTATTATAATAACAATTAATTACACAACATGAGCGGTGAAGGTATTAAGGTGCATTGCGTATATGTATTAGATGCATATAATAAAACAACAACGTACATATCTAGATACTTGATAAAGCTAAATATTGAGCTTTGTTTAGTTTTTAATCAATTAAGTTGAAGATCTTCAGCAGAGATTCCAGCAGTATTTATAAAACAGTCTTTGCTTTATTAAATTTATATTACAATTTTAAGGAACAGCATGATCAAGCTCTTTCGAATTGTATTCATAGTATTTACATAATATATAAACGGATGATGAATGATGTATTGCAAGGAGAGGAGTTAGCTTTAGCATTTCTTAAAACTAATACCAGTTCCAATTTTAATTATTGCATCGGTTATATTATTTGATCATTTATGGCTGATTTACAATGCCGCGTTGGGCGTTGCGTTGAAAGATTTGCCTGTCAACGCAAAAGTTCAGGCATAGGAATATCTGTTTAGTGTTTACAATGACGCGTTGAGCATTATGTTACGATTTTGCATGCATTAGTAGGTACACAAACCAACGTAACGTAAGCGGCTGCAACGCGAAAGTAGAGATTATTCAACTTTTGCGTGCGTTTTGACATTTCGATTTCAATTTAGGTATGTGGCCATCTTGTGTTGAAAAAAGTTTGAATTTTTTTGCTCGATTTATCTCGACGCGGCCGTAGCGCTTGTTAAATGTAACGTACGCATCGCGAACGCGAACGCGTCATTGTAAATCAGCCATTATGTAGGTACCTACTTGTACTAAGTTATATATCAATATTTTCCAACTATTGCTTCGCATGGACCTAAATGATTTAAAAAAAAAATGCAACTAACAATTCGTTTTACAATTTTTGTAGAAGGGGCAATTTTCAACAACAAAAAATACCTACTATGTATAAATATGTACTTAAAATGGAAAAAAATATGAACAGCAGCAACACCTGCAATGAAGTATTACATTAGTTTTTCTTAAGCCAGAATCCAATTCACACATGACCAGTGCATGTGAAATTATAAACTTTTTTCATTTTTGTTTTCCAAAATTTTGAGTTTGAAATATGTAGGTAAGTTTTTTTTTCAATTGTTATTCACAGATATTACTTGGTTTAAAAATTAGATAAAGGAACTTTTGTCTACTTAAAAAAAAAAATTGATGATAGGGCCGTGTGTGAATCATATTCAATTACTATCGATTATAATAGTTTATCCGAGACCGTGGATCTGCTAAATATTTCCGAAAAAATTATAGCTCTCCTGTCAACTGTCACTTTTCACGTTGACAAATTCGTTAAAATTCCTTAGTATCGGATCTTTAAGTTTAAGGTGTTTGGATAGGATTCTTAAAAATTCGAAGAAATTAAAGATGAAAAAACTGATATGTTTCACTACAATTGTGGTTGTGGAAGCAGCTACGAATCATTTTTAATACATACACATTACACAAATTTGGCGGTTGCATGAAATTCCATCCAACTCTCATTTCGACAAGCGTCAATACTTCACGGGATAGAGCGGAAGTTATTTTTGCTGTCTCCAAAACTTAAGCCTAGAACACTTTTGACGCGAAATACCATACAAAAATGACGCACAATAAAATCAAAAACACAAAATTTCGTTCTGGTTTTCATTCTGTTGTAAATTCCCTGTTGAACGAGCAAAATTTATTAGCAGATTATTTATTCCCCACATTAATGTTGGTAAAAATTGTTGGCAGGCATTATGAAAACTTTTCATACAAAATGAAAAAGAAAAAACAGTTGCTTTTTTTCGGACAATTTAACAAAAAAAAAAGAGAAAAGAAGAAGCTAAAATCTTTAATACGACAAAAATAGTTTTTATATAAAATTGACTGATATTCATTTAAACTTTTTTAAACTTTTCTGATCATTTTTTGCAGTTTTTGTCCGAAACCCCGTTTTTTGGAACTACATGACAAATTTAACAATCCTTGCACTAGGTAAAAAGTATTTAAAAATTGCCGGCAAACCAAATTGCGGGCTTACCTACTTTCTAAACTCTCAAAGTCTTGAGTTCGAATATTTTGACGAATGTAAAATTCTCCATTTATTACCGAAAAGAGGCTTTCGGGCCAATAAATAATTATAAGAAATGGTAAAGTTGGAATGGGTTACTATATCTGTAAATTTTGAATGAAAATGATTATATAACATTACATATTAAGGCCTTGAGCCTCTACTTAATTTTGTCTCATTCTTCCTCCAAGAAAAGTTATGCGTGTGAATTGTGAAATTGACGCTTTAGAAAGATACTTTTCGGTCGGTTTTGCCATAAGCTTCCGGGAGGTTCCGCCTTATCTTTTTCCAACATTATGTCTGTTCGCGTAACTCCCAAAACTACGAATTTCTACGAATTTAGCCCACAGTTCTGTCAAAGCTCATATAAAAAAAATTAAATTTGTAGAAATTCGCAGTTTTGGGAAGTACACGAACAGACATATTAATTTCGATCGTCGAACAGCGTACTGCAGAACGAAAAGTAGCATTAAATTTTTTGTAAATGATTTCATTGTTTAATTTTTATATGGGACTCTTCGTTTTGCAACAGCAGTGCTTTAGAAAAAATACACCGTTGCAAACCGGTATAGTATTCCTATGCTGTTTTTATTACGATAAAATGAGAACAAGAAAAATTCATAGGAACACACAATAATTGTTTTTTTATTTATAAATTTCTTAAGGTACCTTTGCCACTCGGCATCTCTTATATCAGATGTAAGTCCCATTGATGATATTCCAAGATGCCCATAACCACGAGCACCAAATTTTTGAGCATAGCATCCTGTTAAAAAAGTTTTTTATTTCAATTTTATTCAGCTACATGGGACATTTGAAAATTCGGAGTTTGACAACTTCATTGAACACAAAGTGACAGAATGTAGAACTTTTGTATGCAAGATTATTCACGGAAAAAGGTAGATACAAGGAGTTAGAATAGATCTTACCTGTGTTACACTATTGATGCTAATAAGTCTTCAAGTCATTAAACAAATATTTTAAATTAACAAATACATATTGTACCACAATACCTACACAAAAATTAAATTCATTAGAATTTTGACTTTTTTTCAGTCAGTATTTGTTGTTGTGTTTACGTGTAATTTTTTTCACGTTCACAGCCATTTTAATTTCTGACAATTTCAATTTGTTGTTGTGCTTACGTTTGTTTTCGTCCTCACGTTCACAGCCATTTTTTTTATTTCTGACACTTTCAATTTTGACAATACCTTCTATTTGTGTAGTGTGGTATTTTACTATCTAAAATCCGATCGTGGGATCTTCTGTCTGCTATTTAAATTTTCCAACAAGTTTAATACTCGGCTAATTCCCAAACGTCAAAAAATCCATTTTTTCTTTTTCAGTCCAATGTGAACACTGTGCGTCGCTCTGGTGGAGTCTTTCATTTTTTCATATACCATATATCACAATAAGACAGAAATAGAAAACCACTAATATTAAGCGTAATGTACATATATGTACATATATATACGATCATTTTAATTTGTATTATTTTGGAAAAATGTATGCGAAAATCGATTCGATCGATCTTTGTAGTCTTTTATTTCGCAAAGAGCACCTCTTGGAGGGTTTAAATCCACAAAGTTTGAACAAAAGAAGTATATGCGTTGTTCGCCACTTTTAAAAAGCCGTTAAAAGGCCTAAATGCAATTTTCTCGGCTCCTATTGAACGAAGAGCAATGTTTTTGTTTGAATTTTAAGCTAAGAATACTTTTTAGAATTTTTGTTTACAAATATTTTTGACAATTATTTCAGATTAAAAGTCTACTGTCAAAAAATTGTCAAAATTTTTGAGTAAACAATGCTTTAAGCGTCTTTCTCGCATCTTGTTCATCTGAGACGAAAATTACTTAAATAAATAGTGTTTTGTATAACACGTAATTTCCTACATTTTTTGTATATTTTGATTTTATGTATAACAAAAAATGTCTTAAATACAGCATAACAAAGTGCAAATATCCAGCAAATAATTCTTTTAGGGTTCCTTATTCGGTTCATACTGCGGCGCAAATTAATAACGGATTCTTGTAGAAGGATATAATGCAAGTATTTTTTATCTCCTCCTGTTTAGGGAGGAGGGTTAATTTCCTTACCCTGAGGCCACACGAGCAAGTGTAAGTATGGCTACATACACTGCCTGTCAAATTCATAATTTGTATTCGACTTGCCTCCCACTTGCTTTCCACTTGCATTCCACTTGCTTGTCTCCCAACTTGCTTCTCCACTTGCTTCACTACTGGCTTCAAAACTTGCATGCCAGTTGATAAGCAAGTTGCTTGGGTTTGTTTGTGTTAGTTAACAAATGTGTATGTATTGCAACTTGCTTGCCAGTACTTGCTCGTGTGGCCTCAGGGTTAAAGAAGATACTCAAAATGAAAAAAATGTTTGAAAAATAACGGCAACACTTATAGCGTTTTCGTTTGGTCGTCCGGAAGCGTCCGGAAGCATTCCGAATGCTTCTGAAAACGTTCGTTTGGCACTAGATGACAGTTTAGTATTTTAGTATTTATTAGGCATATGAATCGCTGTACATTGAGAATTAATTCTTATAGATAGTACAGGTAAATAATAATAAAGTTGAATAGAACTTACAAATTGATTTATCTAGTTATTTTAATTAAATATAAAAAAGAAGCAACAAAGGCATACATAATTAAAAAATTAATGATTTTATAACATTATGAGTTTTTAAAAATTTATTAACGAGAGAATTCCAGTGACATGAACGAGAAAGTTAATGATAAAAACTGTTTTTGTTCAATTTTGTTCCTTAGTGACAAAGGGAGATGATTCCATATTTCCACAGCGTGAATGAAAAACTGGCGACGCGATGTAACGCAGCTATATGAATTAGGTCGCAGCGTAAAACTTCGAGCCGACTGCGAAAAGTTTAACATTTCAAATAGGTATAATGGCGTTTTGATTTTAATAATTTTGACAAGTAAAGACAGACTTTTGAAGCGAAAAAAGCAACGAAGATTGCATCCAAGAATTTGCCGTGAATAGCTCGATACATGATCGTTTTTTCGAAGGTTATACACAAATCTTGTTACAGAGTTAAATGCCAAGTTTAATTTACGAAGCGATTCAGAGTCCAAATCAGCAAATATTTCGCAGCCAAACGTCAGAACAGGAAGAATCAGAGACTTTACCAGCTTCTTTTTCACTTCAATGGGTAAAAAGTATCTTGAAATCGATAAGCTCCGCAAAGAAGCATATACTTTTCCAACTATGCTGTTAATATGGTCCTTCCAAGTTAGAGTATTATTAAAAATAACTCCAAGGTTTCTTGCTTTAGAGACCATTTCAACCACCTGTCCATTCAGAATTATGTTTGGGAAGTCTTCGAAATCAAGTCGTTGAGTGCTGATTGGTATGCATTTTGTTTTATTTGGATTTAGTAAAAGTTGATTTTTACTTGACCATTCAAGAACAGAAACTAGATCTTCGTTTATTCTTACTACTGCATCTTCAACTAGTCCTAAACGAAAAACAGTTCTTCTTCTGAAAAGAAGAGAAAAACGATTCTGGATTTGAAGAAAGAATCAAAACCAGAAGCATACATACATGCGCACAATTGAAACTTCACAATTGTCAAAGGTAATTTTTTGTTATTTGAATTTGGAATTGCGATTGTGTATTATACAAAATTTGGAGTTGAAAGAAACCAATTATAAACAAAATGAATAGCCCAAACATTTCATGCTCTCCATTATCGTTATTTTTATACCATGATGTGGAATTTTTACTAAGGTGAGGAGTTTATTCAAAGTAAAAATCCGAGGTGGAGGCATTTGTTGCTGTCATTGAGGAATATCAATATTCCGAGAAACAGCGGTGTGAATGTTTCATCACCCAATTGCAACAGCCAAGTGCACAAATTCAAATAAACCCAAACTTCAGAATAAAGAAAAGGGTTGCAGGTTGTTCGTTTGACATTCTGAATCGAAGAGCACTGGAGGCTTCTTCCGGAATACCAAACGAAAACGCTATTACAACTATGTACTATGTACTATATCATTTTTGAAAGAATGAAGTCTGATTCACAATGCGACGAGGAAACGAGACGTGAGTGTAACGAGGTCCCGTCGTTGCTTTCAAACGAACTTTTCCTACTCGCTAGCCAACTGGCTTACCTTTTTCGAAGCCAGTTGAGAAGCAAGTAGAGTTATTTGACAATTAATGTATGTACCCAACTCACTAGCGAGTACTCGCTCGTGTGGCCTCCAGGTAAAGCTTCTTTTGCTAATTTGTATTATTTTTTTTTGTAAGAAAACAGTTCTCGTTGTAAAAAATCTCGCCGCATTGTGAAATGGAAACGATTTTATAACTAGAAAAAAACGAGACGAGAGCGTGACGAGATTCGCTGTCATCTTTTTATATTGTGTTTGTAAATATTCTGTTCGTTTACTTCCCAAAACTATAGTCCAGGCAATATATGATTTAACATGGGCAAAATTGCAACAGAAGCTTTTTTAATTAATTTATGATCAATTACCACTACTGAAAGACATATCCAAAATCAGACAAAGTCCCTCCATGGGAACACCCCGAAAAACGGTTTTCAAAATGGCGGATTTATGGGTGTGTTGTTTTTGGTTGTTATTTTTACTACGCTGTGATTTTTCCTTTTAATTATGTTTAATTATCACTGGTGGATCCAAGAAGGGAGCTATGACATTCCCGAGTCATTACCCCCTCCCTCAGTCATGACCCTTCCCCATTTATGACCCCCCACTTCCTTCAGAGCCCTAGAGACGTGACCAATCTTCACGAGTATAGAAAGAAACACTCCCCATTAATGATCCCCCTCATAAATGACCCCCCTACATATTTATTTACATATATACCATATCTACCATAAAAATAATATATTTTATTTAAATATACGTTAAATCACAAGAGAAAAGAAATGTATTTATTCAGTCCAGGCAAACTAAGCTAAAATTACCGTGAGCATGGGCAGAATAGCAACAGAAGCTTTTTTAATTGATTTTTCATCTGCAACCATTTCTAAGCAATATATCCAAAATCGGACAAAATCCGACCATGGGAACACTCCGAAAAACGGATTTCAAAATGGTGGAATTACTGGGGTGTTGTATTAGGTTGTTATTTCCAATACAGTGATTTTAGCTGTTTTTGTGTGTTGTAATCAGTTGCGGATAGTTGATCATGAAACACACCAGTCGTGGTATCCTCTGTCACGACCCCCTCCCAGTTATGACCCCCATGCTCTAAAATCTCAATTTTCCCATAAAAAAACTGAGGACAAAAAGAAAAACTCCCTATTTACGACCGCCCCCAAGCCATGTCCTCCTCCCAGCAATGGCCGAAGGGAAATTGATAAACACGACCAATCTTCAGTAATGGTCCTGGAAAATGAGGACATACATAGGTACATAAATAAACCTATTGTAAGCTTTTGACACGCTTATTTACACACATATATTCTAAAGCTTGAACCGTTTCTTAAAATTCTTTGCTAGCCCTGAAAAATATAGGCCATGAAGTTTTCGGAGAACCCAAACGGAAAAAATTTATTTGAAATTAAAGAACAAATTATATTCTCGGTAAATGTAATAATTTATTATTATTGATTTAGAAATTTAAAAAAAAACAGTAACAGTATTCAGAAATAAGTCTTGAACAAATTAGAATTGTACTAGGTAATATTGAGCACACATAATAATTGAAGTTATTTTGTGCATATACACATACAAGTCCCATTAACTGTCTGAAAAGATTCTGGTTGTGATATCGCGGCCCGGGGAAGCAAGCAGAAATAGAAGCAAGTTGAAGCTTTCATGACCTAATAGAGATTGCATTTTGAGGATGTTATACACTGAATTTGGAGTTGGTCCATATCTTACTACGATGATTTAGTTTGATCTCATTGTCCTTTGTATGGTAAAAAAGCAAAACAGCAGATCAATGTCGTCTTCTATCACAGTGGTATGAACAAGTTCCGAAGATGAGTTGCGGCACAATTTGCGTTACTTACAGAACATCCTTGTTTCTTCAGCGATTTACCAAACAAGACAATTATTATAGGTTGCTTGTTATTTCGATAGGCTTAAAACTGTCCTATTTGCCGACTAGCTTCATGAATAAGTCCGGGATGCGACTGTAAGTTTAGGTACATAACTCATCGTAGCTTTTGAAAAACAGGAAACCAACCGGTAGCTTTTGTCCAAAAATTTACAAAACCATGGTTTGGGCAAGCTTTTTCAGTTAGCTTTGGTAAAAAAAACCCACTTAACAGGTTGCATAAGTATTATTGGGGTACCAAATTAAAGCTAAGAGCTGAGACTGTCTTCTATACGATATTGATGTTTGGACAGCCTTATTGGTTGTCTAAAGTCGAAATACTCAAAAAAAAAATGTATTTTGCTTACACTTTGAAATCTATTAAAAATTAAATGAAAGTGGTAAAGGTCACTTTCTAAACTACATGTTTGATATGATTTTATTCAGTTTTACTGTTTTTTTTTTTGACAAAAAAAGCAACGAAGCAACCTAGACAAGTCTGCCAACAGACGATTTTTTGTAAATGTTAACACTAATGCTATCGGTTACTATTCTGTTTTTCAATAGATAGCTATCATGAAATGGGGTCACGCGGGTGCCTCCCGGACTTGATAGGCTTAAATTTAATATCTCTACTGATCTTTTTGTACCGTGCGTCGCGTCATCCTTGATATACGTCCTAAATGTAGAGGTCCACGTTTAATTGAAATAAAACGCTGCAATTTAAAGAAGCGCTTGATGGGAGCTCAAGACTGGTGGGGGAGGGGCTGGTTGACTGCGTCATGACTGTGGTATTTTTTTTTCAGTATTTGTTGACTTAAAAGAATATTTTGTCGTTTCTATAATTTTTTCTTGGGCTTTAATGAGATCATTGTTGAGAAGAGAACATGGCTGGAGGGGGGTTTTTAAAGA
Source organism: Dasysyrphus tricinctus (assembly GCA_963921185.1). Taxonomy (NCBI): domain Eukaryota; kingdom Metazoa; phylum Arthropoda; class Insecta; order Diptera; family Syrphidae; genus Dasysyrphus; species Dasysyrphus tricinctus. The sequence continues at coordinate 171,986,721 of OY992531.1, read as the reverse complement.
GGGGGGGGGTCGTAAATGGGAGGGGGTGTCTTTTTTCCTCAGTTTATTAGACTTAAAGTGAATAGCCGAAGTATCCATTATTTCCTCTGGGGGCCAGATATGGGGGAGGGGCTATGACTAGTGGAGGGGACTGACTGGTAATATCATGACTGCTAAGTTTCATGGCCCTCTACTAGGATATAATCAACTGATTTCTGAACAGAATAAAAGTTAAAAAACTGCGTAGTAAAAATAACAACCTAAAACAGCACCCAAATCAGTCCGCCATTTTGAAATCCCTTTTTGAGGGTGTTCCCATGGACGGATGTCGTCCGATTTTGAATATGTTGTTAAGTAATTGATACTGAACAAAAGTCCATCAAAAAAGCTTCTGTTGCAATTTTGCCCATGTTTAGGGTATTTTTTGCTTAGATTGCCTGGACTACTAAGAATTTCTACGAATTTTAGTACAATTTTATTTTTTTTTATATGAACTTGGACAAAACTTTGGACTAAATTCGTAGTTTTCAGAAGTACGTGAACAGACACATTCTTATCTAAAAAGTCAAACAAAAAATATTGCTCTACGGTCAATACGAGCCGATAAATTATATAGTTATAGCCTGAAGTTATAACTATTTCACGAGTGCCAACTCAACCTTCACACTTCTTTTAGTGGTACACAAGTTGTTGTTGTTCCTTCAAAAATGTCAATGTTAATTGATCTTTACTTCGTAGCCTGCATTGCAGTTGTATTAATTTCCATATTCACATATAAAACCCCCACTTGTTTCGTTTTTGTCACACATTTTGTGTTATAGTAACGCTAGGCATGTTTTGTTGACTTCCTTTATTATGGGAACATTAAGATACGTTCCACATTAAGCCATAGAGTTACTGGAGTTCAAATGTGAAGTTTACTTGTTGTTGTTGGAATTTGCATATGAAAATTTGGCTTAATGTAAAGCATTTCTAAATATTCACATTAAGGAGGTCAAAAGAAAAACCGTTTTAATTCATTTAATTTTGCTTTTAACATAGATATATGCATGTTAGTTAAAAGAAATTAAAGAAAATCAACAATTTTGACATTAAATCAGGTAAACGAAAATTCATTATAAAGGGATTTTGCCCCTGGTATTTTTATTTTTATATATACTCTTTACGATATTGATTAAACAAACTTATATCTATTATACGGCTTAGTAAAGATTTTGAGTTGTTAAACTCAATCTTTCCACATAAGGACCGCATAAATTTGAAGAAGGGAACAAATCCATCATACTTTTGTGTAATTATTTCACATTTGCATTTACTTTTTGGTAAAAACTGAAAGACATTATGACCACAATGAAAACAAGATTACTGAGTATAAGCTTGGATTTCATTTTTGGACTTATTCCCTTCTTCAAACTGCGGATTCAATTCCTTTTTGATGCATTTATGTAGACGCTAGCCTAGATAGTAATAATTTGTTATGAATTGTTAATATGTTGATAGCAAAGGAGAATTAATTTCAAGCGGAATAATACATTATATGCATTAAAGATAATGTTTTGTTTTTATTTTTAAGCCATGATATAAGCGTTGAACAAGCAGTATGTATTTAAGTACAACATACCCATTAGAATAACATTCACTTTGAAGGGCACCTCCACCTTGACCGTATCCATATCCCTTTGGACCGAACTTCTTACCATAGCAAGCTAAATAGGTATACAAAATTTAAGATTTTCAATTGCTAAATTTGTTTCGTTTGTAAAATGTTTGCATATATGGTTTGTATAAAATTAGTTCAGATAAAATTAACTTATTCTTCTATATTTTGCATTTATAAGTTATAAAGTCTCTAAAAAATCTTTCAAAAATATCAGCCCTTAATAATAACGCTTAAATGTATTTCCTACAAAAAGGTATGAGAAGAAAATGGTTTTAGTTTTCAAGTTTTATAAGGGCCAGTTGTACAAACGTGGTTCAAATATTTAATCAGTGGTTTAGCAACTAAATTCCTGATTTCGTAGGATTCACGCATCAAAGATCTTAGCCATGTTTAACACTCTAGTGATAATGAATGTATGAAATATGAATACGTACAGTGGCGTAGCTGGGGGGGGGGGGGTGAAGGGGTGGTCGCCCCGGGTGCAAGGAGTTAGGGGCGGCAAAAGGCAAAGTCTTCTTCGTTGTAAATTAGAAGTTGTAAACCAATTACAAACTATTTTGTGTATTGAAAATTTAATGAGATTTTTATGAGAAAATACAATTTTTATAGTATTCAAATTTTTGGGGGAGGACTTTCTAGTAAGTTTGGTTTTGAAAAATTCATCAATATTGATTCCAATTATTTGTAATAAGTCGGTATATTTCTTTTCCTTCTTGGTTAACGAAAACCTAACAATATTCGTAGCAACATTTTTTTTGAAGCTTAGACCGAAGGGACGGAAAAATATTGTTTTGCCCCGGGCGGCAAATATCCTAGCTACGCCACTGAATACGCACATATCTACCCTTATTTGTATATAGGTCAATCTTATTATTTCTGGGCCAGATTTGCCCATTGTCCTTTTCAATGAAATATACCTTATTTGCCCTAGTGAAAACGAAGTATTATACAAAAAGAGTTAGAGATGAAGTAATAATTGCCATTCGAATTTAAAACAGTACATAACGCTTATAAGAAACTCAAAAATTGCACAATATTGGTTCATTATAACAGAGTTTTTCTTACTTAGAACGGATACATGAAATAAGTTTCTTATACGGATATAAGAAACAAAATGAACAAATACACAACGAATGACAAATTCAATGTCAGGATAAACACTGAACTCTCCTCAAATGTCAAACTGTACCTTAAATGAAATTTGCCTAGCTTTTTCTTAAGAGCCTGTTCATATTTATGAGTTTCGTGAGTTTTTTTTTTAAAGTTTCTTAAATCCATAGAACTTAAAAAGGCAAAAGGAAAGTTTGGGGTTTGAGAAATGTTACTTTTATCAGTGTTTTTCTTGTAAACGTGTTCTATAAATACATAATTCAATATTAAAATATGGGAAAGTTCACGATGCTTTTGTTCAAGTTTCTTTTAAGCGATGTTTTTTTACAAGCGTGTTTCTTATAAGTGTTAAATACTGTATTGGTTTGATTAAACCAACAACTTCTTATATGAGGTTCTCCAAAATAAAAAGTGAAAAATGTTTCTTACAGGAAAACGTTTTTTGTAATTAAAATCTACTTAAAGAAGTATCGCAGATACTGTTAGCTACATGTAGATATCGCATGTAGAGCAAAGAAATTGGACAACCTACTTTTCAATCGTAAGATGTAGAGCTACGCCCCGTTTTGATATTAGCTGTGTTTTTTTGCAGGTCCATATGGAGTTTGGTGAAAAAAACGACATCGGGACATTTCAACATTTTTGTTTACCTTTCGCATTGGTCTGCCATTTTGTTTTGAATTGTCTTACCAACAAATATTTGTCATTTCTGTATAAATCATCGATAACACAACGATAATCGTAGTTTGGCATTACCGTTTTTATCGGGACAGAAGTTAACTCCAGATAATTATCTGGACTTATCTAACTCTATATGGACATAGTTGTTGTTGTATTTAACATGTAAATTGTTTTGCTCTGTTGTCGTTTTTTTCAAACAATTTTATTTGGACATGCAAAAAAACAACTATTGTGTGAGCTATGTTTATGCTATATATGGTGTTAAAAAAAATAGATTTACACACATACAGACGTTAATACAAAACGTTAAATACAAGTTATCAGTAGTTTGATCAACTTATGCTATGTTTCCACCTCCACCAAAGGTTAATCTCAGTTCAGATTTATTAAATCTATTTTGTGTTTCCACCGCACAAAAAGATTTACTTTGACAGCACCTTCATAAATGCAAATAATTATTTAATTTTTTTCTTATGAAGATGAAGTGAGATAGAATGTTTCCTTTGTGAAGAACTGAATTCAGCCATGAATGAATCCTTCAGCGCCATACAAGAATAGGTTAGTTCGATTTGTTAAAGTAGTTGTCCTAGGAAGATTTGACAAGATTAATATCTTATTTTTAAGATTTACGAAATAAATGTGTATGGTAAATTTTCGAGTTTAAAGAAGATTTGGGGTAAATGTAGCTTTACTCGATTTTTGAGGAAGATGAAAAAGAGCTTGCAAACACGAATTATTGAAAAAATGGTAATTTTTATTCGTAGATACTGGATGCGATATCTACATAATGTAACTCTTTTATCTGTAGAATATGAAGAAAATTTGAAAAGAAATTCTTCTATTAAAGTGGAGTAACTGAATATTTATAATTCAAGTTAAAAGTTCAAGTGAGCCCAACTCCATAATTGCGTTTCGCAATTAACTGACTAACTACCTGGTCGAAACGCAATTATGGAGTTGAGCTCACTTGAAATTTTAACTTCTTTTATCTGTGGAAGTATTTATTTTCAATAATTCAACAAGTTCAATCCTTAATGCTAAGCCTTCTACTTGGCTGATTTATTTCAGTAGTATATAGAATTTGTATTATAAAACCTTATCTTATATAGTATTTATTTTGTGTACCTTTTTACTTTTATTCTATTAGCACTTAAATTAAAAATCAGAAATACATACATTTACAGTAGATGTTCTTGTCTGGGGCCTCACAACAATTGACAGAGTCAAGGCCTTTGCTACATGTTCCGCATTTAAAGCACTCCTTATGCCATTGCTGAAAAATAAGAAAATCGTTGGAAATATTTACCTTGAAATTTATTTCTCCAAAATTTGGCTAAATCTTAATCAATTTATAATCATACCTACCGGTTAACTACCTATACTACACATAAGAGAATACTGTGCATACATATAATATGTTATATACGAGTACAAATATATAAGAGAACAGACAAGAAACAGACTTTTAATCAAGTAACATACAGAAGATAGGTACATAATTAAACACATATAAATACATATGTTCATAGATTTATTTCTACCTCTGCAATAAATCTCCTTGTCGGGACCATCACAATGCATGGTAGAATCCAGTGTTCGATTGCATAAAAGGCATTTAAAACATCTTCGGTGGTAACCCTGTTATTTAAAGAACTTTCGTTAGTAGGATCAATATTTGTCAAAATCCGGTCGATGCCAATGTTGACTAAAAAAAAAGTAGGTAATGGACCAATACAACATGTAGATAGGTTCTATTCTGAAATGCTGAAAGGGGGGTTAGGTACCTAGACACTCCTTGGTTGGCGCAGTTGGCGCAGAGTTGATATAATGCTTGACCCCTGATTTTAAAGGTATAGGTTCAAGCCCCACTGTAGGCCATGAGATTTATAAGATAGTAAATGCCTTATTCTCAATCCACTGTGTCAACAAAAACTCTTACATATCTTACAATACCTTGCAAGATCAAACCAGTGCCGTGCAGTTCAGGTTGCATTAAAAAGACCTATAGTAGCATAACTTCATCAATTCAAAGATGGATATTTGGCGGATTTTTGCTATAGTCTATATATACCACTGATCTCTATAATACACTGGATAGTGTATTCCTTATAAAGTATAACAGTTTCTTTGCTTCCATTTGAAGATGACAATTAGGTGGTCGGCTTCATAATTTGACGTCTGAATTACACAAAAAAAAAGTATTTTCCAGATAGGGATGAGCGATATTGAAACAAGACAAGACCCAACATCGATGTCAATAAAAATCGAACCGAAAATATCGATGCTTCTTAACATCGATGTTTTGTCAGGTATTTTTGTTTAAGTTTTTTGTTTGACCAAAGTACAAAATGCGTCATACTAGCTGTGTTTTTTTTGCATGTCCAAATAAAATTGTGTGAAAAAACGACAACAAAGCAAAACAATTAACATGTTAAATACACCAACAGCTAAGTCCATGTCCAGATAATTAACTGGAGTTAACTTTTGTCCCGATAAAAACGGTATTGCCAGACTACCATTGTCGTTATCGATATTTTATATAGAAATGTCAAATGTTTGTTGGTAAGATAGTTCAGAACAAAATGGCAGACCAAGGCAAATGTTGAAATGTCCCGATGTCGTTTTTTTCGCCAAACTCCATATGGACATACAAAAAAACGCAGCTACTATGCTCTAATGTATTTTTGCTTTCAATATTACTAGTGCCGGCCATTTTTTCTTAAGTTTTTTAAAATCGATTTAAGTTTTTACACAAATTTAGTATAGGAAGTCATAAGCAAGGTATTTCAACTTTAAATATCGATTTGCAAAATTATGATGCACAGAAGCTCGTGGGCTAAGACTGCGTGTAAGCGGTGTCAATGCTTTTAATGGGTGAAAATCGATGTTAAAATATGTATTTTTATATATTTCTTTTGCACAAATGAACACAAAACAAATTTGATGGAAGCAAAATTGATAGGCACTTCATGTGTTAACTTATATCTGTGCCTTTTTGCGCATCGAAAGTCTCGTTGTGGTTCTGAATTTTTTCTGTTTGGTTGGGGAGAACCTTTGATATTTTCCTTTTTCAAAAAATTCCAAATGTTAAAAATGCCTTTAAAACTATGAAAGTCACTCCATCTACATTTTATTAGTGGAATCAATCATTTTCGTAATAGGGAAACAAACCATGATTATGAAAATAAAAACTTTTGTGGAAATTTGTTTTATTATTTTTTTCTTTAAGTTATTCACTGTGTGCATTTGGTGTACTTTTTTTTAGTATAATTACCTAGTGGAATGAGATAAATCATTGCAGTTTGCAAACAAGTTGAGCAAAACACTTAATGAATAATTATGATGAGGAGGATGCGATTGCATATGATTTTACCTCCTTGTCACACTCTTTACGTTTGTTATTCCGTTTCATTTTACGATAAGTGAATGAAATGAAATTACGAACAAAATCTAGACTTCGAGCCAAAAGCCCAAACTCACATCAAATTCGGTTTCTCATTAATTTTTAAGACATTGGTCATGAAAATCAATAATAAGAAGAGTCTATAAAAATATCTGTTGTTAAGGGGTGTTTTTTGGGGAGTTTGGGTAGTGGTGGGATTATTACCATAAAACCTTTGACAAAAATGGTACCGCCTGAGATTTTGTTAAAATGTGCTATGGACTAACAGAATGAAGAATCAAAAGGTTATTTTGACAGGTATTCCAGCTGCAGCTCCATTTGCAGCACTCTATTCTGTTCAGGCAGTTTATTTCTCATTTTTTCTCTTCTGTATAACAGTTTACCCATTGAAAAGAGAAAAAAAGAGATTTTATACTTTTGTGTATTCCGGTTGTGGTCATTTTTATGTTTCTTTTACACGAAAAGAGACAAAAAATGAAATATGTGGAGTTGTATCTTGGGACTTTGGCTGATTGCAATGGATCGATTTTTAGAGTTCCTATGAGCACTTAAATTCTTTTGAAATGTTAAACAAAATCGAGATTATAGCCCTGTTCCCTAGCGAGCTCAAAACATTTTCAAACAGTCTCAGAACGCCAGATCAAGTCATTTTTAGTGCGAACCAACACAATTTTTCACTTGTGGAATGGGTTCACACTTCATCTGAGGGGTATAGTTTCAAAACTATTCTTTTCCACTTTTGAGAATTTTTTGTGAAATAAAAAAAACTGTTAACAGCTATGAAAATAATAAAAGCGATTAGTTTTAATGCTAAAATATAAGTTAAGGATGACCTTTATCCATTTCTTAGGGTTTTGAACATATTTGGTGAACCTGCTAATTATAAAAAATCAATTTAATTTGGAAAAGAATAGTTTTGAAAGTTAAGATTGAGTTGATTTGATTTTTATGGGAATATAAGACTTTTGATTCAGAAGAGTAAAGGAATAGAAGAGTTTTGAAAATATTAAAATCTTAATGAAAAGAAGACTGTTGGTGCAAAATTTTATTTGTAAGGGAATAGATGAGTTTTGAATTGAACGACTGAGTGAAATAGTGTAGTTTTGAAAAATCAGCACTTTTCAAGTACAAAAAGGCTTAGGAAATAATACGTTTTAATAAATTTTACCTTATTACGTAGATGAAGGACCTTCTAAGGAACATTTCATCTGGCGGTATGTAACTGTCTGAAACTCACAAGGGAACAGGGCTTATGTGTGGTGCTGACGATTCAAGTAGATTTTGAAATCTTGTTACTTGAAATCGAGATTTCGGTTAGTGCGAAAAGGCTAGTAAATTGTAAAATAAGGATTTTTATATTTTCTGAATTCACTATTTGCAGTTCATATGTCAGGCATTCTTAATTGGCTCTCACGGTAGCAATCACAACATGGATTAGGCATCTGAAAATTAATAGAGTCACACTACACAGATCTACGTATGAGGATTGGTAAAAAATTGTATTTATTCAGTAATAAGTGAAATTTCCCCTGGCATTTCTATTCCTCAATCCAAATGGTCTGATATTATCGACTTACTTTATGATAGAAGTAAAGGTTGCCTAGTAGGGACATTGTGTCTGTGGTTCTAGGGACTTGTAATATACCATTTCGACCATTTCAGATCGATTTATCAGAAGGAATTTGAAATTAAAACTCTTGTACGTGATTGTGTATGCCATTTGACAGGAACTTCAACACACAAATTTTGCCTCCAAAAGTGTATAACATGTATTCAAAGTCATGGTCATAACTTAAGAGCTGCATAAGCCTATTCATCAAGTAATAAAAGTGAATATTAACGACTTATGAGTGGTCACTACAACTCCTCTCTTATCTCTTTATCTCTTTTTTTATAAATTCGAAAGCAAGCAATAGGTACTAGTAGAAAAATATTTTATATTTAAACATACCCGTCCACGTGCCAACATTTGTTCTGCTGCATAAACATAACCACCGCATCTTGGACATCCTTGACCCTCGGGAGCCTTGGCAATTACTCGAGGTTCCAGTCGTGCCCCATTTCGAATTTCGTCACTAAAAAAAAAACACAAAATAATAATAAATATGCTGTCATTTACCCCGAGGCCACACGAGCAAGTATTTGCAAGCAAGTTGCAAAACATACACATTTGTTTACTAGCACAAACAAACCCAAGCAACTTGCTTATCAACTGGCATGCAAGTTTTGAAGCCAGTAGTGAAGCCAGAAGTTGAGAAGCAAGTTGGGAGACAAGCAAGTGGAATGCAAGTGGAAAGCAAGTGGGAGGCAAGTGGAATGCAAATTACGAACTTGACAGGCAGTGTATGTAGCCAACTTGCTTCTAAGTACTTGCTCGTGTGGCCTCAGGGTTAAAAGAAGTTATGTTTTAATGATATTTTAAATTTCATGACCAATAATGGCTTGAACAGGTCTTCCCCTATATCTTGAAATCTCACACGCACGAATTTTAACCATTTAGACTCGTTTGCTGATACGAAACTTACCGCCAATTTCTTCACAGAGTACTGACGTTAACACCGGTACTAGTCCTAAAGTTGATACTCAAATCAGTATCTCTTATTTATTCATACTTGTGTGTTTGAAGAAGTGAGAAATGCTGATTTGAGTACTAACTTTAGGATAAATACCGGTACTAACGTTAGGACTCTGTGAAGAAATTGGCCGTTAAGGATTTATGTTTTACTTTAAAGCTTTTGTTCTTGTTTTTCTTCTGCGTAAACTGTCATATAAGCTCTTATGTTCTACTTAAATATTTAAGTTTCGTATCAGCAAATGGGCCTTAGACAGTTTATATACTGAGTTACAAAAAAAGTGGCGCACCTCGAAATTTTGCAATATTTTTAAGTGATTTAAGAAACACGTGTGATCTGAAACACACGTTTTTTTAATACAGTTTTGTTTATTAACATGAAAATAAGTAATTATTCATCTAAAATAGAAAAAACTGAATAAAAATAAAGCGGCATATTATCAAAATGATAACAAGACATCCAAAGGTATGACTGCGCCACTTTTTTTGTAACTCAGTGTATTTTATAAATTTCCTCCGTTCTTTGAAAGAACAGGAGGATAAAGTCAAAACAACTCTCTTTTTCTATGTTTCTTATGTAATTTACAACGACAAAAAATAATTGAGAAAGAGAATCCAAAAAAAATCAGTTTCAGATTTTAAGGGGAAAAGTGAGAAATTGAATTTATATTTCTTAGTTCTCTGAGATTTCAGAAATATAAACTGGCTAATAGTACAGTTTACAGGCGTACAGGCTAAATAGGATTAATAAAACAAAAAAACTTGTTCCATCAGAAAATTTGGTGAAATCGTTAGATTTACTATGGGAATAAAAAATCAAAAGAGTCTATAAAAAACATTTCAAATGGAAGGGGTTTTTTTAGGGGGAGGGGTGGGGGGAAGTTGTTGTTTATCAAACAGAAAGATTAAACTTCATACCACCTAAGCATTTGAGATATGACACATGTTTTTAAGGTAATTATATATAGACTCTTATAGACTGTTTTCATTCTGGCAGTTCATAACACATTTATATAAAGTTTCATGAGGGTACCATTTTTGTCACAGCTTTTTTTGTAATAATCCCGCCATAACCGTACTATCCAAATATACACCTTTTAACCATAGATATTTTTATGGACTCTTCTTATTATTGCTTTTTATGACAAACAAACCGTTTATGCCAAGTTTCAACAATGGACCATTATTTTCAAATGATTTTCGGTAGTAACTTAATACTGAAAATATAGTCATCCTTACTTTAAAATTACATTACTTTTTTCACGGAGACCGCCTCGACTTAGTAATACGCATGGCAGAACAAAAATTTAAATAACAAGCAAGCCTCAATTGGACGTACTGTGCTCCCCAGGATGAAGGCTGGGTAAGTGGGTAATGAAAAGTGCTAGTTGTAAGTCTATATGAATTTCGAGATAAGCCCTCCTATACTTCTTCTTCCTGACATGCTCTGCAAAGTCTGCGCTTATTCCCATTCTGATCATGTGGGTTCCCCATTGAGTTATTAACCGTTAGGCTAGTCGCGCACATGCAACTTTCAGTTTCGCAACTGTTTGGTTGCAAAAATGAATCCTATTGACTCATATGGGACAGCGCGCACATGCAGAAACTATTCAGTCGTCGATTCGAGCAACTTTTCAGTTTGTGTCACAAACTGGACGATTGCCTGCAATCGGTTCTTCAATTTGTATCATAAAGAATAATATGTAACTGCGCGCACATGCAACCAAATAGTTGCAGATATTTTACCACATCGTTGAATTTTGTTCTTTCCAAAGTGACTTATGTTCTATGTGCGAAAGAGAACAAATTTATCTTTTCTTTTATTTGCTGAGCAAAAGAATAGGACAAAGGCGATAATATTTTTCTTTGTATGTATGGGGTAGAAAATTTGAATAAACATTTTCGGTGTGTTTGTTAGGTTCGTTGTGATTGCTTGTGGAGTCGGTTGTATAGATGGTGTCATCCGTGGACTTGAAATCATTGATAAGACGGTGGGTATAAATTTGGTAAATTTGGTGGGACAAATTTGGTCAATGGTCACCTAACGGCTTTCAATTTTTTAAAGAACATCTTCAGGTATTCAAAATATTTATACCCACATATGCATATACAATCATATATATAAATATTTAGATCGGATATGAACTTCAATATAACTATAAGATAGGTTGGATGACCATCTATGCATTTTGAATGAAAACAAAATTTTGGGGGAAGTTAGAACGTTTTTAGTGATTCTAGTGCAAGAAATCTAGGTATGTTGTTTAATAGGACGCTAACTTGGGATAGGCACATAAATGCAGCCGTGGGTAAGGCCTATGGAGTGCTTAGAATGTTATGGTCATCGCAACATTACACGCCCTTTAATATTCGGATGATGCTAGCCAAAACTATAGTAGTTCCTATTTTAACATACGGTTGCGAAGTCTTCTGCAACTGTGACGCTGGTAGTAGGAGAAAATTGAATGTCGCTTTTAATAATACAGCTCGATACATATTTGGTCCACGTCGCTTTGATCGTATATCTGGTTTCTCGCTTCAAATTTATAATATTTTCCTCGATCATCTACTTCGGTGCAGAACACTTCTCTTACTCTACAATATTATTCAAACACAACAACCTTGTAGTTTATTTAATAGGATACGGTTCAGCTCCTCCGACAGATCCCTAATGCTTATACACCCTCGGTTTTCTTGTCGGACCTCAGAACAACAATTCTTCGTCAACGCTATTCGCCTATGGAATCTCCTTCCAGCTAATTTAAAAAGAATAAGTGCCGAAGCAAAGTTTCGCAGAGATCTTTGAAGTTACTTTCAAAGTGCATAGGTTTCAAATCTGCATTCCAATCATTACGCACCTACGATTTTAATAAGTGAGATGTATGTACAAATTAACTTTTGAATCTATAATGGTATTAAAATATAAACTTTTCCTATGTATGTAGCTTTTTCTCCATTTATTTATAGTGTATTTAAATAGCAGAACACTTGTTTATAAGATTTATTTCTTACTGTGTATGCAATCCATGAATAAACTAAACTAAATTGGTGTTTGAATGAAACTAAAAGCTTAGCGATCTTCACTATTTTTAATTTAATGGTTGTAGTTTAACAGAAGTTATCTATTTTGCTAAATACATTTTTTTAAAGAATAGAGCTACAAATCATCTAAAGTCACTTCATCCAGGATCTCATTTCCTTAAATGTCACAGTTACCGGCAACGATCAACCACATTTAAACTTTGTAAGGATTGACGAAATGGCTTTGACTATTGACTGCCACCTTGCTATCTATGAAGATATCAATGTAACTATTCATCGGTTCACATGTGGAAAACTTTCGTATTGGAACCTTCGATACACGACTTATGTACGTTTATGACCCTGTATTCTCTATTCTGGTGATATATACGTATAAGTATATATATATGTATATATATGTATAAGTATATATATTTATAAGTATATATACATATATATATGTATAAGTGCGACTGAGTTAAAATCTATGAACGGTGAAGTATAGGCTGTTTGAATCAGAATGTTTGTCAGAATGTTTGAAGTAAGCCAATTTCAGAGCAATCTTTTTTACCCTTCTAGGTGCCCAGGGGTGCATCGATGCAGGCTAGCACTAGGGCATTACACTTGTTCTAACATTAATGGAAAAGCTCATATTGCAAATGAGATCTGATATAGGTACTCGTATTAACATAGATAAATCGCCTGTTTTGGTTTTAGAATTTATTACTCCAAAATTGATGGGTTTATGAAAAGCTTTTTAACTGTTTTATAACTGAGCAGCTGTATGCTTACATCATGGCATTGCAACATATAAATTTAAGAAACGATGTTATCACACTATTGTGTCATATCTGCTAATTTCTCGTACCAAATTAATCCAGTTAGAAAAAATATCCCTTAAAGAACTGTTTGACAAAACGAGAAAGCCAACTGGGAATGTCCTAATGATTTTTTCAAGAATATCAACTGGTCAATATAGTTCCTCGATAGTGACATAAGTTGTGTTTTTTTGCATGTCCAAATAAGAGTTAGCTAAGTCCTGATAATTATCTGGAGTTAACTTTTGTCCCGATAAAAACGGTAATGCCAAACTACGATTGTCGTTGTGTCATCGATAATTTATATAGAAATTTCAAATGTTTGTTGGTAAGATAATTCAAAACAAAATGGCAGACAAATGCAAAATGTAAACAAAAATGTTGAAATGTCCCGATGTCGTTTTTTTCGCCAAACTCCATATGGACATGCAAAAAAACACAGCTATAGATTCCATTGCAGACTTCATTGTTGGTTTTTACGAAATGGCAAATTTTATCTCGCATCTATCAAACGGAAAGAAAACTCGTGGCTTGGTTTGAGTTGTAAAGTGGCTATCTGGGAAAGAAAGTAGGTTCCCGATGCTATAATCGAACCCCACTGACAAAAACCAAAACAAGTGTAAGTAACCCGGCTGGAAAAACAATCTAGTTTTTGGCGAGGGGCTAAAAAGCTTTACATAGATATAAGCATGGCTCCAGCAAGCGTAACTTTAGAAATTTTTAGGGCCTCGCCAGTGAAGTTACTTTTTTCCTCGACAGATAGCAAACAAAAAAAAAGTTGTCGTTACTGGGACTCGATCCTGCAATCTTCTGATTGCCAGTCCTATACCTTAACTACTGAGCTATTTCGCAATAGAGTAGAGCAATGTTGAAAATGAAAAACTATATACTTTAATTTTTCTTACTTTTGTGTGATGGGTATAAAATATTTGTATTTTTGTTTTTGTTATATTTGAGGTATTTGTGATGGAATAACAAGACCTATCCAACAAGTTTTTACTAGCGAGGGCCTCGCGAGTATTTGACAAGTTTGCCTTGTCTAGATTTTCCCTACCGAAGCCTTTCCAATGCCTCGATTAAACTTGACAAAAACTTTATTCATGGAACTAGGGGTTTGCCTGTTCAAAAATTAAGGGAAAAAAAATACTTCAAGTGGCTGTGAAAATGTTTGGTAATATGCAAAAAACATTTCAAATCCTACTTCGTCTGTGGTTCCAATGATAATCTCCAAGCCTCTCTAGAAAAAGGCTATTTGCTTGCAGCACAGTATTCTGTTAATTTGACTGCGTCATTTGTCCAGCCTATATTTGAAAAAATAGTGAGGCCACACGAGCGAGTAATCACAAGTGAACTACTAATTAATAGAAACTTTTAAAGCTCGCTCGTCAACTGGCTTGCATTTTTTGAAGGCATTTGAGAATAGAGATATTTGACAATTAATGTACATCCTCAACTCGCTTGTGTGGGCTCAGGGTAAGAGAGCCAACTAGTAACATTTATAGCTTTTTTATAAATACCTATAAATAAAATATATTATACAAGCATTAATAGATGATTTGTTTGCCTAGGAGTTGCCTGCTAGTGTAGATTATTGTTTTCAATTCTGTTTTGTTCCCATAGTTTCCAAATTATTTGTGGTTTTTTTTTTAATATTTTTTGAAATATCAAACTTAACGAATTACAAACCACGCCAAGAGTTAGTTACTAACAAAACAAACATTCATAATGATCAGGACCGTAGCTTGAACTAGTGGGGCCCGGGACAAAACCAAATATGGGGCCCTTTTACTTAATTACATACTTCCTAAATGTTGGTTAAATGAATATCAACAGAAAGTTTAATAGGTATGTTACTGTTCATATTAAATTTTATCTAGTTGATAAAACTAATGACAAAACTGCTGGATCAGTGATTAATTTTGGTGTATAAACTAGGATTAACAGGCTGAAAAGAATGGAGACGGAACCGCAACTGGAGCTGCAGCTGGCATAGCTGTCAAAAAGAATTATAGTTCTAACTAAAATGTTGAACTAGAATGGGCAAAAGCTATCAGAATTTTATGTCAAAATCGACCGAAAAGTAGCTTTCCTAAACGTCAGTTTCACAAGTCACCCATAATGCATAATGGTTGATAGTGAACAAAAAAATTAAAAATAATTGTTTGTTCAATGTTAATTTTCTCATGCTTATTCACAGCACAGAGTAATAAGCTTTTAATTATTTACTTTAAAAAACCACTAAACTTCGATATAATATACATAAATTACAATAAAAAGAAAATTTAAGATTTTGCTCCACTCATTCATCAAAAAGAAAAAAAAGTTGGAAACTATGCACCGAGTGCCAAATTCTTTTTAGTTCCCTTCAACCATTTAAGTTTTTGCATTCATTCATTTACGAAAGAGTAGTCAGTGAGCGCTCTTCACGGCCGACGGCAAAAGTTAACGCATTACAACTACTTGCGTGGCCTTCCGACTATTCTATACTCTGTCCAACAAAAATTGTCAGCACAGGGAAGATAGGACGTTTTCTTCTCAGTCTGGTTGCATTGGCTAATTAGCTTACATACATACATCTATCTCAAGTTAAAGCTCTCACGGGTTTTCCGTACTTTGCATTATAAATTGGAGAATAATTATAGTAATTATGGCATTATGGTTCCCATATTCTGATTTAAAACGTATTAAAAAACAATCCAAACCAAAACCTTTTCTAATAAATATGATAACGTGATACACTGTGAATTTTTAAAACCTACGCGCAAAATCCAAAACCTTTTAACTACATTTATTAGTCCTATTCAGAAGTACAAACAAATAAAAAGGGAAACATCAAAACGACAGCACTTTTAGCTCTCACCTTTACAAATTCAAATCTCAAAAGCTTCAAAATCGAAAGTACTTTGATAAAACCCACTGAAAAAGCTCTATTGTATTGTTTTCAATTGGCAATGGGAACTCTGTTGGCATGTGGCTATTGTTTTGTTTCATTTCACAAAGCAAAAGTAGAAGCGAAAGCGAGTATACGATCAGAATGCCTTTGCCTTTGGCATTAAATAGGACTGTCATGTTGGAACGTACGAATTTTTTCAAAGAATTACAACAACAATTTCTGTATGTTAATCAATGGGTAAGTATTTTTTTCAGTGGCAGATTTCTTATTTTAGTGTCATGACAGTATAAACAGGCACCCCTGGTTTCAAAAAAAGCTTGCCCATAAGCTCTGTAATGACAATTTTTGTTAGATGGAGTATAGTTCCACCTTATCTATTGCAGGCGCACTTAAAGCGTGGTACACATTATCAAACCTGAGTGACACTCGTGTTGGATATCAAACCGAACTGACAATGTGTACACGCTGAATGACGGTTTGACACTCAGAACTGCCTGCTCACAAAATTTTTTGATACTGCGTGACAACCCTCGTTTTGTTGGGTGGTTGCTCGATAATGTGTACACAATTTCGTTCATGAGCCGTCATTCACGGAACAAAACACGAATTTTTACAGCGAATCAGTGGAAAAAGTGCAAACAAAATAAGAAAAAGCTCGTGTGTGTCATGTAAAAAAGGAATTAACACGATTCGTAGCGGAAATAGCCTCAAAATAAAAAGAAACAATTTTCTGAGCGTAGTGGAATTTCCTTGCCTGACGCCCAACATAACTGATAAGTGTGTACGCGAAACTTTTCACGCAGGTTTGATATCCAACACGCGTGACACTCAGGTTTGATAATGTGTACCACGCTTAAGTGAGCCGAAGAAAACAAGCTATGTATACTCTGTCCACTAAAAAACTTTCAGTAGAGGCCTTTACAAGCTAGCAAAATTGCCAGTGAGTTAAAAATAGAACCACTAAATTACCTACCTACCGGGTGTCAGTGGCGCCGTGAATGTAGTGCTTGACTGCGAACTTAGAGGTGAGGGTTCGAGCCCCACTCTATGCAGCATTCTTTTCCATATTTATTCATTCCTCAGTTCACAGTGCCAACAAAAATTCTTTCTTCTCCTATTCCTTCTATTTAAAAGACCTTATTATACTATTAAAATTTGTCTGTTAACTTTTACCCCACGTGTATAACCTAACTGTCACTTCAATCAGTTTGAAAAGGTGAGACTGATAAGTTTTGTGTGTTCGCATCACTGTTGAATCAGAGTTACCATTGCCACGTCCGTCCATACAAATACATGCGGTTTTTTTTCATTCGCTTGTATTAAGGAGCTTTCAGGTTTTTAATTTTTTGAAACTTTTGAGAAGAAATTATTTGAATAAATACATGTTTTCATAATTTTATATTGTGTATGCAAAATCCAAAGACTGATTGCGTGGAGGTATTTTTAATAGAGTACGGTTAAGATAGTGATTTAAGTGTTTTTGAATGCGTTAGAGCGATATTATTATTATTTTTAGTGCTGCGCCTACAGTTTTGTGTTGGTGACAAAAAACCAAAAGGGAAACGGTTTAACTTTGTGGTTTTTAAAACAGTGCAGTGGGGTTTAAAAAAATATACATTTAATTCAAAAAGTTACTTTTCGTTGGTCCATGACATTGTGTTCAGGGAACTTCAGATTATTATGATTCTATCTAACCATGAGTTCATCCAAGCGGCGAGCGAGTAAGCTCGCTGGCGAGTTGGGTACATGTACATATATATTCACCCCGACTACAGAATCCGATGGATGTGCTAGGGAGGGAATTAGATTCATTTTTAACATTTCGATCATAATCACCAGAATCCAACGAATGAACTGCAATTTTGACATTTTTACTATTAGCCAAATGTTAAAATTGATTTCGATACCCTCCCCAGCTCATTCGTCGGATTCTGTAATCGGCGCGAATATAAATGTCAATACTGAGAGTGATTCTCTCTGGAGCTTATTCATCGGATTCTTTAATCGGGGTGATATATGTATATATATTTTTTTTGAAAATTTGGATTGAAATGACTGTAAAAAAGGAGTTTAATTTTTCAGCAGCCCAATATTGTGGTAGAACTCTAATTATTGTCGCAGGAGCGCTGAAGCGGTCCGGAAAAATACAAGCGAATACGAGGAAATGATATATGATGACGATCGTCTGGTTTTGTTCCCGAGCGCACCTCACAGGAGATAAACTGACGTTTGTTAAAGTAGGAATACAAAATAGAGATAGATGAATGAGAATGAAATGCATTTTTTTAATGCAAAAGGCCTCATTTTGCACTTTTTTTATAAGGACATTGAAAGGTATATCCTGCAACTTTATTTAAAAATTTTCGGAAATTAAATTTTCAGCTTCAAAAACTATATTTCAGTCTAAATTCCTTCAAAAGTGTAAAATGCTAGTTAGTGAGTCTTACCTTTGAACCGACAGTACAAATGTATGTATCTATAAGGAAAGCTCATTTACTTCAGTGAATTTCTGATTATTAAAATTCTACCTCTAAAGCCAGGTTACATAATGTAAGTTTTACTTTCGTAAGCTATTTACGGAAGCAACTATTGATTAAATTACAAGTGTAAAAAGCTCTGTAACTGACGTACATTATTTATCAACGTTCGTAGACTGCAAGTTGAAAGAAAAACTTACAAGTAGAAATACGTTTTTCCAACTTACGGAACTCTCACAGCTTACTCAAACAGCAGTGAAAAGTTTTCAAACTTACGAAAGTATTTTTGACTGTAAGTTCATCTGTAACTGTAATGTCTGTAATGTAAGACCTCTTGTAAGTTGCTTCTGCAATTTACATAAATGGTAAGTAAAACTTACATGTGTAATCTTAGCCTAAGTGGGAAATGAATGATACAACCCACAGTACACAAATCTAATGTTGAATTCCTTACAACAATTTCAAATCGATTTTTTTTGTTGGTTGTAAGGAACACACAAAAAATAAAATTTTTCGTGTGAGATTGTGTGTGTGTCATTTGACAGTAGCTTTGAGGCAAAAAAGTAAACAAACAATGCGCATACAAATTTGTTAAAAATATTCCAAAGTGCATTCAGTTTTTCGCGTCATTTTGTTAGATTAAAAACACATACATTTCCAAGAAAAGTTGCAAAAATAAACAAAAAATAGTTATGTGGCCATTAAAGTAAAAAAAAAACAACCCAAATTCATCCAAGAAACACATCATTCGAGAAACACATCGGCGAGCGCGCGATTTATATCTTTAATTAACTTTGGGCACTTTGAATCGAAGTTAGTTGATATTTTTATATCTTCTAACTGACCATTCACTATTTTTTGATGAATTAAAATTAGTTTTAATGATTTATTTGCTTTTAATCTATTTAAATGACCGACGAACACTTTAGAACATTTGTTAAACCCGCCGCAAAATACTTTCAACTCCAGAGAAATGTCAAATCTTGTTAGTGTGTGTGAAATCGATTTGAAATCTTGCTGAAAATGCAAGATTTGTTTTGACAGAATAAAATCGATTTTGTTTAGAAAAAAATCGATTCTGTTTAGAAAAAAATCGATTATTTTGTTGTAAGGAATTCGACATAAGGTAATATACTGTCAAAATTGAAAGTGTCGGAAATAAAAATAACTATGAACGTAAGAACTTAAACACAAGTTACACAACGACAAATTAAAATTTAAATTGTCAGAGAAGAAAAATGGCTGCGAACGTGAGGACGTAAATGCACGTAAACACAACATCAAATATTAGCATTTGACACTAATTTTTATGTATGCGCAGAACTGAACGAAAGTGAAAACTCTAATGATATTACCTTTAAAATGTATACTGTGGATACAACCAGTACACCAGTTTAATAGAATTCCTGCTGTATGAAACGCACAATCAACGATTGCATCGATATTTAACACTCGCAAGGCGCTTGGAAGGGATGGGCACATCAGTTATAGACGCCCCGGTTGAGGTTGTCGTTTTGCTGATCGATGAACGATTTTTTTCGATTATCAATCATCGTTTGTATTGTGATTGTCAGTTACAACCGAAATTTCTCGATTACAAAACCGAATTCTGTAGATGGGTAATATTCTGATTGATACCCTAGGAACGCTGACGCAAATAGTGAACTTTTAAATTAAAAATATTTGCAATATTCTAGTGTATTATTCACAATAGTGCATTTTTCATTCGACTACATTATACAATACCAAACATGGAAACCAATCGATACAAACGACAAAGGTCAGTTCGATTGCTAATCGACAGCTGCATCCGAACAGCGTTTGTAAAACACAAATCGATACATCGATTGTATCTTATTCCTCACTTTAAGGTGCGTTTCCATTTGAAAGTACTTTCACTACAAAAATCTTGTGAGTGGCTACCGGATAGCTGTCTACCCCTCTATGAGGTAGTTTCATGAATGTGTTCACTTGCGAGTTTTCCTCTCGAGAGCTACTTGAGAGTTGTTGACAGACTTTTTACTCTCATAAAAATATGTACCTTAAATCTAAAACACTTTTTTAAGCACATTTGATAAACCGTAAATTCGGTTAGTTATTCAAGAATTTGTTTTGTTTCAATTTGTTTAAAAATAGTTTGCAATTTTAAACAAACAATTAAATTTGGACAAAAACAATATTTTTAAGGAACACATATGAAAACAAAAAGAACAAAGACCAATAGCCATGCGCTTGAGAAACAAATACCAAAATATTAAATTTTTCTATACATTCAAACCTACTATACTATGTTAACATAAAAACTAAACATTATGGCCGTTCACTTTTTTTCCTTTTTTTCATAAATAAAAATAGATTAGATTCTAAGACTTCATTGTTGTGTGTATCTTACCCAATTGTATTTATTTAAATTCTTTTAACTGTATAATATGTTATGTACTTGTTGTTATGCACTTTGTGAGCTCATTAGGTATTTATTTTTTATGTTGTTGTTTCATATTCAAATCAGATACGTATCTTTTTATAATAATTGGTTTTACCTTCATTGCCTTACAAATATCTATTTATGTGTATTTATGTATGTACAAGTCGAGCCTAAAATATGTTTTGAGAGCTCGTCAAAAATAGTTTTTATTTTTTTTTAATTATATAGAGCGGTCTATAAAGTATAAATGTATAAAATTGGAATAAAATTAGCATGATGCATTTTTGCACTGACATTTATATATTTATTAATTGGATTTGTTATAAAATATTTGTTTAAAAAACTAATTGCCACGTAGATATTTTTGGAAGAACTAGCTTATCCTCAACTCCACCAGGATTTATCTTAAGGTGTTGAACTAGTTGCTGCGATGGAATAAAAAAATAATATAGTTTATTCCAAGAAATATTTATATTATCATCGTCTTTTAAATGCTTAAATTCATTGCCATATTATTAAATATTTTTATTTTGTTAATAAAAGCTTTTTGAAGTTAGTTTTTTTCTAAGCAGCCTTTTATAAAATTATATAGGTATATCAATAGTTGATTCAAGATATTACTACTTTTATAATTATTTGCTAAATTGTTAGGAGGAAAGAGGTTTTTGTGGAAATGAACCGTCAAAATCATTTATCAGAAATTCAAAAGATGCAAAGAAGCAGTTTAAATAAACCTTTACGTCTAGAAAAATATGAACGGCCCTCGACCAATTAAGGAATTTGCAATAATTACTATTATGTATGTATGTATAATTCAAACTAATGTTATTATTATTTTTTCTACAAAAAACATGAAATTTAATATTTTACATAGTATATCTTCAAGCACATGGCGCTACACACACAAATACTTACATACATTGCTTTTTAACACAAAACAAGAAATCTTTTTTTTTTAATGTGAATGTATGTATGTGGGTGTGTGTGTATTGGTTTATATCATTATGCATTTTCTAGGAATGAATTGGTTCATATTTTAAAAATTACTTTTTTTCAATTCATTCCAAGACACATTTTTGTCTCAAGCAAAAATGTGATTTCGAAATTGTTTTGGAAAAATACTTTGTTCTTTTGTACTTACTCTCTGTTCAAATGCGCTCCGGTGTCCATGGATAAACAACCAGCTCCGCCTCCGAAACCATATCCCTTAGGACCGTATTTACGGGCATGGCAGTTTTTGCAGAAGAGTTCTTTTTCGTGCTCGGTGCAGTTCGTCGAGTCCAAAGCTTTGTTGCACATTCCTAATATTTTTGTGTGGAATATTTTCATTATAAAATTGTTTTTGAATTTTATGCACTTAAAATATTTTATTTTACCGCATTTGAAACAAGTCTTGTGGTATTTGTAACCTCCTGCGACACGTTCTTCAGCTGCATATACAGACTTGCCGCATTTTGGGCATTTTGGAACTTCAACTGGTGTAAAAGGCATTTTTAATCAATTTCCTGGATAAGATAAACAAAATAAGAATTTTTTATTAAACTTTATACTCGAAAAATTAATTTATTTTAATTCATTAAGTTGCCAAATTTACGTAATAGATGTTATAATTTTAATTAAAAACAAAAAATTATATTTTCACAAATTCATTAAGGACTAATATTCAAGAATCTAAAATCAGGTCACAGTTAGATTTTTATTAAGTTATATTTTTTTGCAAAAAATGGCAAATTTTATCAAATCATATTTATTTTTAATATATTCACAGATTATTTTCTATAATTTTTTCAAAATATGTACCAAGAGAAATTTTTCGAATAAATAATTTAAAATTTTAGCACTTCTTCCCAATTAGCACCGATATCGAATGAACTGGAGGGTGGCTGCTCGCAGGTAGTCTATATTCCTGAGTGCACACGGCACACACATTATACGTACTATAGTAATCACAGAAATATCGTTATAATCGATGCATATATTTATCTTATATACATAAAACCAAAATGGGCAAATGCTACGATTAGAAAAAGATTGCAATATTAATAATGAAAAAAAAGAGGACTGAAGTGCACTTCTTAAAACAAGCAAACAATCAATTCGGAAACGAATTAATGCATATTCAAAAATCTATTAAGGAAAAATAGCGAATTAAAAAAAAATGCATGAAATTCGTTTTGTTTTCATTCTCTCATACATATGTTTGTATGTGTTGAGGTAGAGTATGTATCTATACACCACCTACACTTTTCTTGTAATAGTGATCACCAGGCAACTTGAATAAAAAAACAACATTTGTTCTCAAAGTTGAAAGAAACTTTTCTTATTATACTTGCAGACCAGAGAGAAGATAGATAAATCATCTGTTGGGAAAAATATAAAATCTATTTCGACCAAAATCAGTCATAGCTTTTCCATTAGATACATAAACCTACATATATAGGAATAAAAATTAGCGTAGGCATAATGTTCATATGTATAGATACTAATGTACATATGTATCTATAAATATAAAATGTGTTTGCATGCAAGAATTTATAAACAAATTGAGGCTTTTACCATTTATAAATAGACAAATGTATAGACATTACAAATAGTATAACCAAAAATATAAATGACGATTATATTACAAATAGAATAAACATGTGGGTCCATATAAAATCTTTCACCCTATAGCGTCCTTAATAGTAGGTATATAGTACATTTTTAATAAGTATGTCATGCTTTTAATACTAAACCCATCTCTTCGCTGCCGTTGCCGTACTTTTAGAAAAGTCATAAAAATAATACGATGGTTATAATATAACTTGGTCTATGGCATAAGCCTAGGGCAATTATGTACTTTTTGGTTTGGTGTCCAACAAAAATATCGAGTTTATTTAATTCTTTTTATGTTGAACTTTTTTAACATTAAAAAATTTCGAGGTTTTTACTAAATCTAACATTTTCTGCGATAATGGAGAAGTTTAACTAAGTGGGGTTTGACATGACATCCAAGCATCTGTACGTGTTTTCAACTGTGATCTGCTATCCACTGTACATTGAGCATTGAGCTAGAGCTCAAAAAGGCAATCGATTTGCTTCAAATTTTGTACAGGGCATTGTTACGCGATTCTCCAACAGAAAAATTTCATTTTTTTTAATAATTTTGTTTTTATTAAAAGTTTTCTCAAAAATGGCTCAACTAATTTGACTCGCACTCTTGCTCTACTTCACTGCCTCTATAGACTCTTCACACCGAATAAAAATCTACATAGATGTCGAGCCATAAGCTCAAAATCTCATCAAAACCAACTAGAACTCCCATACATTTTAAGATTTGATTGTAATCTACATAGTTAGATTTCCACAAAATCTTCTCAAAATCTAATTGGCCTATCCACAATCACACTTTATTACTCATTTTTTCTCTTCCGTATAACAGTTAGCCCATAGACGAGAGAAGATAGAAAAAAAGAAATTTTATATTTATGAGTACAGTGTATATTCAGGTCGTGGTGGTGCTCCGGTTTTTTGTACAGAAAAAGAAAAAAAAGTGAAATGTGTGCAGTTGTGTCTTCGGTTGGCTGATTGCATTGTATCTTTTTTCTTAGAGTTCCTATAAGCGCTTAGATTATTGTGAAATGTAAAATTAAATCAAGAATATGTATGGTGTGAACGATTCATAACTAGATTTGAAAATCTTGTTGCTCGAAATCGAGATTTCGGTTCGGTGTGGAAGGACTATAAGAGCTGTGTTTTTTTGCATGTCCAAATCAAATTGTGTGAAAAAACGACAACAAAGCAAAACAAGTTACATGTTAAATACAACAACAACTATGTCCATATAGAGTTAGCTAAGTCCAGATAATTAACTGGAGTTAACTTATGTCAAATGTTTGTTGGTAAGATAGTTCAGAACAAAATGGCAGACCAAGGCAAATGTTGAAATGTCCCGATGTCATTTTTTTTCCAAACTCCATATAGACATACAAAAAAACGCAGCTAAGATTTCGTAATCTATACTCTGTCCAATAAAAATTGTCAGTACAGCTTTTTTCAGAACAGTGGTGCATGTGTACTATCCTAGCACTGAAATAAGAAATCTTCCACTGAAAAAGATACTAACATACTGATTAACTTACAGGAATTGTTGTTGTAATTCTTTGAAAAATTTCGTTAGCTCCAATATGGCCATCCTCTTTCAGTGCAAAAGTTATTCTGATTCTGATTAAAGGTGGGTCGTTCCGGTTCTAAATAGTTCTAGGAACTATGTCCTCTATAGAGCCCTACACACGATCAATGTTTACTGTCAATAATCAATGAAAAAGTCATTTTTCGCTGAGTATTGATCGTTGGTATGCTCTTCAATGTCATTGTCAAGAACATTGACGACATTGATGAAAATCAAAATCGATTTGGTTTTCTTCAATGTAACTACTGTCAAAACTTTGATCTTTTGGTCATGTTGGCGTTTGAGTTTTGTAGTCGGTGGCAAAAATAAAACAAAATAGAAAGAGAAAAGGTTCTCTTGAATTTGAAATGAATTTTTTATTAGGAACCACTTTATTTACTACTTAATTTTGTTTGTTATTCATTCTTTTTTATTGTCAGGTCACCCAATGCAGCGCTCTTGAAGAATTGGCTAATCATACAATTTTACGTACAATTATTGTCAATTTTCACTGACACGTATGTAATTATTGTGTTGGGTTCTTACCCTGAGGCCACACGAGCAATAACTTGTGTGGCACCTGCGACGGACACAGACTACACGGGTCTCATAAAATTCATGAGTGGCAACACTTCTCCATCTGCCAAACGTCAGCCGTGATTTTAGAATCGAGATAAAATGCATAAAAACCGACTAGAGAAGAGGAGATTGATAGAGTATCGATTGCGATGTGCCGCACCACGCACCACCGAATTAAATAAAATTGTTTGTATTTAGTAGTAGCATTGTATATAAATTCTATAGTATTCTCATGAAGAAAAAAAGCTCATGGCCATCTATGCGTCCAAATGTAATACTAATTTTTGTTAAGGGATCTCGGTAAGGCGATCACAGCGAACCTATCGACCAAATGTCTACCTACAAAATCGTGTTTCATGAGAATACTATAGATTGGATATAAAATGGTAGTATAGTTATTATTTTATTGTTAAATAAAAGTAATCCATCATTAATCTTTTTCTTATTGAACTTAATCATCATAGGTTCTATATTGGTGACCCCTGACGCTTGTGACGAACACAGTTCCGCTATACATCGAACAACACAAAAAACGGCATAACCACAGGTGCGTGCGGTAAATTTACAGCTTCACATCTGCTGCAGTAAGAACGCTCACGTGATGGCAACTGATGGTGACGATCCTACAAAAACAGAAAACTTACCATGTGAGACTCCAATGGTCAGTCGAGTTTCTGTTAAAGTACCTCCATTTTGGGATGAAAATCCACAAATTTGGTTCGCACAAGTGGAAGCGCAATTTTCCAACGCTAGAGTTACATCAGATGTTTCAAAATTCAACACAGTTGTTGCTGCTATCGAGACAAAAATCTTGGCTCAAGTCACAGATGCTGTTCTCAACCTACCGGAGACAGACAAATGTGAAAACTTTAAAAAAGTCCTTCTGGAGAGGTTTGGTGCATCGGAACAGCAGAAAATTAGACGTTTGCTGTCGGACATCGAGCTGGGAGACAAAAAGCCAACACAACTTCTAAATGAAATGCGTCTGTTGGGTGGAACTCACTTAACAGATGAGTTGCTATATAGTTTATGGCTCAATCAGCTGCCATCACAGGCCCGCGCGATTCTTCAAGCATCCACTGCTGACCTAAAAGGAAAAGCTGTTCTCGCTGATAAAATCCTCGAGGTAAGTGATACTTACAGAGTCGATATGGCCACCAAGGGTGCCTCTTCTATATCAAAATCATCCATGGAGCATCGCATTGATCAAATCGATCGGCAAATACAACAACTTCTTCATGTAAGTCGTCACTCCACTTCCCGTGCTCGCAGCAAAAGCCGTCATCGTGACAAAACACCTGCTCGCCTCAACAACAGCAATAACGGTACCATGTACTGTTGGTTCCATAGACGATTTGCTGAAGCTGCTCGCAACTGCCGCCAACTATGTGAGTTTTCTAAACAGTCGTCGACAAAAAACCACTAAGCCAATCGTTTGAGATGTCAGACGAATTAAACGACAGTGGCTTACAAATTGCTCGTCTGTATATAAAAGACAATAAATCACACAAAAAATTCCTAATTGATTCTGGTGCGGATGTTTCTGTGATTCCACCACTACGAAGTGACGTTAGCAGATCTCGGCCTTCATTTAAACTGTATGCTGGAAATGGAAGTGAAATAAAAACTTACGGTACTCAACACCTTATACTGGACCTCGGCCTTCGCAGAAAATTTTCTTGGGATTTTATTGTCGCTCAAGTACAATCTCCAATCATAGGCGTAGATTTTCTTACACACTACGGCTTGCTTATAGATGTTCGTAAGAAAAAACTGATTGATGGTAATACTAAATTGGTGACATCGGGGGACTCGTGCAAATCAGGTAGTGTAGTAATGCATACATTTCAAATCAATGGTACTTTCGCATCTCTTTTAGATGAATTCAAAGCCATTACCCAATTCGATGCAATGAGGAAGCCCACGGCAATAGAAGTATCTCACCATATTATCACATCTGGACCTCCTGTCTATGCTCGTCC
Source organism: Dasysyrphus tricinctus (assembly GCA_963921185.1). Classification (NCBI taxonomy): domain Eukaryota; kingdom Metazoa; phylum Arthropoda; class Insecta; order Diptera; family Syrphidae; genus Dasysyrphus; species Dasysyrphus tricinctus. Next base: position 171,958,971 of record OY992531.1, on the reverse strand, counting down.
ACGAAGATTGCCACACGACAAACTAGAGGCTGCTCGTTCAGAATTTTCCAAATTGGTGGAAAATAGAATTTGCCGACCATCAAAAAGTGCCTGGGCCTCCCCATTGCATATGGTGATGAAGTCTAACGGAGAGTGGAAATGCTGCGGAGACTACCCATCATTGAATGCAAATACTATACCTGATCGATACCCCCTGACTTTTTTACATGATTTCGTCCACATGCTACACGGTAAGAAAATTTTTTGGACCATCGATCTTCGAAGTGCTTATTACCAGATACCAGTTCGGAAAAATGACGTCCCGAAGACTGCCATCACAACGCCATTCGGACTTATGGAGTTCCTCTTCATGCCAAATAGACTCAAGAATGCTGCTCAAACGTTCCAACGCCACATCAATCCAGTACTCAAAGATGTTTTTGATTGCTGTTTTCCATATGTGGACACATACTCGTGGCTTCTGCGAACATTGAAGAGCATGAAAGAGATTTACGTCGAGTTTTTCAGAAGTTGGACGACAACAACTTGAAGATAAACGTCTTCAAATGTGTGTTTGGCAAAAGCGAAGTAACTTTCCTGGGGCATCTGGTGAACGAACATGGTATAAAACCAACGAAAGAAAAGGTTGTTGCGGTGCAAAATTTTCAATTACCGAAAGTTGCGAGGGATCTTAAAAAGTTCTTAGGAATTATAAATTTCTATAGAAAGTTCATTCCTCACGCAATAAAAAATCAAATGGTACTGCAGAACCTAATCGTCGGAAATAAAAAGAATGACACCACTCCAATCAACTGGGATACAAAATCAGAACACGCCTTTCAAGATTGCAAGCAAGAATTAGTAAACGCAACACTTCTTCATCATCCTGTTCCGAATGCTGAGTTAATTTTATACACGGACGCTTCCGGTTTTGCAGTGGGTGCAGTTTTAAATCAACTGGTCAGCAACGAACTTCAGCCTCTAGGTTTCTATTCAAAGAAACTTAAGAAGTCCGAGTTGAAGTACAGCACATATGACCGCAAGCATACAAAAGGCGAACTCAACACGGTTGCTGACTGGTTGTCACGAATCCAGCAAATTTCATCTACCGACATCGATTATGATGAGATGGCACACGAACAACTGAAGGATAGCGAACTGCAATCATATTTAGCCCAAGGTAAACAAAACGAAATTTCTCTAAATATCAAATTGTTTCCTATTCCTAGCTCCAACTTGTCTCTCTATTGTGATACATCTCAAGACAACATTCGCCCTTTTGTGCCCGAATCATTTAGCCAACGAGTCATAGCAAAACTTCATGGAATTGCTCATCCAGGTGTGAAAGCAACCATCGCGCTTATCAAAGAGAAATTTGTTTGGCCCAAGATGTCTCATTCCATCACTGAATTCATCAGACTGTGCATACCGTGTCAGAAATCTAAAATTCAACGTCACAACAAAACTGAATTGGGATGCTACGAAGATCCAGCACAGCGTTTTGAGCATGTGAACATAGATCTCATCGGACCTCTTCCTGCCTCCAAAGGGAATCGCTATTGTTTGACCATGATCGACCGGTTTTCGAGATGGGCTGAAGCAGTACCCCTTCCGGATATTACAGCCCAAACTGTGGCGAGAGAATTCATCAACACGTGGATCTCACGATATGGTGTACCACGATGCGTCTCGACCGATTTAGGACGACAGTTCGAGTCCAACATTTTTAAAGAGTTAACCAGGTACCTAGGTATTAATCATCTTAAAACAACTCCTTATCATCCACAGGCCAATGGAATGATTGAGCGATGGCATCGAACACTTAAAGCTTCCATCAAGTGCTACGAGAACGAGAACTGGTGTCTTTTCTTACCAATCATTCTTTTGGGACTGCGTTCAACCCTGAAAAGTGGATCAAATCATTCTCCAGCAGAGATGATTTATGGAGAAAATCTTAAACTTCCTGGTGAGTTTTTCCATTTAAATCCAGTCATTCCCACAGAATCCGAATTCATGAAAGAGCTGAAGAGATCGATGTCCACACTGAGCCCGATTCCGGTTACACACAAGGACAACTCAAAAATGTTTGTTCATCCTGATCTTCAAAGCTGCAGTCATGCATTCGCGAGATGCGATAAAGTCAAAGGCCCAATATAGAACCTATGATGATTAAGTTCAATAAAGAAAAAGATTTATGATGGATTACTTTTATTTAACAATAAAATAATAACTACTACAAGCAAATTGGCTACATACACTGCCTGTAAAATTCATAATTTGCATTCCACTTGCCTCCCACTTGCTTTCCACTTGCATTCCACTTGCTTGTCTCCGAACTTGCTTCACTACTGGCTTCAAAACTTGCATGCCAGTTGATAAGCAAGTTGTTTGGGTTTGTTTGTGTTAGTAAAAAAATGTGTATGTATTGCAACTTGCTTGCAAGTACTTTCTCGTGTGGCCTCGGGGTTATCGAAAATTTTTCTCTTCGTTCCGCAAACTGAAATAAACAATGTCCATAGTTCCTAAAACTTCACAGAGACAAAATTCGTTCTCGTTCGCTTCAAAATTTACGAAATAAATTCGAAGATTTGAGATTAGCATTAGACTTCAGATTGGCCGCGTTCATCGATAGGAATCTGAAAATTCAGCAACGAAACGTAACGTTGAACGCACATAAATTCTGAAATTTCAGCCAAATGTCATATTTTTTTTTCTGCCAAAATATTGTGTTTACTTTCTAATTTTACTGGAAGCGAATATAAAAAGTAATTTTTTTGTCGGAAATCAAAAATTGAAATTAAGTTTAAGCCAAAAATTAGTGACTCTGGAATGAAATTATATGTTAGTTGACGGGAAAACGCTTGTTCTTAGCCAACCAGCAAATCCTAACACGTATTACTCCCAAATGAAAGTCTTCTCGGGGCTCTTCTACCGATCCCAATTTATTATTAATAAAAGCGATGAAAACTATAATTTCTTGTTATTTTGTCAAATAAGAACTTAAGCCGAAACGCCGTGTAAAAATAGTATTTTGTAAACATAAATTGATTTTATTCACTTACAAGAAAAAACAAAAATTAAAAAGCCCACATTCCGTACCTAGCCGACAACAGACCACAAAAATAAACTGGATCGACTGTAAAGTACAATTTCTATGTGCAGATCTTTTTTTTTGGCTTGTTTTTTAGCTGTCATCTGAATTTTCAGATGAAAATTTTTATCTGAAAAACGTTAAGCAAACGTAACTAAAAGTCATCTGAATTTTCAGATTTTTTATGACAGCCGACCAATCACAAGCAGCAAAACTTCAGATATCTGAATCCTTGAACGCGCGGATTAGCTTTAAGCGTGGTACACATTATCAAACCTGAGTGTCAGCCATGTTGGATATCAAACCGAACTGACAATGTGTACACGCTGAATGATGGTTTGACACTCAGAACTGCCTGCTCACAAAATTTTTTGATACTGCGTGACAACCCTCGGTTTGTTGGGTGGTTGCTCGATGATATGTACACAATTTCATTCATGAGCCGTCATTCACGGAACAAAACAAGAATTTTTATAGTGAATCAGTGGAAAAAGTGCAAAAAAAATAAGAAAAAGCTCGTGTGTGTCAGGTAAAAAAGGAATCAACACGATTCGTGGCGGAAATAGCCTCAAAATAAAGAAACAATTTTCTGAGAGCAGTGGAATTTCTTTGCCTGATGCCCAACATAACTGATAAGTGTGTACGCGAAACTTTTCACGCAGGTTTGATATCCAACACGCGTGACACTCAGGTTTGATAATGTGTACCACGCTTTAAGCGTGGTACACATTATCAAACCTGAGTGTCAGCTATGTTGGATATCAAACCGAACTGACAATGTGTACACGCTGAATGATGGTTTGACACTCAGAACTGCCTGCTCACAAATTTTTTTGATACTGCGTGACAACCCTCGGTTTGTTGGGTGGTTGTTCGATGATGTGTACACAATTTCATTCATGAGCCGTCATTCACGGAACAAAACACGAATTTTTATAGTGAATTAGCGGAAAAAGTGCAAACAAAATAGGAAAAAGCTCGTGGGTGTCATGTATAAAAAAGAATTAACACGATTCGTGGCGGAAATAGCCTCAAAATAAAAAGAAACAATTTTCTGAGAGTAGTGGAATTTCTTTGCCTGACGCCCAACATAACTGATAAGTGTGTACGCGAAACTTTTCACGCAGGTTTGATATCCAACACGCGTAACACTCTGGTTTGATAATGTGTACCACGCTTTAGGTGGAAATGCTGCTAAGTCTTGTGTAGGCTTATTGACATTTTTGATTATTTTTGGTTTTTTTTTCAGCTTGAGAGAACATTTTTGTAATTGAAGGATGGCTTCGATATCCAGGAATTAAAAAGCCTATATGATAACGGAATTTTTCAGTTTTTTACTGCTCCGGAAAAAGTTTATTTTTGTTAATTTTTTGTAAAATTTTTATTTCAGTACACTTTTCCCGTTAAAAAATAGTTCGTCCCCCATTTACTAAGCCATCAACTATCTAATTTTATTAAGGGATGGCTATGATGTCGACAGATTAATAGCCCTATTCTCCCCATCATCACTGATACCTCACAAGTCACAAGAAGTGGTGAAACTGATTTTGTGACTTTTTCGTATTCTCCCCCTAAAGTCACAACTTGTGAGAGTCATAAAAACAACCGAAACTGTGATCTCCTCACGGCCGTAGCCAGGCCTACGCTAGGGTGAGCTCAGCTCATCCAAAAATAATTTAAGCTCACCCAAAAATTTTCTAAGGTATTTTAAGATTTTCCAATTTTTCATTGTTCAATATTTGTTTGCTTTGAAATAATATTTGAAATGTACTTATGCCTCAATACCAATTTTTTCGTTTTATTCCGCACACTTTGATTTCTTCGGTTAATTGGTCTATTTGTGCTCTTGTGTGCTTTTGTTGCTAGTCGCTTGATTAGTTATTTTTCAGTCAAAAGTGTGTTCCGATTATGAAAAAATATGGAATACTCAAAACACATATATGTAAATTCATTCAACAATTAAAACCTTTTAGATTTTAAACTTATTGGTTTCCCCTTGTGTTCATAGCTTAAAATTAAAAGGACCGTTTCGAATATCAATCAGGGACACCGATTCGATACGTGTACGATTTTTTTTTTCGATTTTGAAATCAGGTCCAAAAGCTTTTTTCTTATTTTCACGGCGAGAACTGTCATTTTGGCTTCTATATTTAATTTTATTTTCAGAAAATTTCACCGTTTATACTAAATCAACCTAAAATATTAAAATTCCACATAAAAGATTCCACAAAATGAGAATTTCACAGTTTATGAATAAAGCCTAGTACTCACCTCTTGTGAAATGAAAAATTCAGCCCGTTTCAAAATACACGTGAATAATTATAATGAAAATATAATTGATTCTTCACGTGAATATTTGGTTCTCAGTTTGGAATTTTAAGTACTCACTTTGAGTGAAAATAAAATTAGAATAAATTTGTGATAGTTGATTGATAGAATCTTTAAATTGTGTTTGTGAATATTATTTTCAATTCATGTTGTTTTGTTTTTGGCTTGTCGGGAGCAGTAAAATGAAATAAAAAACGATGGTTTTATCTAAAAGACTCATAGCCGTATCTTTATTTTTAACTTTTGTGGACATTTATTGTAATTGAATCAAATAATTTGACAAATGTCTGACTTTCCACACCTCAATAATTATTTCCTAGTGGTCGCACGTTGCGAAATGAAAATCATTGCGTGAAATACATGACGAACCGGTTCATATTTCACTTTCATATTTGGGTACTCAGCTCTCATTGTGAATTCCATCGATGTGAATTTACCGTCAATTTTATATGGAAATTTCATTTTCACACGAACTGAGTACTGGGCTTAAAGGAGAGAAAAATATATTGCTATTTGTCAAATAACTCTAGGGTATTTTCAGAAATGCTTGAACCAGGAAATCAACATACAATATTCGGAAAAAGTATTTTGACAAACAAAATATTTTGCATTTTTCTTTATATCTTTCGTAGAATAAATCTGAAAAAAAAAATATTATAATGGTATCAAGATGAGCTTCCAAAAAAAAAGTTAGATTCATAATAGTTTCGAAAATAAAAATTGTATTTCAAAAACGTATAGGGAAAAATTATTTTGACAAAATTAAAAAGGCTTTTAAAGACCGGTGTACTTTTCAGTACAGGCAGGGAGGATAGTTTTTAGTATGCTTTTGGATGCCGAATTCAAATCCGTTATCCGTTTGTGGCTATCGGCTCGGGCTTTCAAGAAATTTCCTTTAGAAAATGACCAAAAATCGTTTTTTAGCTATTTTTGAGGCCTTGGAAGATCTAGAAATAGTTATTTTTCAACAAATTTTGTGAAACTATCTGAAAGAGTGAAAGCACTAATCTTCTTCTTCAAATATTAGTTATTATTTTTACAATCGGGTTTTACAAGCCTTTTTAATTATGTCAAAATACTTTTTTTCCCTATTTGTTTTGGAAATACAATTTTTATTTTCAAAACCATAGTTATAAATCTAACTTTTGTATGTTTTTTTGGAAGCTCATTTTGATGTCATTATAATATAATTTTTTTTCAGATTTTTTTCATCAATAAAAAGAAAGATATAAAGAAAAATGCGAATTTTTTTTTGTCAAAATACTTTTTCTGACTATTGTATTTCATATTTCATTTTCATAAAAAAAAATGTGAGCTCACCCAAAATACCCTTGAGCTCACCCATACGTTTGATTCTGGCTACGGCCGTGGATCTCCTCCAGAGCAGGTCACAACTCACAATTTACTTGAGTTTCTACAAATCATTGAATTATATTTTTTCTAAGGAGGCGTTATGTTCTCTGTGCGAAAGAGAACAAAATGTATGTATTCTTTCATTTTTTAAGCAAAAGAATAGGGCAAAGGTGCGATATTCTTTTGCTTTGTATTTATGAGACAGATAATACATATTGTGGGTGTGTTGGTTGAGTTCGTTGCGATTACTTGTAGAGTTGTTTATGTGTGCGCTCATCGGTCAAGAAGCCACCAACAAAATGCTGTGGTGAATTTCGTTGTGAGTTTTCTTGTGACTACTAGGGGGAGAATACCAAAATGTTATCGAGTCACAACAATCCTCACAAGGAGTAGTCACAAGAGCTTGTGACTTGTGATTCCTCACAAGGGGGAGAATCGGGCTATAAAAAACCTTTAAGAAATCATAATTTTTTAAAGAATTTTTCCAGCTCCGGTGATTCTTGGGCAATTGGGTGATATCTGGAAAAAAAATACACTTTTTCTGTCAAAAAATAGTTCGTCTCTCATATGTGAAGCCAGCAGCTGTCAAATTTTACTGAAGGATGGCTACGATGTCGACGATTTAAAAAATCGGAAATTTTTGAAGAATTTTTACTGCTCTGGAAAAAGGTGATTTCTGTGCAAATGAGAGACATTTGGATCGAAATAAACTTTTCCGTCAACTTATAGATTGTTCCCCATATGTCAAGCCATTAACTGTCAAATTGTATTGAAGGATGGCTACGATGGCAATAGATCAAAAAACTTCTAAGAAATCAAATATTTTAGAAGAATTTTTACTGCACCAGAAATAGGTGATTCTTTGGGCGATTGGGTGGCATTTGTATCAAAATACACTTTTTTCGTCAAAATATAGTTTGTCTCACATATTTTAAGCCACCGATTATCAAATTCTATTGAAGAACGGCTACTATGACTGCGGATTGAAAAACTTCTAAAAAAACAGAATTTTTACTGCTCCGGAAATAGGTGATTCTTGGATAATTTTGTGACATTTGGACCGAAATACACTTTTTCTGTCAAAAAATAGTTCGTCCTCCATATGTCAAGCCATCAATTGTCAAATTCTATTGAAGGATCACAACGATATCGAAGGATTAGAACACCTCCTTTCCTTTCCGAAATAAAAATTTCAAGTTAAGCTTGTGTAAATTATTTTTTTATAAGATCATACTGCCAGCTATATAAATAACTTAGAACCTAAATTTTTATTTGATAAACATCCTATTGACACCTGGTAAGTTGCTTTCCTCGCCATCTGAATTTCAGCACATGAACCCTATCAGGGGGATAACATTTTTTTAAATTTAACATTCTATGTATTTCCCATAAGAGATAAGAAAATTAGAGTGCCATTCATGTTAATTTTTCTTGTTACTTTTATATAAACGGATAAAACTTTTATGATTGCAATTGGCGAATGGAATAACGGCACCTAGAAGTCAGCGCTTTTTACCCTAAAGTTATTATAAATAAAAAAAGTTATAATCAAAATCATTGACAAAAATTCATATGTTTTTAATTATAACTTAACTTAACTTAACAGCCATAGGGTAAAAAGTGTGTTAACTTAAATTGAAGAGAATTGAATTTGCTACAAATTTGTACCAAAGTTTTTTTTCTAATGCCCACTTGCACTAAATTTCACTAAAAGCGGTTTTTGCTAAAATGGAGCTAAAATTTATCGGACTGATAAATTTATTTGGGTTGCACCAATCTCTTTCGTGCATTTTTTAGCTAAAATGCAGTTCATGAGCCACCCCTGGATTTTATCATATGTTTATTAATGAACGAAAAAACTTAACCAGTGCAAGTGAGATAGCAATAAGGAAAATGTGAATACACAATAAACAGAAACAAGGTATTCTCATTAGATACAGCCAATGCGCCATCTTGTTGTTTTTTATTATTATTTATTATTTTCTTTTTTTTCCAGAGAAATTATGAAACTATTGAAATAGATACCAACTAACACTAATATTTTTTCGACACACTCTTGGAAATTATGAACAAATATTTTAAAGCAACGTCATCGAATTCAGAAAATGGATTTCTCTGTGAACCTGAACAACTCTTCGACTTCTCGCCATTTTTAGGTTAAGTTCGTTATCAGATGAACACACGATGCCCAGTCTATAATTTTTCTGGAATAATTTATTTATTTTAGTAGTGAATTATAAATAGAAAAAACAAAATGCCTTCACCTGTTGTTTTCATTATTTTAATTTGGAATTAACAATATTCCGTCAAATAAAATTGAATTATTTTATTTGTAGGTAGTTAGATATGTTCGTTTAAACTTGCTTTTAAAATTTATCTGGAGGAAAATGGAACTTTAGTTTATTGGTTCGTTTATTGGTCTGTTAGATTTAGAAATGGTTGGTGCAACCGATAAATAACATTTTAAAATTAAACGAAGCAATAAATATTTAAAAGAGGTCGGTGCAACTGGCCATAAGACTAATAAAATTTTAGCTGCCTCGGAAAACTTTTTAGAACTCGTTTTTCAATATGGTGGCCAAATGGTGGGGTTTTCAACACCTAAAATCGAGTTTTATACTTGCACTGAACCCACTTACACGTCAAAAGAGAAAATCTTTGTCCAACCCAAATAGGGAGGTTATTGTAACATTTTTTCTACCTCAGCGTCGAACTTGTCGAATTGTAGAAGCTGAGTAAGGGCAAAGATTCTCGAGTCAAACTCCAGATGGGTCCTGAAACCAAAGGGCGCTTACTTATCCCTAAACCTTCCCCATCCACACCCATCTCATCGCGGTGGCACGGCGAATAGCTGTCCAACGATATCCCCTCGGTGGTACGGCGAAAAGCTGTTCAACGAGGTCTCCCCCATGTCGGTACGGCGTATTTTCGACGTGTTTTCCCTAACATATTTTTCCTTTCCTTGGCAGTACGGCGAATAGCTGTTTGCCACTCTTATCTTATCATATTCCCTTCCTCACCCACTCCAACTTTCCTATTGGTCTGGATCTAAGGTGTAACACGACCCGATGATCAGCCTAGCTGGGGGCCCAATTAAAAATACTAGCTCAGTCGTTAACGGAGTATCCGACTTTTGACACTTTTCGAATTAACTTGCCTTCTCCACATATCGAATCCCTGCAGTCGTGCCTACACTCTTGTAGCGAACACACGTGTTTTCCTGTAGAAGATTAGCCTTTATATATATTCTCTACTCTAATCGTGTTAAATCGACTTAAAATAAAGCGTATTCGTGATCTTTCTCCTTATAATGTTGACTCGGATGAGTCAGACAGTAATTTAGTTGAGAGAAAAAAACCTCATACGATGAGCAACATTTCCAGAGCGAATAAATCCGCATCAACTACACGGCCTAAAAAGTCTGTTTCATCTATCAGCAGCTGCGCTGATAACAGCAAACTCGGAAGGGAAAATCCCTTCTATCCCCTCCAGGCCCTCATTGATGATGACGAAAAAACACATGCCGAAGGCATGGTCGTGCATGCAGAGGATGCTGCCAAACAACCTTCAAATCCTAAGCCTCCACCTATAAATGTTCTGAAATCCAGCAGTGTTAACATTCACCAAATATTGAGTTCCAAGTCCATTGATGATTATGTAATAAAACGCATGTCTATTGGAATTAAAATCTTGACATCGAAAATTGACACCTATAAAAATATATGTTCAGCTTTGACAGCTGAAAAGTGCGAGTATTATACACACAGTCTGAAATCTGAGCTGCCTTTCAAAGTCGTATTGACTGGACTAGAAAAAAATGATTTAGATGTCATTAAATCTTTCCTTACAAGTTCTGGTGTAAAGTGCATAGATGTCAAAGTTGTCTGTCGTCAATTAAATCCAATTCAACACACATTTTTCATAGTTTACTTTGAAAAAGGTAGTATAACCATGAAAGAACTTCGTGAACGATTTGGTGTGATTAACAAAACGATTGTCCGCTGGAGTTTTCAAAGAAGGCTTCCAAGGAAAGTAACCCAATGCTACAACTGCCAGATGTACGGGCACGGGGCAAAGCACTGCCACATAAAAACCTTCTGCTCTTTCTGCTCTGGTGAGCATCAAACTTCTGAGTGCAGTTCTAAGGATGACAGTAAATGTGCAAATTGTGGAGGTCAACACAAATCAACAGACCCCCAATGTCCAAGTCGACGAAGCTATGTGGAATTTCGTGAAAAAGCCTCAATGAGAACTCCTCTCAGAAAAACCTTCAATAATGATTTTGTCAGAAGTGTTGAAGATTTTCCACCGCTGCGTAGACCTAACCAGAAACAACAACCACGTGAGAATGTTTGGCAAGAACCTAGACCTAGTACTTTTAGAAATGTTAATATAAATACTAACAATGTAGAAAGTACACCTAATATGTTTTCCTTGAATGAAATTCAAATGCTTACTAACGATTTAGTCTCTAAATTAAGATTATGTAAAGATAAATTTGAACAGTTCAATGTTATAACTGAACTTGCTTTAAAATATTTAAACTATGGATCAAAGTAATATAAAAATAATAACTTGGAATGCTAGGGGTGTAAAGAAAAAAACTATGGAATTTTTTTCTTTCATGATCCGAAAAAAAATTGATATTGCTTTGGTTACTGAAACCTGGCTCAAACATAACCATTCTTTCTCTCATCCTCACTATCTTTGCTATCGGTTGGATAGACAAAGTGATAGAGGTGGAGGAATAGCAATTGTTGTAAGAAAAGAAATAAAATTAAAGTTTTTACCTTCAATGGAGACGAAGGTCATTGAAGCGATAGGGGTCGAAATTGTCACCGGTAATAATCAACCGTGTAAAATTGTATGTGCTTATTTTCCAGGTCGTGGTCACGATAATCGGACAAAATACCACCTTAGAAATGATTTAATTAAATTAACTCGTCTCTCAGGTCGATTTATTGTTGGTGGTGATTTTAATTGTCGCCACCAATCTTGGGGATGCTTTCGTGCAAACAGATGGGGAAATATTTTGCATGAATTACACTCAAACTATCCTTTTTCTTTGTTGTATCCATCTGATCCAACTTATATGCCTAAAAATGAAAGGACAAACCCTTCAGTTCTTGATTTCTTCCTAACAAACTCTCCTAATTTTATGTCTCAACCTCAAGCGATAAATGATCTATCCTCTGATCACCTACCAGTATTTCTAAATCTTCTTACTACCCCAATTTTAAAAGAAAATACTGTATACAACTTTAAAGCTATGAATAAATCAATTTTTAAAAACTCAATCAAGACAAAATTAAGAAATTTAACTAGTCCGTCACTTTCTGACATAGAACAAAATGCTGATATAGATGATATGATATCGAATTTTACAACTACCATTAAAGAGAGCGTGGAAGCTTCTGTACCTCGTTTTTCTCCCGTCATCAATAAATCTAAACTACCATCGTATATTTACGATACTATTTCGAAGCGAAACAAAGCCCGTAGAAATTGGTTACGCTATAGATTGCCTGTATACAAACTTGAGCTTAGATATCTTAACAAGCTTATACAAAATTTTATTGAAAAACATAGAAATTCAAAATGGAACAAACTTCTTCAAGGTATGGACAAATGTTCCAAACCATTTTGGAATGTCACAAGAGTAGTAAAAAACAAGCGAACTGCGATTCCAGTTATCAAATTAAATGATGTTAAATACATAACATGCAATGAAAAGGCCGAAGTCTTTTCAAATCAATTTGCTTCAAATTTTAGAATTTCTTCAAACCTCAGCAATCCAGTGACAACAAATTTAGTCGAAACCTCAGTAAATTTACTAAATTCACCTGTACATGATGTACCGCCTGAATGGTTTGTCCAAGCTAAGGAAATCAAAACCATTATAAAGTTATCTCGGGTACAAAAAGCTCCTGGCCCTGATGGCATTTCTAATTTTTGTTTAAAGAACCTTCCCCGGGTAGGTCTCAATTATCTCACTCAAATAATAAACTCCTGTCTCAAGCTGCAATATTTTCCCAAGGCTTGGAAAGTTGCAAAGTTAATTCCGATCCCCAAACCTCGAAAGCCCCCCGATGATCCTTCCAGCTATCGTCCAATAAGTCTCTTGAGTAACCTTGCTAAAATTTTTGAAAAGGTTATCAAAAGAAAATTACTTAACTTTGTTGACGAAAACTCGTTACTTCCAAACCAACAATTTGGTTTCAGATTTGGACATAGCACCTGCCATTCAATCTTAAGAATAACAAGATATATAAAAGAAAACTTCATTGCTAAAAAATCTACTGGACTCGTTTTACTAGATGTTGAATCTGCTTTCGATTCTGTTTGGCATGATGCTTTAATTTATAAAATGATAAACTTTAATTTTCCCTCGGCCTTAACGACTTTAATACGAAGTTTCTTACATGATCGTAGTTTCAAAGTTCATGTTCATTCTGCTATATCCAATGAACAATCAATAACGGCAGGTGTCCCCCAAGGGTCAGTCCTTGCACCAATACTATATAATATATATCTGGCAGACTTTCCCAATTTAAACAACTGTCTATCGTCAATTTTTGCAGACGATACTGCTTTATTTTGTTCAGATGAGGAACCCTTTGCAATTTGTTCAAACCTTCAACAAAGCCTATATACTCTGAGTTCATATTTCCATAGATGGAAATTAAAAGTTAACGAATCAAAGACTCAAACTATGTTTTTTACACGCAGAAGGCATCCTAGATACTTTCCTAACAATACTCTCAATTTAAATGGTTGCAGTATCCCTTGGGCTGAAAATGTTAAATATCTTGGTGTCATACTAGATAAAACGCTCACATTTAATAGTCACATTGCTAACATCTTAAGCAAAACTGGAATTTTAATTAAAATCTTGTATCCGTTTATAAATAGAAGATCTACACTTAACTTGGAAAATAAGCTCATAATGTATAAAGTAATATTTCAGGCCCTTATTGTCTATGGTGCCCCCGTCTGGTATAGATGCGCGCGTACCCATATTAATAAAATACAAATCATGCAAAATAAAATTCTTAAGATGATTCTTGACTTACCGTGGCATTTCTCCACCTCTGACTTACATCAAATGGCAAATGTCGATCTTGTCTATGATAAATTAAACTCACTAGCAAACAAGTTCTTTGATATGTGTTCATTTACTGACAATCCTCTTATAGGTCAATTGTTGCCTAGTTAGTTTGTAAGTTTCTATTTTATCTAGTCCTAAGTTATTAATAAGAAAAAAAAAAAAAAAAAAAAAAAAAAAAAAAAAAAAAAAAAAAAAAAAAAATTGTCACTGGGTTTTCACATAAACTTAAGCTTTCCCAAATTCATATGTTAAAATATTATATTTCTGTTAAACTATTTAATTAATATTAAAGCTGAATAAGCGATTGCTTTCGCACTTATCTTTAAGTAAATCCTATTGTATATAATGTAATAAACTTCTACTTTAGCCCAAATAAATGAAATGAAATGAAAATATCGAATCCCTGTTTAGAGTGACCACCCTTTATTCGTTACTCTTGGGTCCAAATATATGTCAAAAATAACAAAAAAAAAAAAAAAAAGAAGTAGTAGATGAGACCGGTTCTCCTTCGAAACCGGGCGGCACCACGGCGCCAAAGCTGTTACTCCTGGGGTTGGTGTCGGTGGGGAGGTTGTGGCAAGTCATGGCCCGCCATCTGATACTGATCTTTGCTGTAGTGGGGGAGTTGTGAATAAAGATCCTACCACTACTAGAGAGAATGTAGCTCTCCCGAGTACGTCTCGTGGAGGAGTCCAGCTTAGCGGTGCCATTGTGACCGTTGTGAATAACGGTCCTTCTACCGCTGGGGTAGGTTTTCTCCCAAGGTCGTCGCGTGAGAGTAAACGCAACAGGCCGTCGAAGGGCGGCTATAGGGTCAGGCGGTCAGCTGCTAGGATCCTCAAGACCTTCGGTAATAAACCGGAGGTCGAAGGGAAGCCGGAGCAGAACGCCAAGATAAAATGGGCTCAGAGCATTTAAGCGAATGTGCAGATTAGCGACGACTCCACGTCGAAGCGGAATAGGTCTCTGGAGGACAGTGGTGATTTCTGGTCTTGAGTTCTGGGTTGGCTACGAATAATCCTTTGATCAAAGCTGAATGTAATAAAAGCAAACATTTTTAATTTTGTTCCTCTATAATGAGCTTTAATTCAACTCATTTATCTATACCTACATAAAATCAAGTCGTCACTCTTTTTCAAAAAAATTTCAACACCGGTTCCTAAAAAATTTCACTTTTTCTTATCTTCGACAACATTTCTTTTTCTATTGACACATTAGTCCAAATTATAACATATATTTAAACACTTTGAAAAATAAGGATGAAATTATTGTAAATATAGTAAGAAACATGCTTTTAAGCCTTTCGAAGCCTCTTAGCTACTCAAATTTTATGAAAATGTAACCTGTAAACTGTAACGCTCTAAAAAATTGAGGATTAATCTCTCTATATGGCGTTTTTCTTTTTTAACTCAGAGCAGATCAGATTCAGAAATTGAAAATTTTATTATCTGAGCCCTCTGATTCAATTATTTTTGTGTTTTGAATCTGATCTGATCTACTCTGAGCTAAAATAGAAAAACGCCATTAGACACCTTATTTTTAAAAATCAAAGCAGTATTTCTCGACTAATAACAAATTTAATGCAGTTGGATCGACAATTTTTGATTTTATTTGGTTTCTACGGCTACCTTGGAAATTATCAAAATGTGAATTTTCTTATAATTAATTAATGAATTGAAAATCAATACTCAAGCTTTTGAGCAACGTACAGCAATGTTTCATATATCAAATTTTTTATTAGGATTGGTGAAATAGAATTTTGAAAAATTAAATCCATTTTGTGGACTTGGTTGATAAATAAGCCATAAAGTTTGCCAAAAGGGGAATTAATTAAGTAGTTTTTAATGTGAGCCTTTTTTAAAAACACATTTTTGATATTTTACTTCCGATTGAGCCTTATAATTAAGATATTTCTGATTGACAAATACTAAATCATAAATATGGTGTATTTTAGTTCCTTAATATTCAAGTTATGTATTTTTCAGGTAAATGTGCTCGAAAAGCATATATGTATTTATATAGATGCCCTAAGTTTGTTTCCCCCTAAAATTTCTTGTGAAGTTTTTTATAATTTTGTTTGGCTGAAAATAATTTAAATTATTATAATCCATTATTTGACACCTCATTTTGGAATATTAAAAAAAATTACCAATGTTGATAAGTTACATTTATACTGAATTCTTTTAATTATTTTCATATGCAAAAATTAAAGATATTTTTTTTTGTGTACATTTTTCTTTGCTTTTCCGTGGTTTACAATGATGTACATATGATATATTAAGATTAAAGTATTTTTATTTGTTAATCGAAAAAAATTCATTAAAATCCGTTGGTAATTAAAAAAGTTATTAACGTTTTAGTGAGGCCGGAACAATGTACAACAAAGCATGTTTTAAATGTATTAAATTCAAAAAATATTTAATTCCTGCTCTGGTGTTGGATATACAACTTTGTGATTACCTACATATATTTAGTCTTCATACTAAATTTAAATACTTGATTAAAATTTTTTTCTATGTTCAATATTTATATGAAATTTTTAGATATTAATGCCATTAAGTAGGTGTAAAAAAACATTACTTCAAATTGTTTTTACATTTTTTTCATAGTTACCCTGTAAAAAATAATAATTTTTTTTTATAAATCTAACGATTATCTTACTGACAGTATTTTAAAACCTTAATTATAAAGATTCATGCAGATTTGTTTGAGTAATCATTATATTAATGAAGCTATGTCGATCAGTTTTTTAATTAAGATGCATTTTATTTGTAAAAAATCATTTAAAAAAACTTTAGCACCGCTCATCTAGGTTTGATGGTAAAACATTGTATAACATAATCTTAGAAGAGAAAATAAGCAAAAAATAAGCATTTTTTGTTTTTTCAAATTGTGAAATTTTTCATCAACTTTTGAATTTAGAATGCTGCAAATCGAATTGAAGGCAGACTAAATCACCCCTTTAGTTTAAAATTTTTTATCCCTTTTCAATGATTTTTTCACTCAATGTAGGGTGTCATTTTGGCTTTATTTAAAGACCTTAACCTTGAAGATCGGATAAGTAGAATGGGAGTTATGATTTTTTCAAGTTAACCATATAAAATTCGGACTAAAACATTTGCTTCAGATAACTAGGTTCTCCACTGGTGGGTACTGGTCGGCAATCAACTCACATTTTTCTACCCAGGCGTTGGCTCTTTCAATAGAGCCAACCTGTGTGGGTATTTTTGTGGGTCTGTTCTTAAAGATAGAGTGACACAGCACATCGGGAATAATATGTAGTTTGTATGAGATTTGTTGGCGCAAATTTGTGTAGCCAACATGGCCAATATTGAAAGAAAAATAATATTAAAAGAGATTCCTACTTTGTATGGGATTAATATAGCGCGTAGGGGTTGCAGTGAATGGCTCGATTTAAATAGGTTTTGCTGGTTTTATAATGATTTAAACGGATTGGGGTGTTGTTTTTTTATCAACATAAAAGGATATTTTATTCTCAAGTTTTAATACAAACAAATTGTTTGTAGTACGTGTATTTAAGACGAAATTTTAGGGTTGGCGCAGCCAACCTAGCCAACTGAGAGGAATCGCCACTGCTGGAGGAAACCATCCCGGTTCCCAAGCGTCCCAAAGTGCATAACGCCAGCACTCTCTTTTCCAGAGTATCCAGGCCCTATAGCGACGTTCTTAAAAACAAGATCGTGGTTGTGGTTATCGACAGGAGCAATATTGAAGGCACGATTTCTCCTGATCAATGGCAGGTGGTACGACTGAAGCTCTCGGCAGGCTTCTTGAGTATAATCAGGGAAAATCCGGGACCACCTCCTTTCACAGGCAATGGCGGTCGGCATCAAGGGCATGTCAAACCCATCGTCTGTGAGGATCAGAGATAATGCGATCTGTATAAACTTGCTGTCAGCAAGTTAGGTGAGGTCTGGCCAGGTGCGAAGCTCGAAGTTGTTGCTAGAAAAGACATCCCGTGCAGACCTAGAGCCCGCATATGGATACCAGCCGAGCGGTCTTGCATGGCGAAAATACTCCAGATAGTCAAGCTAAGCAACCCCTCATTACCGATTCATGACTGGAAGGTCGCAAAGCTCGAGGAGGTAAGGGGTCTTTATAGAAGCGCGATTATCGTGATAGATAAGGATTCCCTTGCCCCCTTGGCGCAGGCCAAATGCATGATAAGATATGGGTTTGATACGATCTCCCTAAAGGTATACAAAAAAGTAGTAGTACCTCGTGGCATGATGGTTAGTGCGTAGGACTGTCATGCCGAAGGTGTGGGTTCGATTTCCAGCCATGCCACCTAAAAACGGAAATGTTTTATTCGAGGTACTGCCTCTTGCGAGGAACTGACAAATCCTCCAAGAGTATACTTGTCATGAAAAAGTGCTTCTCATTTAGCCATTCGGACTCGGCAAAAAACTGTAGGGCCCCTCCATTCCAGCCAACAAACACGCACACAGGAATGGTTGTGAGTTGTAAGTCGCTAGGCCCTGGTTCTCCACGAGCTGTTGCGCCACCCAATTTATTTATTTATTTATTTATACAAAAAAGACGAGGTTGACGTGGATCGCGTCCATCTGAAAAGCAACGAGGCTGTATCTATGGGAGTAGACCCTGGTGCATCCATCACCTTTCCATCGATGGGTGATGAGGAATCCAGGTCATCCTCGATCATGGTTCAGTCCTCTAAACACGTCGACGCGACAGTCTGACCGATATGGAGACTGAAGACTTCTCTAACGTCGTTCCTTTGAGTGAGGATGAGCTTTTGGGTTCATCTTCGGACATAGAGGAACTCAATGACACCGTGGGGGAGGATGATCTGCCTGATTGTAGCCATAATGCTGCAGTTAATCCAGATTAACCTCCAACACTCCATTAAGGCTTCGGCCTCCCTTCTTCTCCGTTTATCCAGGAATGGTGAAGATATTTTCCTGATCCAGGAACCGTGGATTGTTAAATCCATAGTTAGGGGACTCAGGACTCCTGGATACTACGTACTGTATGCGTCTGATAAAGGTGACCCCAGATCTTGCATACTAGTTAAGCGTAGCACTAATGTACATATATTTACTCCCTGATTTCAGCGATGGAGATATCACCGCCGCTAGGCTGGAAACGGCCAATGCGACGTACTGGCTAGTGTCGGCATATCTGGGCCATGACCACCTCGGCCCTCTCCCCGGTGAAACACTGAAGAGACTAATCGCGGATGCAGAACGGCAGAAGATATCAGAAGATATCATCATTGGGAGCGATGCGAACTCCCATCATACAGTATGGGGTAGTACTGATATCAATGACAGAGGTGAGTCTCTTTTTGAACCTACCTTCATCACTAAAAACCGACAAGAAGTATTAGATATTACTCTTGTCTCAGATACTTTTCATCATAAAATCTCGAATTGGAAAGTGCCCGATGAACTCTCGTTCTCTGATCACGGATACAATCAATTCAGTCTTATTGGTGAACCTCCTTGCCGCGTAGTATTTTGAAACCCTCGGAAAACCGACTGGCTTAAATATAGGATTACATTTCAAGGGCTATTAAAACCTGATCTTTTAAAACCTCCTTCTAATACTAAAGAGCCTGACTGCAAGGTCAATGACCTTACATTAGCCCTTAACAAATCTATGGCTACTTCCTGTCCACTTACTTAAGTAAGGGGGAAAAAGAAACCACATTGGTAGGATTCAGGGCTTGAACCGCTCGGGAAAAATTGTCGCAAGAGTTTCAATCGAGCTAAAAGCACTCGTGAAGTGTCAGATTGGGAATCCTATAAGGTAACCCTCAAATTATATAAGAAAGCGTTGAGAAAGTCAAAGAGATCCTCCTGGAGAATTTTCTGTGGAAAAATAGAGAAAACTTCAGAGGCATCTAGGCTAGAAAAAATTCTCTCTACGAATCCAGTAATGCCAAGCTGTTTAAAAAATGCTGATGGCTGGTGAACAAACTTCTGCGAGGAATCGCTTAACCTGCTATTAGATACTCATTTCCCTGGTAGCTCACAAAATATTAGCTGCGTTTTATTATCTCTGGGTCTGGGTCGAGGTTATTTTTTAACATGCATTACAAAAACAACATGAGATCTAGGTTTCTATCTAGGTTAATTTCAATAACCCATATAGAAGTTTTCATTCTGATCGGCAGAGGGCTATTTACCATTGTGAATGGATGTCAGCGATTTGTCAGCAGTATTAGGAATAGAGAGGAAAAGAGACAAGTGCTTTCATGAAAAACAAATAAACATAAGAAAAAAAGAGACTGATATACAGCACTGCTTTTGCACTAACCCACATCGTTTTATTTTCACGAGGTGAACCATATGGGTTATGAGCGATAATAAAACGCGGCTATTAATAGCTTCGACCATTTTAGGTCTGATATGAAGTCAAGCTATCCACAAGGTCTGATTACCAAGGACAAGCTGCTTTGGGGACTCAACAGCTTCAAGCCTTACAAATCTGCGGAACCAGACGGTATAATACCAGCCGAACTTCAAATTAATAGAGATCTGATTTTACCTATTCTGGAGTCTATCTTTACCAGTTGCTTAGCACTGGTTCACATTCCCCTGTCTCGGAGAGAAGTCAAGGTTGTGTTCATACCCAAAGCTGGTAAATGTTCCCAAGTAAACCCGAAAGACCTCAGACCTATTAGTCTATCATTATTCCTTTTTAAAACCTTTGAACATCTGATTGATATTGATTGATACTAGCATAGACATGCAGTGGTACGTTCTTTTTCTAACCATAGTTAACTATAGTTAACTATAGTTAACTTTCATCGTTCCTTTAATCCAAAAAAGGTACTTTATTTAACTCTATGATGTCATTGAGTCGTTCTTAAATTCAAAGTTAAAGTGTCAAAAACTTAACTAACTTTTAACTTTTTCCAACTCATCTCCTTGATATGAGTTGAAAGGGTTAATCTGTCAGAAGCAGCTGAAATCACAATGTTTTCATTTTGATTTATTTTTTGTTTGCTTCTCGATCGTTCGGTTTGGAATTGATTTCATTTTTGTAGTAAATATTTTTAATTTAATTGATTCAATCGTCAATAGTGAGTTTTGAAATTGTTTTTTACGTTTTGCGACATTTTTTATTGATCGATTTATAATAAATTTGTGCTAGTGATGAATGAAAAAAAAGTGCAATTAATTGCAGATATTTTGCTAAAATATTCCATTTTGTTCTTGAATGAAGTCAAATGAAATTTAATTTGAAAAAAATATGTATGTATTTTAATAATAAAAATAATAAAAGTTCTCTTCAATAAATGTAATGGAATCACAATTTGTTCTTGATTTTTATTTCCAAATCTATTTCCATTTTTTTTTTTCATCCATTTTGTTTGACAGATCAACCATTTCTTACTTTGGTCGTTCCTAAATGAAAAGTAACTCAAAGTAACTTTTTTAACTATGACATTGCAACTCTTCTTTTTGACACATTTACCATAGGTAACTAGAGTAACATAAAAGAACGCACCACAGCTATTATCTACTGCTCAACATGCTCACTGCAAAGGGAAATCGGTGGAAACTGCTTTACATTACAGATCCATAGAATATTCCCTCCATCATAAAGAGTACACCTAGTTGCTTTCTTAGATATAGAAGGTGCTTTTAACAATGTCGACACATCTGCAATCGCATCTGCACTAACATCCCTGAAGGTAGATGTTTCGCTTGGTGAATTGATTAACCAAATGCTGACTAGCAGGGTCATCAACTCAAAACTGGGCGGCTTTT
Organism: Dasysyrphus tricinctus; assembly: GCA_963921185.1. Classification (NCBI taxonomy): domain Eukaryota; kingdom Metazoa; phylum Arthropoda; class Insecta; order Diptera; family Syrphidae; genus Dasysyrphus; species Dasysyrphus tricinctus. Next base: position 171,937,349 of record OY992531.1, on the reverse strand, counting down.
CTGCAAGAAGGTCTGTCAGTAGAGGTACGCCACAAGGCGGGGTCCTATCTCCTCTTCTCTGGAACTTGGTGGTAAATGAGCTGCTAACATGCTTGGAAGCGGAGGGCTACAGAGTGATTGCCTATGCGGACAATGTCGCAATTGCCGTATCAGGAAAGCCTCCTAATACCTTAAAAGAACTCTTTCAAAATGCTTTGAATAGGCTAACCGATTGGGCGGACCAGTGTGGTCTCGGTTTCAACCCTCATAAAACAGAACATGTTCTATTCTCCAGGAAATATAAAATCCCTCATGTAGATCCTGGATCCTCCTTCTATAAAAGGTATTCCATTAACTTTTTCTGATCAAGCGAAATATTTGGGTCTTATTTTAGATAAAAAATGAAGTTGGAACCTACAGTCATATTTATTAGATTTTCTTAGAACACGCTTGGGCAGTTGTCCAGCTAGTCAATGCCTAAATAATTTAGTCAACTTGTTTTTTATAAACGCATTCCAACAATTATTGCCCAAATGTGGCCTCATTTATTCTCTGACATGCCTGTATTTATTCATTTTTGAATGAATTAATGAATTTTAGTACGCTTTGGGGCACGTTCAACTAGCTTTTCATTCATTTCAAAATTAGAAAACCAGAAATATTTGCCCACCTTATTCATTAAACGTGTCTACTTTCAAATAAGATTTGGACAACCAATTTCTGTGGATAAGTTAGTCAATCGGTGCTAAGTATTTATAAATAACATTTTGGAGTTGGACAGGTGTCTAAAGTTAGAATTCGCTTGGAATGGGTTTATAAATAGCCCTGCTAATATACAAGAAAGAGTTAAAAAGGCCATAGTGGCACTCTTCTCATGCAAAAAAGCCGTTGGGAATAAATGGGGCCTTCAACCTCGTATTACTCATTGGCTATATACTTCGGTGATTAGACCGATTCTCACTTATGGTGTTGCTGTATGGTGAATTGCTCTAGATAAAGCGGTAAACTGTGACAAACTTAGCAAAATACAACGCTCGACTTGTTTATGTATAAGTAGTGCGCTTCGTACGACACCCTCTGCCGCTCTAGACATTCTGCTATATCTGACGCCCCTCGATATTTTTAGCAAACAGGTGGCTGCAAATACGGCCATACGCCTACAAGCTTCCTCACAATGGACCAACAATAGTATTGGCCATTCCACCATACTGAATTCATTCAGATCACTACCTAGTCACATTGACTACACCATCCCAAAACCACAATTCGGTTCAAACTTTCAAGTCACCATTCCTTCTAGAACCCTCTGGGAGGATATGGCGTTCTAGGATGATGAATTGGCCCATATCTACACAGATGGATGGAGATCTGATGAGGGGGTGGGTGGCGATGTGTATTCAGAATGACTAAAATTAAGTCTCTCATTCCGTCTTCCTAATCATTGTAGCGTGTTCCAGGGGGAACTTATGGCGATTAAAGAAGCCTTATCTTGGCTGAAAAGAAAACGTTTTATCAACTACAGATATCCGCATCTTCTCGGATAGTCAAGAAGCTATCAAATCCCTGGAATCAGTCTGGACCAACTCTATAACAGCCCTTAATTGCCGTTCATCTCTGCTGGAGATGGCGTAGCAGTTTAACATTAACCTCTGTGTCGGGTGCCGGGGCATTGGGACATCCCAGGTAATTGTAAGGCCGATGAACTCACTTAAAGTGGAACAACTCTACCTCTTTTACCTACCAAGGCAGATATAGGTATACTCATCGCTACTTGTAAACTTTTGGTGAGGCAAGATGCATTAGAGAGAACAAAACCTTAGGTGGAACGATATCACCAATTGTTTGCAAACAAAACAAATCTGGCCAGTAATGGATTTAAAGTGATCTAAGTGTTTGATATCTCTAAGCAGTTTGCACATTAGCTCCATGATAGGTGTCATAACCGGACACTGTCTTATAGGCAAGCACGCAACACGTCTTAGCGTATTCTCTAACGATTTTTGCAGAAGCTGTATGGACGAGGAAGAGGTAGAATCGATTCCTCATCTTCTATGCACTTGTCCTGCTCTATCTCATAGGCGAAGACTCCATCTTGGAGATTTCTACTTCAATGATCCTAGTGTTTTAGTAAATGTTGATATAGGTAGTCTGTTACGCTTCATAAGAAGCTCCAAATGGTTCATCGAGTAGGGAAAAAGGCTTCCCATAAGCCATAAGTTGTCTAAGTGTGTCAGTTTTCATCACTGACAGCCACTTCAACCTAACCTAACCTAAGTGTTTGATATTTCTAAGTAGATTGCACATTAGCTCCATGATTGGTGTTATAACCGGACACTGTCTTATAGGAAAGCACGCAATGCGTCTTGGCGTGTTCTTTAATTATTTTTGCAGAAGCCGTTTGGATGAGGAAGAGATAGAATCAATCCCTCACCTCCTAATGCACGTGCCCTGCTCTATCTCATAGACGAAGACTTCACCTTGGTGATTTTTACTTCAATGATCCTAGTGATCTATCAGACTTAGACATAGGCAGTCTTTTACGCTTCATAAGAAGCTCCAATTGGTTCACCGAGTGTGAAAAGGGTTTTCTAGATTCATGTGGTGTCACAATGGACCAACTCATTGTCTAAGTATGTCAATCTTCACGACTGACAGCCACTTCAAGTTCAACCTAACCTAACTTAACCTTGTAACATTTTAATAGATATTTTGCGAAAATGTTAAAAGCTGCTTTTTTAGATGATTAACAAATTTGTTTGGTTATTTTGTTACTACACAAGCGTGTGTTATACCATTTTAGAAAGTGCATTAAATAGACAATTTTTTTAAGTGTCTGGCCATTCATGTTCACATACAAATTTAATTTATTAGAGGTGGTCAAACTTTTTTGAAAATAAATTTTTGTACTGACAAAAATATTTTAAAAAATTATAATAAAAAAATGCAATAACTACTATTAAATTTCGGCCCCTGATCTATGGGGGGCAAAACAGGCCACGGGCGACAGCTTTCAGGGTCGCCAAATCAGTGCGCATTTAAAAAAATTGAAAATTGGCGAAATGAGATGTGGCAATCTGATTTCAAACTGTATTTCTCAGTTAGCCTCTAGCAGTTTCTACCTAACTACATTTTTATAAAATAAAAGTAAAATGTTGTCTTTTAGGCTCTTAATTGGACCAGAAAATGAGGGGTGTGTATAAAAATGCTTAGAACCAAAAATGCTTCTAACTTCACCCATGTGTTTCTGAGAGAATAGTCACACTGGCTACTTTTGAATATGTTGGGTATAACTCGGAATCTAATAGCCCAGGACAATTTGACTTTAAATTCGAAAAAAATCAGACAAAGCTGAATTTTTTAATCAACAACAAAATTCTACAGAAAACAGATTAGGTATGACTTTTTTTTACAAACGCATTTGTGCATGTTTTTCTCAAAATTTGTTGGTCCTACGAAAAAAAGTCTCATAATCTGTTTTCTGTAGAATTTTATGAACTCTAAAATAAAGACAGTAATTTTTGGAAAATATTACGGTGTTGAGTTGATTACAAAAAAAAACTGACATTTGTCCCTTTTATAGTAAAAACGAAAAATATAACTTTGACACGCTATAAGATTAATTAAGTTTGAGAGTTCGTTAATAGCTCATTTAAATTATCTAATTTTATTGTCTTAACTTTTTAGAAAGAAATTGAATTTAGTTGTTGAATATAGATCAAATAATTTTATTTTTCAAGATTGTGGCCCTCCCCTTAACCTGGGCATCCCAAAAACTTGGTTTTATAATGAGGAGATGTATGCAACCACAAATAGAGCAACAAATTTTACTATTAATGCAATTTTAATAATTTTGTTCACTAAATTTTCTACACTATGAAGTTCTTGCAATATTTTCTCTAAAACTATGAAAAGAAGTATCTTAATATCTTTTGTGTGGAATAACATAATCTACAAATTGTACCTTCACATAAAAAAAAATGGTTTTCGACAAATTAATAAAGACTGAATTTTAACCCCTTTTACCCCCTCTAAAAATGTAGGTAACTTTTTAGGAAATTCTTAAGCAAAACTCTCCACCAAAATTCAGCTTTGTTGAAAATTTTTTCGTAGTTTTGCCATTTTTTTGTCTAAATTACCTGGGTCTTAAGCCGAATTTTGTTGTTTTGTTCAAAATTAAATTTTCTGTGGAAATGGATGCCTTACAAAATTTTATAAACCAATTTTAGCAGGAAAAATTTACAAAAACCAACTAATAAAAATCTAAAAGTCGGAGATTTCTGAATTTTTTAATTAATCGCGCACAACTTTTCTTGGGGCAAGAATAGGAGCCGCGTAAAGTTAGCATGACAACTTTCGAAAAAACAATTTTTGAGTATGCCAGTAATTGCCGATTAACTGCCGTAAATATGCCGTGAAACCATAAAAATTGCCGCTCGTACGGTTTGCCCACAAAGTGTAATACTGCTAACTTTATATAAAGTTACCATGACACTTTTTTATTTTTGGTCAAAAATTATTTTTAAAAACGCCAGTAATTGCCGATTAATTGCCGTAAATATGCCGTGAAAACCAAACAATTGCAGCTCTTATGGTTTGCTTAAAAAGCGCAATCCTGCTAACTTTACGCGTAAAGTTAGCATGACACTTTTTTGTTTTTGGTAAAAAATTATTTTTGAGAACGCCATTAATTGCCGATTAATTGCCGTAAATATGCCGTGGAAACAAAAAAATTGCCGCTCTTATGGTTTGCCCACAAATTGCAATCACGAAATGTGGGTGTAAAGTTAGCATGACAACTTTTGAAAAATTTATTTTTGAAAACGCCATTAATTGCCGTAAATTTGCCGTGAAAACAAAAAAATTGCCGCTCTTATGATTTGCCCAAAAAGGGCAATCACGTAAATTTTATGTAAAAGGCATTAACTTTTCAATTTTTGGGCAAAAATTGTTTTTGAAAACGCCATTAATTGCCGATTAATTGCCGTAAAAATACCGTTAAACCAAGAAAATTTCCTCTAATACGGTTTGCCCACAAAGGGCAAAAACGTAAATTTTAGGTGTAAAGTTAGCATGACAACTTTCGAAAATAACATTTTTGAGAACGCCACTAACTGCCGATTAATTGCCGTAAATTTGCCGTGAAAACAACAAAATTGCCGCTCTTATGGTTTCCCCAAAAAGGACAATCACGTTAATTTTAAATTAGCATGATAGATTTAATTTTTGTTCAAATATAACTGTGGAATATGCCTTAGGTTTTCCAAAAATTATATTATCTGCCCTAGTTATGGAATCCAAAATCACTATTATTTTCGATTAGCGTAGTTTTTATCCAATCCTAAGCATATTTTTCTAAAATATTTTGAGCCATGTCCAAAAGCTCTTACCATGTGAAAGCTTAAGTTATAGAATCACACTTAATTTGGTTTTTGGTACAATTAACCGAAAGATGAATATGTTTTTTGATTAGGTGGAAAAATCAATTCATTGAACTTCATTTAAGTGGGGAAACTGTAGTCAAATTTGTAGGTAAGTATACAATATATTTAATATATACATATGTACAATAATAAGTACAATGATATACTAAATCTATATAAGGCATAAATGAAAAAATAACATACAAAGTCCAAAGGTTCTAAATAAATTTGTATAGGACAACGCGACAAGAAACTTTTGTTAGTAGGTATACAATAACTCTTAGTTTATAGCTACTTTAGAAGGGATGTAATCCAATGACAGTGTTGCCAGATAAAACAAAATCTCCCACCAGAAAAATTTAGAAAACCCCCAGATTACCATATTTTAACAATGTTTGCATTCCTAGCTCATAAGTTTATTACATACATAAATATTACTTCAGTTGCAATAAAAAAAAATTAAATTAATTTGCAGTTGAGTAATATCCAAATTTTGTAAGGTAATAAGGAAAAAACTTATGGAAGAGCCAATTTTTCAATAGTCAGTTAAACATCAGATATTATTCATTCTATAAAATAGCAAAAAAACTTGTTCATATTTATTCCTCCGTGCAACGTTTTCCCAATTTTTTACTTGTGATATAGGTAGGTACTATAGGGCAAGTTTTGGATTCGTGCAAAAAAAAATTTCGAGATTATAATCAAACATGACATTACGATGATAGAGAACACGAAAAAAGTGGGTGGCAAAATTCTGTCTGTCTGTCTGTCTGTCCGTACCTCAACCTACAGCCTAAACCACTGAAGCAATTTTCTTCAAATTTTGAACTTAAGGCTTTTTTGTAACCCTCTAGAGGGCAGGGGAAATTGAACTTTTTTTTAGCTCAAAAAATAACGGTACTTGCCATACAACCGTTAAGGAAAAGCCTATTTATCTCATAAACGGCTACAACGATTTTGTTAAAAAAAAATCACTGTTTTATTGTAGATAATTATGTACCTTCTGGTAAGAAAGAAAATCACCAAAAACATTTATTAACGGTACCTGCCATATAACGGTTTTTGATTTGTTTTCTCATTAACCACTCATCCGATTTCAATAAAATTGTTTCCATAAAAGCTTTGTTAGAATATAAATAATACTGCATACCAACATTTTTGAAAAAATAAATTTTGGATTTTGAAAAAAGATTCAAATTTTGTTCAAAAACGGGGTCATGAATTGTTTTGAAATTTCAGTTTTAAATGTATATTAATATATACTCATTTACTCAGTTATTTATCAGACTGTTTATACAGTTAAAAGAACGATTTAAATGCTTTTTATACTTTTTCTATAATTACTTGAATATTTTTTAAAGTTCTTAAGTCCTACACAACTTGAACATAAGAGCCGATCTGTATTCCATCGAGTGCAAACGTCATGTGAAAGTCTGTCTCGTCGAAAGAAAAGTTCGTTTTTTTGTGCCGTACCTGCTGTCGTATTATCACTGTGTTTCAATTCCACAAATTTAATTTAATTACAAATAAAAAAAAAAAAAAATACAAATAACCATCACTGCAAAAATTGCATATCAAAAATAAAATTTAAGCAATAGTCCCCAAACACCAATAAAAAAAAAATACCTACTCGGGCCGCAAACCTAAACTGTCTCAGTGCAAGTGCATCAACAACAACAAATATATACAGTGTCGCTTACATAATGTGTAAAAAAAATCTAATCAACAAAAATCATCATCACACAACGAGCGGTAATCCTTCTCTTTTTCCCTTCATCTTTCACAGTCGATTTGGTTTAGTTATTGTTGTATTGCATGAGGTATCTCACACAGTACATGCAGTGACTAAGCCAATTTGATTCTCGGGCGGATAGCTGTTTGTCTAATATGTAACCAGGGGCGGATCAGAAATTTTTATTACTAAGGCATAACACTAGTAATAAATTGCTTTGTGAAGTCAAATTGGAACATAGAGTAGACACTCATCTTAGATACTCGTCTGGGTTGGTTTCGTAAGTTTTTTAATATTTAAGAATGGTGGGTAATTTTTGGGTCGATTTTAGCAACATTCGTGGGCTAAGAAAGAATTTCTATTCTGCGTATGTCTACACTGCATTAAACAGGCCAGCTGTTTTGGCATTAAGTGAAACCCAAGTGGGTGACAATACCGATTACACGGAATTCAATCTCCATGGGTATAACTTAGTGTCATTATTCTTTCCCCATCATGGTCTCGCCGTCTATATAAGAAACGATGTCGCGTACCAACTTCAGCCTCAATATGGTTTGTGCTCAAACACAAACTTTAACTTCATGTGGCTTAAATTTTCGGTCAATAAGCACATCATTCACACTTGTTTTATTTATAGAAGCCCAAACTTGGACAGAAACTCAACATTTAACGAGTTTGATGCTCTGTCCGACTCCATTCAAAGAATTGTTGCCCATTATCCTCACACTGAAATCGTCATTGCGGGCGATTTCAATATACACAATTCTTCGTGGCTTCGCTTTTCGGGCCAGATAACACCCGAAGGAAGGTATGTTGAGGTCTTCGCTGAGTTAAACCAACTGACTCAGCTTGTTGACGAGCCAACTCGAATCCCTGACGTTGCAGGTCAATCCGGGAACACTCTAGACTTGTTTCTTACCTCTGACCCTGGTAAATACACTGTAAGTGTATTATCACTTCTAGGCACATCAGGTCATTGTGTCATATCTGCAAATTTCTCGTGCCAAAAAACCCCAGTTAAAGAGAAAACCCCCAAGAGAACCGTTTGGCAATACGAGAAAGCCAACTGGGACGGTCTGAATGATTTCTTCAGGAACTTTAACTGGTCACTATGCTTCCTCGATAGTGACGTAGACTCCAGCGCAGATATGATAACAAACTTAATTCTTTACGGGATGAGAAATTTTATACCGAATAGGATAAAATCTATCAAACCGAAAGAAAATTCTTGGTTTGATTCAAGCTGTAAAGAGGTTATTAGGGTCAGAGAAGTAAGTTTCCGTTGTTATAAAGCCAACCCTTCTGAGGAAAATCGGAAGAAGTTCAAACAAGCTAGAAAGACCTGTAACGGTCATATTCAAAGAACCAAATTTTTGCATGACCAAAAATTACGGCAAAAAATACTACAATGTCCCAAAGGTAGTAAAAATTTTTGGTCATTTGTAAAAAAACATTCGAAATACTACTTCATCCGCGGTTCCAACGCTCGTCTTTAATGACACTCCCTATGTAAGCTCACAAGAAAAAGCCAATTTGCTTGCAGCACAGTTTGCTGTTAATTCGACGCTACCAGAGAGTGTCATGACTCCGCTTGTACTTGAGAGCGCCAATGATTTTATGGGACAAATCTTCTTTCGCACTCGTGCAGTAGCAAGAGTCTTAAAAGATCTCGATGTACACAAATCCGCTGGCCCGGATAGTATCCCTCCCATTGTTCTGAAGAGGTGTTCTTCAACACTGGCAAAACCACTGCGTAAGCTTTTCCATCTGTCCTACTCTACAGGTCTCTTTCCGAGTGGATGGAAAACAGCATTTGTCCAGCCTGTCCCTAAGAAAGGCGTATCTTCTTCTCCCTCTAATTATCGTCCAATAGCACTTACGTCCATTCTTTCCAAGGTCATGGAAACGCTGATTAATTATCAGCTTAAGAAATATCTTGAAGAACGAAAGCTTCTTAATGACCGACAGTATGGCTTTCGTAGCAATAGGTCCACTGGTGATCTGATGGTATATCTCACCGAACAGTGGAACAAATCCTTACATCGTTTTGGAGAAAGTAAGATTATTGCACTTGATATTTCAAAGGCATTTGATAGAGTTTGGCATCAAGCTCTCTTATCGAAAATGCGTGCTTTTGGTATCGATGAATCTCTTCTTCTTTGGATTAGAAATTACCTTTCGGATCGTTCAATACAAGTCGTCTTGGATGGTTACAAGTCTGATATTCATAAAATAAATGCTGGTGTGCCCCAGGGCTCCGTTTTGTCTCCGACTCTCTTTCTCATTTTCATTAATGACCTCTTGTCTGAAACTTCTAATCCATTAAATTGTTTTGCTGACGATAGCACCCTCAGCTTTTCATATTCGTTTCTAGATTCACATCCCTGTCCTTCGGATGTGGAACTTCAACGGCACCGTATGATAAGCTCATTAAATTCTGATCTTGACAGCTTCGCCAGTGGGGAATTAAAAAGCGTGTTGAATTTAATGCTTCAAAAACCCAATGCTGTCTGCTGTCGCTGAAGCAGAACCCACCCCCAATGCCGCTATCCATGAGCGGTACTTGCATCGAGGAAACTGACCAGCTTTCAGTCCTGGGTATGTGTATCACAGATCACCTTTTGTGGAACGATCACATATTCAACGTCACCAAAAATGCTGCAAAGTGTTTAGGTTTTCTCCGAAGATGTAAGAAATTCTTTTGCCCTTCTGATCTGGCTATAATCTACAAGGCCTTCATCCGACCCAAGCTTGAGTATAACCCCCACATTTGGGCAGGTGCTCCTATAACTCACTTGAATCTCTTAGATAGAATACAAAATAGAGCCTTAAAAATGATATGTGATAGATCTATTACCCAAACAATCACAACTCTCGCCGCCATGTTTCATGTCTTTCATTATTTTATCGCTATTTTTACAAGCAATTTTCTAGTGAAATAGCCAGTTGCATTCCTCCCTTTAAACAATTCAACCGTAATACTCGCGCTTTTAGGAATGCCCATCAGTTTACCCTTGAGCCCAACTTCGGACGTAGGTACTGTCAAGTACAGAGATTCTTTCTTTAGCCGTACAACACGAATGTGGAATGCTTTACCAGGCTCTGTTTTTCCCTTCCATTTTGATATTCAGAGCTTCAAAACCAATGTGCATCGGTATCTCCTCTTGAATCCTTCCCTATTTTCCTGATCGCTCGCACTGTGTCTCATCATATTAAGGGTAGTCAAAATCCCTTTAGTGCGCGCAAATTATTATTAAAAAAAAAGAAAAGTACGTGCGATCCAGTCGTGCATTTTATTTTTGCAGGTGCTGCAGGTGTTTTGTTATTTTATGAAAGGAGGTAGAAAGATATATGTACCTACATTTATATAAATTAATAGATAGTCAATTTATTTCTTTTTCTATTTTTTGTAAAAAAATACATAGTAACTTAAGTAAATCTATTACGTATCCATTTTTATAAATAAGAAGTGAAAAATCAACTCAAAGTTTCATTAAGACTATTGTTTGGATCAGTTTCTATACGCTGACTAACTTTTTACCTGAATTTAAAAGTCACTTTTTAGGTTAATATTTTTCTTGTAATTTCTTTAAATCACCCTATAAACCTATAAAATCAGTATTTATCACCCTTTACTAAGTAAGAAGACAATGTCCAAATATGGAGTTACATTATTGTTCTATTAAGTGCTTTGGAGCCGAATATCTCGTGAACCCTATGGTTAAGAGCTTAACGGCCACGCACGACCAATTAACCTTTTTGTCAAAATATGTTACTGTTGAAAAGATTCAATCATGGGAAATAACAGCGTTGGTATTGACCATCGGTGGGTGGAATCATTTACTAAAAATCGTCGATTACATTCTCTGTTTGCCAAGGACTTATTCGCCAAGGAGAGTATTCTCTTAAATAAACTAATTATGGTCCACTGATAAAAGATGGTTAAGTATTAAAACTTTGAAAGACCTTTTTAACTTTAGGTGCATCATAGAAATGTAATGTCTTGAGTTCTTCGAGTTCTTGAAGGTTAAGCCAAAAACGCTAGAAGAAATATTGTCGGTTGGAAACTAATCATTCAAAAAGCACAATACATAGTTCAAATACTTAATATTTATTATTAAGGGTATTCATGCAACAGCGTAAAGTCGTCGTAAACGTGGTAAAGTTGTAAACTTCGTAAATCTGTCAAATTTTCCATACAAATTGTGACAGAATTACGAAGTTTTAAACTTTACAACGTTTACGGCGACTTTACGCTGTTGCATGAATACCCATATTATTTTTATTTATTTTATATTTATTCACGTTCATACATACTTGTATCATATACCTTATGTATTAAATAAACTAATCTAAGATTAAAAAAAATATATTTTCTTGTGCACCAAAATCGGCTTTGAGAAAGGTGGTCATACTATGTATGTATCTCTATTCATCTTACTAAGTGACACCACCGCAAACATAACGTGATAGCACGTACCAGTAGCCCAGATAAACTAGACGAACAAAATGGCAATGGCGTTTTAACGTCTTAAGCATTTAATAAATGTTATACCTTTAATTTGGGCCGGGACTTATATTTTTTGGGGAGGGCAGGATAGAGAAGGGAAATTATTTTTTTCTAATTTTTTTTTTTTTTTTTTTTTAAATGTGAAAGTAAAAATTGTAGCTTATGTTAATCTACACTAAAAAAATAACCTTACTTTCCATCACCTATCATATATCAACTTCATGACCACTACAGTCGAAAAAATGTATTAAAATTTCATAGCAACATACATATTTAAGAGAAACGTACATTTACGTTTAAAAATGATTTTATTGATGTCTTTTCCTTACTTCCACTGCGGCACGCTAGGGTAAGGGATATATACTGAGCACACTGATTAAAGTGCCTCTACACTATCCCACAGAGTATTAACACATGTCAGAATAAAGTGGGAAAGAATTTCATACGACTGCCAAATTTGTGTGATGAAAATGATTTTCATATTTTGCTTCCACACTTGCATCAAAACAAATCAGTTTCACCATAACCTCAAACGCCCAAGTGGGATAGAATGTGTGATGGTTTTAGAACCAATCCTAAATATTTTCAGGTATAAACACATGTCAAATCGTGTCGGATGCGCTGTCAATTTGTGTGTGATGAAATTTCATATTTTGTTTCCACACTATTATACATGATTTCTTCCCACTTTTTTGACAAGTGTTAATACTCAGTGGGATAGTGTGGAATGGCTATTAAACACATTTTTCTCAAAATCTGTTTCCCAAGAAAAAAGTGTTATACAATCTTTTTTGTGTACAATTTTATAAGCTAAAATTTAAATCATTTAAAAATTAATGGATTTGGAGATATTTATAAAAAAATCTGTATTTTGCCCCTTTTAGCATACAAAATCTGAAGTCAATTTGAACCGGTTCCTAGATTGATATATGTACTTTTAAAATAAATTATCTCATTTGCTGTACAGGTTTATTTTGGAGGAAAAAAAATGTATATCTAAGGTTGGACCAATGTCTGGAAAAAAGGGGCCCTTAAATATGTTAAATATGTAAAACAAAATATAGACAAACTCAGAAATAAAAAAACAATTTTCCGCAAAAATACTGATTTTATAAACCTACTGGGTGATTTAAAGAAATTACAAGAAAAATATTAACCTAAAAAGTGACTTTTAAATTCAGGTAAAAAGTTAGTCAGCGTATAGAAAAAGAAATGTGAATGTTGAAAACTAAACTGATCCAAACAATAGTCTTAATGAAACTTTGTGTTGATTTTTCACTTCTTATTTATAAAAATGGATAGGTAATATATATATATATATATATATATAAAAAATACAACAAAAAAATAAATTGACTATCTATTAATTTATAAAAATGTAGGTATATCTATCTACCTCCTTTCATAAAATAACAAAACACCTGCAGCACCTGCAAAAATAAAATGCACGACTGGATCGCACGTACTTGCTCTTATGTTCAAGTTGTGTGGGACTTAAGAACTTTAAAAAATATTCAAGTAATTATAGAAAAAGTATAAAAAGCATTTAAATCGCTCTTTTAACTGTATAAACAGTCTGATAAATAACTTAGAGCTCAAAAAAAGTATGCCATTTGATGACTTAAAAAAATATGAATATGTGCAAAAAAAAAATTAAAAATGTTGGAGCCGTTTTCTAAAAAATTAATTTTTGTATATAAAATTTTTGTAACATTAAAAAAAAAAAATTTGGTATGCCAATTTTGAGTATATATTAATATACATTTAAAACTGAAATTTCAAAACAATTCATGACCCCGTTTTTGAACAAAATTTGAATCTTTTTTCAAAATCCAAAATTTATTTTTTCAAAAATGTTGGTATGCAGTATTATTTATATTCTAACAAAGCTTTTATGGAAAAAATTTTATTGAAATCGGATGAGTGGTTAATGAGAAAACAACAAATCAAAAAAACCGTTATATGGCAGGAACCGTTAATAAATGTTTTTGGTGATTTTTTTCTTACCAGAAGGTACATAATTAACTACAATAAAACAGTGATTTTTTTTTAACAAAATCGTTGGAGCCGTTTATGAGATAAATAGGCTTTTCCTTAACGGTTGTATGGCAAGTACCGTTATTTTTTGAGCTAAAAAAAATTTCAATTTCCCCTCTAGAGGGTTACAAAAAAACCTTAAGTTCAAAATTTGAAGATAATTGCTTCAGTGATTTAGGCTGTAGGTTGAGGTACGGACAGACAGACAGACAGACAGAATTTTGCCACCCACTTTTTTCGTGTTCTCTATCATCGTAATGTCATGTTTGATTATTATCTCGAAATTTTTTTTTGCACGAATCCAAAACTTGCCCTATAGTACCTACCTATATCGCAAGTAAAAAATTGGGAAAATGTTGCACGGAGGAATAAATATGAACAAGTTTTTTTGCTATTTTATAGAATAAATAATATCTGATGTTTAACTGACTATTGAAAAATTGGCTCTTCCATAAGTTTTTTCCTTATTACCTTACAAAATTTGGATATTACTCAACTGCAAATTAATTTAATTTTTTTTATTGCAACTGAAGTAATATTTATGTATGTAATAAACTTATGAGCTAGGAATGCAAACATTGTTAAAATATGGTAATCTGGGGGCTTTCTAAATTTTTCTGGTGGGAGATTTTGTTTTATCTGGCAACACTTACATGGGATTACATCCCTTCTAAAGTAGCTATAAACTAAATATTGTATACTTACCTACAAATTTGACTACAGTTTCCCACCTTAAATGAAGTTCAATGAAAAATATATTCATCTTTCGGTTAATTGTACCAAAAACCAAATTAAGTGTGATTCTATAATTTAAGCTTTCACATGGTAAGAGCTTTTGGACATGGCTCAAAATATTTTAGTAAAATATGCTTAGGATTGGATAAAAACTACGCTAATCGAAGCTGATCGAAAATGAAAATAATAGTGATTTTGGATTCCATAACTAGGGCAGATAATATAATTTTTGGAAAACATAAGGCATATTCCACAGTTATATTTGAACAAAAATTAAAGTTATCATGCTAATTTAAAATTAACGTGATTGCCCTTTTTGGGCAAACTATAGGAGCGGCAATTTTTATGTTTTCACGGGTAATTTACGGCACTAAATTGGCAATTAATGGTGTTCTCAAAAATATTACGTTTGAAAGTTGTCATGCTAACTTTACACCTAAAATTTACGATCTTGCTCTTTGTGGGCAAACCGTAGGAGTGGCAATTTTTTGTTTTCACGGCATATTTACTGCAATTAATCGGCAATTAATTCGTTTTCAAAAATAGTTTTTAATCAAAAATTAAAGTCATGACTTATAACTTAGATTTAAGTGATTGCACTTTGGGGGCAAACCATAAGAGCGGTATTTTTTTTTTATTTCACGGAAAATTTACGGCAATTAATGGCGTTCTCAAAAATGTTAGTATCGAAAGTTGTCATGCTAACTTTACACCTAAAATTTACGTTTTTGCCCTTTGTGGGCAAACCGTAAGAGAGGATACTTTTTTGTTTTAACGGTATTATTTGTACGGCCATTAATCGGCAGTTAATGGCGTTTTCAAAAACAAGTTTTGCCCAAAAATTGAAAAGTTTTACATAAAATTTACGTGATTGCCCTTTCTGGGCAAACCATAAGAGCGGAAATTTTTTTTTCACGGAAAATTTACGGCAGTTGATCGGCAATTAATGGCGTTCTCAAAAATGTTATTTTCGAAAGTTTTCATGCTAACTTTACTCCTAAAATTTACGTTTTTGCCCTTTGTGGGCAAACCATATTAGAGGAAATGTTCTTGGTTTAACGATATTTTTACGGCAATTAATCGGCAATTAATGGCGTTTTCAAAAACAATTTTTGCCCAAAAATTGAAAAGTTAATGTCTTTTACATAAAATTTACGTGATTGCCTTTTCTGGGCAAACCATAAGAGCGGCAATTTTTTGGTTTCACGGCAAATTTACGGCAATTAATCGGCAATTAATGGCGTTTTCAAAAATAAATTTTTCAAAAGTTGTCATGCTTACACCCAAAATTTACGTGATTGCAATTTGTGGGCAAACCGTAAGAGCGGCAATTTTTTTGTTTCCACGGCATATTTACGGCAGTTAATCGGCAATTAATGGCGCTCTCAAAAATAACTTTTTACCAAAAACAAAAAAGTGTCATGCTAACTTTACGCGTAAAGTTAGCAGGATTGCGCTTTTTAAGCAAACCATAAGAACTGCAATTGTTTGGTTTTCACGGCATATTTACGGCAATTAATCGGCAATTACTGGCATACTCAAAAATTGTTTTTTCGAAAGTTGTCATGCTAACTTTACGCGGCTAAGAATAGGCTCAAAACATTCTTGTAAAAAAAAAAAAAAATAGGTCAAAGTGGCCACGGCCAGTGTGACCATTTTCTCAGAATTTTAGCTTTTAAACATGCTTGTGGGCCAAATAAAAATATTCAATAATAAAAGTCTTTGCACGTAATTGTTCGTTTTTAAAAGGTATATTCAATAGCCCTATTTTCTCATTTTCCAAATTTCATAAAACCAATTGAAATGAAAAAAGTATTTTCAGAAAAAAATTTTTGTTTTGGTCATTTTTGATCAACATCTTTAATTCGTTTTTTGGTTCCAAGGTTTTTCGAATTAGGCTTCCCTTCCTCCTGAAAAATCTGACAAATTGACGGAACTTAAGGATTGAAGGACGCCTTTATCTTAACATGGTCTATTGTCTAACATGTAAAGTAGAAAGTTGCTGACAAGGTAACATCGAGTGTAAATTCATTAAAAAGTTATCCCCAGGTTACAAAAAATCCAACCAAGTATAACGTTTATTTTTTTTTTTTTTTTATCTCCAAAACTAGAGGGGCGACAAAATCAAAATTTTGCCCCTGTTGGGAAAAATCGTAGATCAGGGGCTGTTAAATTTTACCACCTTTCTATCACAACAGTTATTCTAGTATATTACAAAAATAAAAATAGTAAAAATTATTCATCCATGGTCGCAGTTCACGTATTTGAGGAAAGTAGTAGGTACTTGTTAACAACTTTTGGAAAAAACATCATAACATAGTAGGTAACCACTGAGAAAATATCTGTTTTAATATTTTTTTCTGGAAAGGTCATAATAATGCCTTCTATAACCAGTTGCAAGGTTATCCATTATTTACAGGACACCCTGTATATTTGCATATATCCATGGCCGCCGCCGCACTATGGGCCTAAATGACGATTCGCGTCTCATAAGTGCATTTTTTGGAATTGGTTAAAAGGGTGATTTCTGTGTGAAAATGAAAACAGAAAAAGTCAAATTTTACGTTTCCATAAAAATTTTATTTTTAAAGTGACCCCTTCTCCCAATTAATCCCTTCCAAAGTATCACTTTAGAACTCATTGTGCAAGTATCTTTCTGAAGCTTACTTTTGAAGGATTTATTTTAAGCTATTGGTGATGTAAAATCACAAGTGTTGTATATCGATTTAAAGCTTGTTTTTATGACTATTCGATAAAAATAAATTAAATTTTGAAAAGTTTGTATTTTAAATGAAAACGATTTTTTTTTTAAAACACGTTTATTTAAGTTTTCTTAAAAGTTAAATGGACTTTTAAATATTTCCGCCAACTTCCGCTGTTTAGATAATATGTATTGCAATTGATTCCTTGGTTCCTAAACTTGAAAATACAAAAAAGTCTTCATGCTTTTAATTGCTTTTCTTTGATCTAGAACGATAAGAATGCTGTAGAGTCTAGAATAAAAAAATCTTTTTTTTTATTTTTTCGTGCAAATTATTGTTCCATCAATTTAAATCGGCTTTAAATCAATTTTAAAATTGAAATAAGATCGTGAAAAAAACAAAAAGTCAGCTTTCATTTATATTCTTATGAATTCATAAAGTGTGTCTAAAAATATTTGAAATTTCGTGCCAGTAGCTGCATTCGGTCACCTTTTTTATATTGATATTGCAGGCGGCGATTATTTTAAGATTTTTATGTTTCCTCAATTGTTGTATGCCCAAGAAAGTTATAACCAAGCAGTTTAAAATATTCAAAAATATAAAATAAATTCTTCAAATAGAGTGCACCAAATAAAGTTAAAAATTAGTGAAATTGAATTTTCTAAGTCTGATTTATGTACCTACCTAATGGGAAAAACTGTGTAGATCTCCAGAAGTTGTTTATACAAGAAAAATATCACTTGACAGGTACCTTATTTTTTAAATATTTTAAACCGAAATCACGATATTTAAACAAAACAAAACCTCAAAAAAATAAATGTCTGCTCGATATTAAAAATTATTGCTATTGTAAAATGTTAAACACTTAAATGAGGCCGCGAGTGCAAAAGTGGTGTAACCTATTTTTTGCCCATCTAGATCAAAATTCTTTATTCTGAAATATCTAAGCTTTCCAAAAATGTGACTTTTTCCCTATAATCTTAAATTAAAAAGTGAAGATAAAGATAACATCAGACATTTGTTGATCCAAAGTTATAAGCGTCTAAGCTTTCTTGTATTTCTTTCTTTTCATGGTTAGAAAAGCTTAATAATAAAAAAACAAAAAAACAATTAAATAACGAGGTACAATTTAAATAAAGTAACGGACATTCCCACTAGAAAAATTTGTGATCCCGGTGCTATACTAAATAACTACTAGATATAACTTTGGATTTCGAACGCACATTCTATTAGACTTCCTGAACATAGAATGTGCGTTCGAAATCCAAAGTTATATCTAGTAGTTATTTAGTATAGCACCGGGATCACAAATTTTTCTAGTGGGAATGTCCGTTACTTTATTTAAATTGTACCTCGTTATTTAATTGTTTTTTTGTTTTTTTATTATTAAGCTTTTCTAACCATGAAAAGAAAGAAATACAAGAAAGCTTAGACGCTTATAACTTTGGATCAACAAATGTCTGATGTTATCTTTATCTTCACTTTTTAATTTAAGATTATAGGGAAAAAGTCACATTTTTGGAAAGCTTAGATATTTCAGAATAAAGAATTTTGATCTAGATGGGCAAAAAATAGGTTACACCACTTTTGCACTCGCGGCCTCATTTAAGTGTTTAACATTTTACAATAGCAATAATTTTTAATATCGAGCAGACATTTATTTTTTTGAGGTTTTGTTTTGTTTAAATATCGTGATTTCGGTTTAAAATATTTAAAAAATAAGGTACCTGTCAAGTGATATTTTTCTTGTATAAACAACTTCTGGAGATCTACACAGTTTTTCCCATTAGGTAGGTACATAAATCAGACTTAGAAAATTCAATTTCACTAATTTTTAACTTTATTTGGTGCACTCTATTTGAAGAATTTATTTTATATTTTTGAATATTTTAAACTGCTTGGTTATAACTTTCTTGGGCATACAACAATTGAGGAAACATAAAAATCTTAAAATAATCGCCGCCTGCAATATCAATATAAAAAAGGTGACCGAATGCAGCTACTGGCACGAAATTTCAAATATTTTTAGACACACTTTATGAATTCATAAGAATATAAATGAAAGCTGACTTTTTGTTTTTTTCACGATCTTATTTCAATTTTAAAATTGATTTAAAGCCGATTTAAATTGATGGAACAATAATTTGCACGAAAAAATAAAAAAAAAGATTTTTTTATTCTAGACTCTACAGCATTCTTATCGTTCTAGATCAAAGAAAAGCAATTAAAAGCATGAAGACTTTTTTGTATTTTCAAGTTTAGGAACCAAGGAATCAATTGCAATACATATTATCTAAACAGCGGAAGTTGGCGGAAATATTTAAAAGTCCATTTAACTTTTAAGAAAACTTAAATAAACGTGTTTTAAAAAAAAAATCGTTTTCATTTAAAATACAAACTTTTCAAAATTTAATTTATTTTTATCGAATAGTCATAAAAACAAGCTTTAAATCGATATACAACACTTGTGATTTTACATCACCAATAGCTTAAAATAAATCCTTCAAAAGTAAGCTTCAGAAAGATACTTGCACAATGAGTTCTAAAGTTGATACTTTGGAAGGGATTAATTGGGAGAAGGGGTCACTTTAAAAATAAAATTTTTATGGAAACGTAAAATTTGACTTTTTCTGTTTTCATTTTCACACAGAAATCACCCTTTTAACCAATTCCAAAAAATGCACTTATGAGACGCGAATCGTCATTTAGGCCCATAGTGCGGCGGCGGCCATGGATATATGCAAATATACAGGGTGTCCTGTAAATAATGGATAACCTTGCAACTGGTTATAGAAGGCATTATTATGACCTTTCCAGAAAAAAATATTAAAACAGATATTTTCTCAGTGGTTACCTACTATGTTATGATGTTTTTTCCAAAAGTTGTTAACAAGTACCTACTACTTTCCTCAAATACGTGAACTGCGACCATGGATGAATAATTTTTACTATTTTTATTTTTGTAATATACTAGAATAACTGTTGTGATAGAAAGGTGGTAAAATTTAACAGCCCCTGATCTACGATTTTTCCCAACAGGGGCAAAATTTTGATTTTGTCGCCCCTCTAGTTTTGGAGATAAAAAAAAAAAAAAAAAAAACGTTATACTTGGTTGGATTTTTTGTAACCTGGGGATAACTTTTTAATGAATTTACACTCGATGTTACCTTGTCAGCAACTTTCTACTTTACATGTTAGACAATAGACCATGTTAAGATAAAGGCGTCCTTCAATCCTTAAGTTCCGTCAATTTGTCAGATTTTTCAGGAGGAAGGGAAGCCTAATTCGAAAAACCTTGGAACCAAAAAACGAATTAAAGATGTTGATCAAAAATGACCAAAACAAAAATTTTTTTCTGAAAATACTTTTTTCATTTCAATTGGTTTTATGAAATTTGGAAAATGAGAAAATAGGGCTATTGAATATACCTTTTAAAAACGAACAATTACGTGCAAAGACTTTTATTATTGAATATTTTTATTTGGCCCACAAGCATGTTTAAAAGCTAAAATTCTGAGAAAATGGTCACACTGGCCGTGGCCACTTTGACCTATTTTTTTTTTTTTTTACAAGAATGTTTTGAGCCTATTCTTAGCCACGTAAAGTTAGCATGACAACTTTCGAAAAAACAATTTTTGAGTATGCCAGTAATTGCCGATTAATTGCCGTAAATATGCCGTGAAAACCAAACAATTGCAGTTCTTATGGTTTGCTTAAAAAGCGCAATCCTGCTAACTTTACGCGTAAAGTTAGCATGACACTTTTTTGTTTTTGGTAAAAAGTTATTTTTGAGAGCGCCATTAATTGCCGATTAACTGCCGTAAATATGCCGTGGAAACAAAAAAATTGCCGCTCTTACGGTTTGCCCACAAATTGCAATCACGTAAATTTTGGGTGTAAGCATGACAACTTTTGAAAAATTTATTTTTGAAAACGCCATTAATTGCCGATTAATTGCCGTAAATTTGCCGTGAAACCAAAAAATTGCCGCTCTTATGGTTTGCCCAGAAAAGGCAATCACGTAAATTTTATGTAAAAGACATTAACTTTTCAATTTTTGGGCAAAAATTGTTTTTGAAAACGCCATTAATTGCCGATTAATTGCCGTAAAAATATCGTTAAACCAAGAACATTTCCTCTAATATGGTTTGCCCACAAAGGGCAAAAACGTAAATTTTAGGAGTAAAGTTAGCATGAAAACTTTCGAAAATAACATTTTTGAGAACGCCATTAATTGCCGATCAACTGCCGTAAATTTTCCGTGAAAAAAAATTTCCGCTCTTATGGTTTGCCCAGAAAGGGCAATCACGTAAATTTTATGTAAAACTTTTCAATTTTTGGGCAAAACTTGTTTTTGAAAACGCCATTAACTGCCGATTAATGGCCGTACAAATAATACCGTTAAAACAAAAAAGTATCCTCTCTTACGGTTTGCCCACAAAGGGCAAAAACGTAAATTTTAGGTGTAAAGTTAGCATGACAACTTTCGATACTAACATTTTTGAGAACGCCATTAATTGCCGTAAATTTTCCGTGAAATAAAAAAAAAATACCGCTCTTATGGTTTGCCCCCAAAGTGCAATCACTTAAATCTAAGTTATAAGTCATGACTTTAATTTTTGATTAAAAACTATTTTTGAAAACGAATTAATTGCCGATTAATTGCAGTAAATATGCCGTGAAAACAAAAAATTGCCACTCCTACGGTTTGCCCACAAAGAGCAAGATCGTAAATTTTAGGTGTAAAGTTAGCATGACAACTTTCAAACGTAATATTTTTGAGAACACCATTAATTGCCAATTTAGTGCCGTAAATTACCCGTGAAAACATAAAAATTGCCGCTCCTATAGTTTGCCCAAAAAGGGCAATCACGTTAATTTTAAATTAGCATGATAACTTTAATTTTTGTTCAAATATAACTGTGGAATATGCCTTATGTTTTCCAAAAATTATATTATCTGCCCTAGTTATGGAATCCAAAATCACTATTATTTTCATTTTCGATCAGCTTCGATTAGCGTAGTTTTTATCCAATCCTAAGCATATTTTACTAAAATATTTTGAGCCATGTCCAAAAGCTCTTACCATGTGAAAGCTTAAATTATAGAATCACACTTAATTTGGTTTTTGGTACAATTAACCGAAAGATGAATATATTTTTCATTGAACTTCATTTAAGGTGGGAAACTGTAGTCAAATTTGTAGGTAAGTATACAATATTTAGTTTATAGCTACTTTAGAAGGGATGTAATCCCATGTAAGTGTTGCCAGATAAAACAAAATCTCCCACCAGAAAAATTTAGAAAGCCCCCAGATTACCATATTTTAACAATGTTTGCATTCCTAGCTCATAAGTTTATTACATACATAAATATTACTTCAGTTGCAATAAAAAAAATTAAATTAATTTGCAGTTGAGTAATATCCAAATTTTGTAAGGTAATAAGGAAAAAACTTATGGAAGAGCCAATTTTTCAATAGTCAGTTAAACATCAGATATTATTTATTCTATAAAATAGCAAAAAAACTTGTTCATATTTATTCCTCCGTGCAACATTTTCCCAATTTTTTACTTGCGATATAGGTAGGTACTATAGGGCAAGTTTTGGATTCGTGCAAAAAAAAATTTCGAGATAATAATCAAACATGACATTACGATGATAGAGAACACGAAAAAAGTGGGTGGCAAAATTCTGTCTGTCTGTCTGTCTGTCCGTACCTCAACCTACAGCCTAAATCACTGAAGCAATTATCTTCAAATTTTGAACTTAAGGTTTTTTTGTAACCCTCTAGAGGGGAAATTGAAATTTTTTTTAGCTCAAAAAATAACGGTACTTGCCATACAACCGTTAAGGAAAAGCCTATTTATCTCATAAACGGCTCCAACGATTTTGTTAAAAAAAAATCACTGTTTTATTGTAGTTAATTATGTACCTTCTGGTAAGAAAAAAATCACCAAAAACATTTATTAACGGTTCCTGCCATATAACGGTTTTTTTGATTTGTTGTTTTCTCATTAACCACTCATCCGATTTCAATAAAATTTTTTCCATAAAAGCTTTGTTAGAATATAAATAATACTGCATACCAACATTTTTGAAAAAATAAATTTTGGATTTTGAAAAAAGATTCAAATTTTGTTCAAAAACGGGGTCATGAATTGTTTTGAAATTTCAGTTTTAAATGTATATTAATATATACTCAAAATTGGCATACCAAATTTTTTTTTTTAAATGTTACAAAAATTTTATATACAAAAATTAATTTTTTAGAAAACGGCTCCAACATTTTTAATTTTTTTTTTGCACATATTCATATTTTTTTAAGTCATCAAATGGCATACTTTTTTTGAGCTCTAAGTTATTTATCAGACTGTTTATACAGTTAAAAGAGCGATTTAAATGCTTTTTATACTTTTTCTATAATTACTTGAATATTTTTTAAAGTTCTTAAGTCCCACACAACTTGAACATAAGAGCAAGTACGTGCGATCCAGTCGTGCATTTTATTTTTGCAGGTGCTGCAGGTGTTTTGTTATTTTATGAAAGGAGGTAGATAGATATACCTACATTTTTATAAATTAATAGATAGTCAATTTATTTTTTTGTTGTATTTTTTATATATATATATATATATATATATATATATTACCTATCCATTTTTATAAATAAGAAGTGAAAAATCAACACAAAGTTTCATTAAGACTATTGTTTGGATCAGTTTAGTTTTCAACATTCACATTTCTTTTTCTATACGCTGACTAACTTTTTACCTGAATTTAAAAGTCACTTTTTAGGTTAATATTTTTCTTGTAATTTCTTTAAATCACCCAGTAGGTTTATAAAATCAGTATTTTTGCGGAAAATTGTTTTTTTATTTCTGAGTTTGTCTATATTTTGTTTTACATATTTAACATATTTAAGGGCCCCTTTTTTCCAGACATTGGTCCAACCTTAGATATACATTTTTTTTCCTCCAAAATAAACCTGTACAGCAAATGAGATAATTTATTTTAAAAGTACATATATCAATCTAGGAACCGGTTCAAATTGACTTCAGATTTTGTATGCTAAAAGGGGCAAAATACAGATTTTTTTATAAATATCTCCAAATCCATTAATTTTTAAATGATTAAAATTTTAGCTTATAAAATTGTACACAAAAAAGATTGTATAACACTTTTTTCTTGGGAAACAGATTTTGAGAAAAATGTGTTTAATAGCCATTCCACACTATCCCACTGAGTATTAACACTTGTCAAAAAAGTGGGAAGAAATCATGTATAATAGTGTGGAAACAAAATATGAAATTTCATCACACACAAATTGACAGCGCATCCGACACGATTTGACATGTGTTTATACCTGAAAATATTTAGGATTGGTTCTAAAACCATCACACATTCTATCCCACTTGGGCGTTTGAGGTTATGGTGAAACTGATTTGTTTTGATGCAAGTGTGGAAGCAAAATATGAAAATCATTTTCATCACACAAATTTGGCAGTCGTATGAAATTCTTTCCCACTTTATTCTGACATGTGTTAATACTCTGTGGGATAGTGTAGAGGCACTTTAATCAGTGTGCTCAGTATATATCCCTTACCCTAGCGTGCCGCAGTGGTAGTAAGGAAAAGACATCAATAAAATCATTTTTAAACGTAAATGTACGTTTCTCTTAAATATGTATGTTGCTATGAAATTTTAATACATTTTTTCGACTGTAGTGGTCATGAAGTTGATATATGATAGGTGATGGAAAGTAAGGTTATTTTTTTAGTGTAGATTAACATAAGCTACAATTTTTACTTTCACATTTTTTTATAAAATAAAATAAAAATAGTAAAAATTATTCATCCATGGTCGCAGTTCACGTATTTGAGGAAAGTAGTAGGTACTTGTTAACAACTTTTGGAAAAAACATCATAACATAGTAACCACTGAGAAAATATCTGTTTTAATATTTTTTTCTGGAAAGGTCATAATAATGCCTTCTATAACCAGTTGCAAGGTTATCCATTATTTACAGGACACCCTGTATATTTGCATATATCCATGGCCGCCGCCGCACTATGGGCCTAAATGACGATTCGCGTCTCATAAGTGCATTTTTTGGAATTGGTTAAAAGGGTGATTTCTGTGTGAAAATGAAAACAGAAAAAGTCAAATTTTACGTTTCCATAAAAATTTTATTTTTAAAGTGACCCCTTCTCCCAATTAATCCCTTCCAAAGTATCAACTTTAGAACTCATTGTGCAAGTATCTTTCTGAAGCTTACTTTTGAAGGATTTATTTTAAGCTATTGGTGATGTAAAATCACAAGTGTTGTATATCGATTTAAAGCTTGTTTTTATGACTATTCGATAAAAATAAATTAAATTTTGAAAAGTTTGTATTTTAAATGAAAACGATTTTTTTTTTAAAACACGTTTATTTAAGTTTTCTTAAAAGTTAAATGGACTTTTAAATATTTCCGCCAACTTCCGCTGTTTAGATTATGTATTGCAATTGATTCCTTGGTTCCTAAACTTGAAAATACAAAAAAGTCTTCATGCTTTTAATTGCTTTTCTTTGATCTAGAACGATAAGAATGCTGTAGAGTCTAGAATAAAAAAATCTTTTTTTTTATTTTTTCGTGCAAATTATTGTTCCATCAATTTAAATCGGCTTTAAATCAATTTTAAAATTGAAATAAGATCGTGAAAAAACAAAAAGTCAGCTTTCATTTATATTCTTATGAATTCATAAAGTGTGTCTAAAAATATTTGAAATTTCGTGCCAGTAGCTGCATTCGGTCACCTTTTTTATATTGATATTGCAGGCGGCGATTATTTTAAGATTTTTATGTTTCCTCAATTGTTGTATGCCCAAGAAAGTTATAACCAAGCAGTTTAAAATATTCAAAAATATAAAATAAATTCTTCAAATAGAGTGCACCAAATAAAGTTAAAAATTAGTGAAATTGAATTTTCTAAGTCTGATTTATGTACCTACCTAATGGGAAAAACTGTGTAGATCTCCAGAAGTTGTTTATACAAGAAAAATATCACTTGACAGGTACCTTATTTTTTAAATATTTTAAACCGAAATCACGATATTTAAACAAAACAAAACCTCAAAAAAATAAATGTCTGCTCGATATTAAAAATTATTGCTATTGTAAAATGTTAAACACTTAAATGAGGCCGCGAGTGCAAAAGTGGTGTAACCTATTTTTTGCCCATCTAGATCAAAATTCTTTATTCTGAAATATCTAAGCTTTCCAAAAATGTGACTTTTTCCCTATAATCTTAAATTAAAAAGTGAAGATAAAGATAACATCAGACATTTGTTGATCCAAAGTTATAAGCGTCTAAGCTTTCTTGTATTTCTTTCTTTTCATGGTTAGAAAAGCTTAATAATAAAAAAACAAAAAAACAATTAAATAACGAGGTACAATTTAAATAAAGTAAAGGACATTCCCACTAGAAAAATTTGTGATCCCGGTGCTATACTAAATAACTACTAGATATAACTTTGGATTTCGAACGCACATTCTATGTTCAGGAAGTCTAATAGAATTGCTTCACTTTATTTGATCCTTACTGAAATACCGTAAAGGCCACTTTACACGATAATAGAAGTCATATGACCTGTCATTATATTTTCTGTATGAAAAAGAAAAAAAAAGTCATAAACAAATAAATTTTTTAAGTGTAAAATTACTTTTTTGCAATTATCCATTGCTATTTTATTCAAAATTTTATTTTTTTGTAAGAACATTTTTGTTTTCAATACTCTGAATTCATTATTTTCCATCAAAACAACAAATCCCATTTGATTTCTCAAATGGATATAGCTGCAGTTCTAATGTCAAAAAAGTCATATGCTTTTTGCTTTTGAGAAGTCATATGAGATCTATGAGTGCGTTTAGACGATTTAGTATGATTTTTCTGACAGGTCATATGAGAAGTCATAAGACTTCTATAATCGTGTAAAGTGGCCTTAAGTCTGCCAACCACTGGCTCTTAACTTGGAAAACAGCCAAAAAACGGGTTTTTGATTTTGATCCGATGAAAGATTTCTGACTTCAGAATCGAGTTTGACACACAAAAAACCTATAGAAAAGCATGTCTTGGTTTCTATAAACAAAAACCTTGTTGACCAGTGTTATCTATATCTATACTAAATTATAAAGTTGAAACATTTATTTGATTGTTTGTACCTATGTAGGGGGTAATCTCTGGAAATATTCAATAGATCCTTAAAATTCCCTGAGTAGCATAAGCTAAATTTTATTTGGATACAAATTAATAACAACGTTAAAATCGAAATGTTTGTACTTTTTTGGGGTATTTGTGAGTTTTTGATTTTTATGTTTCGAAATTTCAAAATTTCTTTTTGAGTTTTAAAGGTTATAAAGGGTGATTTTTTAAGAGGTTTAGAACTTAAAAAAAAAAAAAAACACAAAAAATTCGAAAAAATGAATGAAATATTTATTTGAATCGATAGTTTGAACCTTGCAATTTAATGTTTAAAGATAATTTCATGCAAATGTTGACCGCGGCTGCGTGTCAGGTAGCCCATCCGCTGAGTCCAATTTTGGCATACTCTTTCACACATATCGGCCGGTATCTCACGAATGAATGCATGGATGTTGGCTTCCAGTGCGTCAATCGAAGCGGGCTTGTCCCTATAGACATTAACCTTGACATACCCCCACAAAAAATAATCTAATGGTGTCAAATCGCACGATCTAGGCGGCCAATTGAAAAAGCGGATCCTCGGCCAGCTTTCCAAGAGCCCATTCACCAAAAATTCGGCGTTGTGGTAGGTCGGCTGGCTTTAGTTCTTGCACCAGCTGTATCTTAAAAGGCTTTACGCCCAAATCCTTCCGCAAAATTTTCCACGTAGTGCTGTAACAAAGGCCTAACTGCTGGGAACGGCGCCGAATCGACATTTCGCGGTCTTCTGTCACACTAGCTGATACGGCCGCAATATTTTCTTCACTACGCACAGTACGTAAATGTGTTGGTGGTTTAATGTCCAACAAAGTAAATTTGGTGCGAAATTTGGTCACAATCTTCCGAATAGACTGCTCAGAAGGTCGAGAATGCCGACCATAAAATGGAAGCAGCGCGCGATGAACATTTCGAACCGAGCACGAATTTTGATAGTAAAATTCAATAATTTGCAAGCCTTGTTCATTTGTAAGACGATCCATGGTTAAATTGAAAACCAAACTGAAGCTGTTTGACAGTGACACAAGGTACTAAACACACGTCAGCTGTCAAAACCAGTGTTGCCAAAACCAAACCAGCTAAAAAATCACCCGTTACAAAGGGGAAGGCCTTACGGTTACAAAATTAAATTTGTAGAGATAAATGGAGTAAAATCAAAAGATATGAAATAACAAAAATTCTTTTTATGTTTGATTGAGTTTACTAAGAGGATGTTGTCTTCATACATAGGGTGAAATGGGGTAGAAATTAAAAATGGGTATATGATTTAAAATAATTTTTGAGTTGGGATGGTTATTCTTCAAGGCTTTAGGAACACATTTCAAAATTTAAATACCTTTGGTGTGAAATGGGGTTTGTAAAATATGGAATCTGATTTAAACGTCTTTTTTGTATTTGAAAGGTTATACATATGTAGAGCATGTCATTCGAAAATTTTGCCTAACCTATATTTATAAGTTTATAACATACAATTATGTAAATATGTACATAATTATGATTGTAATTGAGCAAAAGAAATTTTTCATACAAAATAAACATAAATTGGTAAAGATGCACATCTTTGAAATTTTTTTTAGCGTGAATAAAATCAATTCCACTTCAAAAATTTGTATCTATTTTATTGGTAGTATCTTCAAGGTGATGTGTGCAAAATTTCAGCGAATTATTTCAAAAGACTAAAAAGTTACAGATTTATGAGACGCAAAAGCCCAGTTGGGCCCATAGTGCGCCGTGAAGAACCAGGTAAGTCGAGATACCTGAAGTGAATTTTTATTTTTTAAAAATTCTTAAATAAATGGTTAACAATATTTAACCAAATTTTAACTTCATCTAGTACTTTCCTTATATATTTGAAAATACATGATGAGCACTTGTTTTGACATAAGTCAGATTTTGTCAATGTTTAAAACATTGACCTCGACCTTCCAAATTTGTTTGTGTTTGAGTTACAAAGGGAATTGGAGTTTGAAGTCTTTTGCCCGTTTGTGAAATAGATTTAATAGGTATATTACATTTAGAAACTAGTAAAACCTTGGGGCCAGTAACATCCTTAATTGAATATATAGAGGATTTTTTTTAAGATTAGGTATATATTTTATATGAAGTAAATTGTTTTTTTTTTTGTATTTTTATCCAGGTTCTACGCTTATAAGAGTTTTAGAAAATGATAAAATTATTTAAATATTTCTTATCTTTGGCTTTATAGCCTATTGAATAGACCGGAAAATGAAGGGTATAAAGGAACAATTACGTTCATTATTGAATATTTTTGCTTGGCCCATAAGCATGCTTAAAACCAAAAATGCTAGTAAATTCATCCATGCGTTTCTGAGAGAATGGTCACCCTAGCCACTTTTCAATATTTTTGGTATAGCTCGAAAACGAAGCCAAATTTGACCATTTTACATTTGATACTTTTTGTTCAAAATTAGTTTTTCTATTAGAGTGGATAGTTTAAAAAATTGTACAAGAAAATTTAAGCAGGAAAAGTTAACAAAAACCAACCTAAAAAATAAAAAATCAAGAATATCTAAATTTTTAAATAATTAGTGCATAACTTTTTTTGAAGCAAAGATAGGGTCAAGACATGCATGTACAAAATAAAGTAAAGACTAAAGGCTTTAATATGGCATGTTCAAAAATTAATATTTGTTCAAAAGTTGACAGAGATATTCCCATTCAAACCTTATCGTTTCTTATAATTTTTCGCAGTTTTGGCCACAAAGTCTCTTTTTCGGTACAATGTGGTAAATTTCACTTTCGTAAAGTGTTCGAAATCAAAATTTTGATATAATATAACATTACAACTATAGAGAATTTTTAAAAAGTATGTAATTTCGTTTTTCGGCTGTTTTTAAATGCTTTCAGACCTACGGACCGAACGGCTGGTCCGATTAACTTAAGATTTGCTACTAGGTGCTAGGAACGTTAAATTTGTCATAAAGTACTAAAAACTAGGCTTTCGGGCAAAAGCTGCGAAAAATTATAAGAAATGGTAAAGTTTGAGTGGCTATATCTCTGTCAATTTTCAAATAATATGACTTTTCTAACATGTCATATTAAGGCCTTGAGACTCTAGTTTACTTTGTTCATGCATGTCTTGAGCGTATCTTTGCTCCGAAAAAAGTTATGCGCAATTTAGAAAAAAAAAATAAAAATCTTTGATTTTTCGATTTTTTTTATGTTGGTTTTTATTTACTTTTCCTGCTTCCATTTCGATAGAAAATTTAATTTTGGACAAAAAGTATTATATGTAAAATTGTCAAATTCGGCCTAGTTTTCGAGTTATACCAAAAATACTGGAAAGTGGCCAGTGCGACCATTCTCTCAGAAACGCATGGGTGAATTTAGTAGCATTTTCGGTCTTAAGCATACTTATGGGCCAAGCAAACATATTCAATAATAAAAACCCTTGCACGTAATTGTTCCTTTTTAAAAGGTCTTATTCAATAGGCTATTACTGGAGTTTACAACAACAAAAAGAAGTTGGCACTTTTAAAAATTTCATATAATTTCTAAGTTCAATTTTTCAATTCTTAGCTTCAAAAATAAAAGCAAACATATATTTTTTAATAAAATTAAAAGGTACCTGTGCAAGAAAATTGATTCGCGAACACAATTAAAGTATTCCAAGAACTTCGTTTTAAAAACAAATATGTATATTTTACGATACGAAGAAAAATTGAACATTTCATGTTATAAATAATAATTGCTACGTCCGGTCTGGCTTTTTTCCCAATAGAACAATGTTGTTGTTGCTTCTAGTTATAGAGGTGATTTTTTTACATTTTTCGTACAAAAATTAAAGCATTTTAGAAACCAGTTTTGATGTATTTTACGCTTGTTTTATGAACTTACATGTTTTGTCATTCTATTGCAATCATAACAAGCCAGTTTATGTTTCTGAGATCTCAGAGGACTCTGAAATATAAACACGGCCGGCTAAGGTTCTTCGGACAAAGATGGTCTGAAGGGAATTTCCGTTTCCGGCATTCAGAGAGCCCGAAAATCCCTGCCGCGGGCTCCTGCACAGGAGCGTGACTTCACCCTACATCAACAGCGGCGTCGGGTGTGTGATAGGACATTGTATCATGGTAAGTGAAACTTGCGTATGTGTTGCTTCGATTTTTTTATTTTTGCACGATTTATGTTTTTTTTTTGTTGGCACCGTCGAACTTCGGGACAAGATCCCTCCCTTCCGGCGAGCTAAGCCGCGCGTCGCAAGGGTGTCAGCTCCCGAGGTTAGAAAATCCTCTCCCCCGTTCAAGGTCTTTCTATCCCTCGTAATTTCTATGCCGGATTTACACGAATGGAAAGCTGCCAGTATAATGCCAAAAAAAATGAATTTGTCCATTCTTTTGTTGTTGCATTCGTCATTATACTGACAGTTTTCCAATCGTGTATATCCGGCACTACTCTTTTGGCCATCTCAATCTACAAACTCACCTTTCTACACAATCAGCTTTTCTTTTCATTTTACTTAGCATTCCGGGCTGACCCGGACTCCCAACCAGTGTTGCCCCCCTAAGCGATCATTAATGTAGAATATTATGTTTTATAAAATTAGGTATGTGCATATACACTGAATTGAATTATTATTATTTTCAAAAAAATTCAATAAAAAAATAATAAATATTGAACTAATGTAAACATGTCTCCTCCAAATCTATGGTAGGTTTTTCTTAAAGAGAAATATTTTTGAATAGGTCTTTATTGACTTGCTTTTGGTGCTTTTCATTTCTTTGTAGAATTTCTGCTTCTTTAAGTACCTCACCAGTTTTTCTTATTGGCTTTGAATAATAACATTCCAGATAGATTATTTGTTTCCCTGTTTCGGAATAAAAGATTGAAAAATTGCAATTAACATTTTTCATTTTCCAAACCTTGGAGAGCATTTTAAACTTCAACTAAACATAAAAAATAGTCTTTGATTTCCTTTAATATCTTCATTAGAATTTAATTAAAATTAATAAGTTTTAAAACATAAAATTATTATTTTTTGAGTTTATGAAAATGTAGTGTTTTGTAAATATTTAACGAATGTACGTAGTGACTTTCTGGACAAAAATAATTGTAGCAAAAAGGCTACAGTTGTAGTAGGGGAGCAACACTGCTCCCAACCATTTACTTACACATTACTTATCCTCAACCCCAAAAAAATCCTCTATTTCCAGATTGTTTTTTTTTTTTCTCTTTTGACTTCCAGCACTTCCTCACGAAACCTTACTTTTAAATTCTTCATGTCGACTTGAACGGTTCCCAGTACCTACCTACCCAACTTCCATTTTACATCCCTAAAATCCTACTCCCATACTCACCTCTTCCTAAATAAGTCAGTAGCATCATATTTCTCTACAAAATTCTCTTTTAGTCCAATAAATTTTGTCCACCGATGTGCAATCGCTTCGATACCCTCTTTATAGTAAGAGCGGCATTGAAGGTGATCAAATGCAGACTCAGCATCTTCATTGTTGGCGAATCTCTTACCACGCGCCATTTTTTTAAATTTTGAAAAAGAAAATAATCCGAAGGGGCTTAATGTGGTGAAAATAATCCAAAGGGGCTAAATGTGGTGGAAAAGGTTTGTGATGACGCAATTCTATGTTCTTTAACTCAGGCGATAACTTTACGAATCGTTAAAAAATGAAACAACTCATTCCTCAGTTATCGCCTCTGGAAAAATTCGGGTTTCTGCATCTGAACGCGATAAGTTTAATTTCCGAACTATTCTGGCTGGAATTTCCAGTGGAAGGCGATAAGCTAAACTATCATAGGTCATATTGACAATCCACAACCCATTGAAAACCAAAACAATTCTTTTATTTTTTGTTTCTTAAGCCGCGACCACTAAAATTGAGATTATTAAATTAATTAGAACTAAAAATTAATACTACACCAAACAGTCCAATTATGTCTACAAAAGGAACTTTAACTTATAGTGGACCAAACATTAAATTCCGTGCCACTCCAAAGGCGTCAACGGCAGCAAATAAAAACTAAAGGCCCAACCATAATAGGCGTAAGCAAGCATAAGCTAGTGTCAAAAAGCCAACGAAAATTCGCTTATGCTTGCTAAATTACCTCCTTGAGCCATAATTAACTTATTCGCACATAAGCAAATATTAAAAAAACCTCCTCCTTCTTCCCGCATTCATATTCCAACATTGTGCTCTGTTCCGCATTTCTAATAAATACATTTACAAATGTGATAACAATTCAACAAAAAGATTACACACACATGTTTAAATTCGTAAAACGATTCAAACAGCTGTGTACCTATTTTGTTGCCTTTTGTGTTTATTTTTTCCGTTGTAAACAGCATTTCTCAAATTTGCTTAAGTTGAGAGCCATTTCAATGGCTCTCTCCCAATTCCGCGAAAGTTAACGAAACTTGACGAAACTGAGCAGACGGCTATTGTGGGTGAAACCGTATAAGTCTGTGTACTGGCTCGGTGGCTTAAGCTGAATTAAGCTCGGTTAAGTCTATTATAGTTGGGCCTTAAGACACAACAACAAATACAAGGGCTAGATACCAATCAAACAACATAGATTTATAGCAGTATTAATAAAAAAGCTTGTATCCGCTCCCTAACACACGTGTTAAGGTAGAACTAGAATAGTCGGAAGCCAACTTAATAGCCCGATTCTCCCCCCTGTGAGGAATAACAAGTCACAAGCTCTTGTGACTACTCCTTGTGAGGATTGTTGTGATTCGATAACGTTTTGGTATTCTCCCCCTAATTCTGAATTTCCACCAGACGTCAGTCTGAAACAAGCAAAAAAAAAAAAATGAAACAGCTGGTCGGAACTGGGCTAAAAAGTAAACAAACTAACTTCTAACTGTCAAAGTCAAAGGCGCGAGTTGTGAATTTGTTTACATTCTCGCTCAGTTCGGTTTCACACGTCTATTTTTTGTTGTTGTGAACTGTCAAAATTAGAAAGAGAATAGACAAAGATAGTTTTTGGAAAAGCCCAATAGTCACAAGAAAACTCACAACGAAACTCACCACAGCATTTTGTTGGTAGCTTTTTGACCGACGAGCGCACACATCAACAACTCTACAAGTAATCGCAACGAACTAAACCAACACACCCACAATAGAAAGAATACATATATTTTGTTCTCTTTCGCACAGAGAACATAATGCAAGAATATAATTCACCGAGCGAAAACAAGAAATTCATATGACGCGCACATAATTGCGAAGTGGAGCTTTTCGTTTAGTTTTCGTTAACTTTTGCCGTCGGACGTAAGAGCGCTCACCGACCGCGCTTTCGTAAGTGGGCGAATGCAAAATCAAGATGGTGGAGACAAACTAAAAAGAATTTGGCGCTTGGTGCAGTTTTTCAACTTTTTTTTCTGTTTTATGTATGAGTGAAGTAAAATATTTAATTTTCTTTTAGTTAATTTATATCACATCGAATTTTAGTGGTTTCGCAAAGTAAATAATTAAAAGTCTATCACTACGTGATGTAAATAAGTATGAGAAAATTAACTTTGAACAAAAAATTATTTACATTTTGTTTTACACGTTCAACCACTTAAGTGTATTATGGGTGACTTATGAAATTGACGTTTCGGAAAGCTGCTTTTCGGTCGGTTTTGACATAAGCTTCCGACAGCTTCCGTCTATTCTAGTTCTACCTTTAACTGGCACACGGATAGACAACTTGTCCTCTTGATAACTTTTCTTATTAAAAAAGATATGATAACTTTCCAGTATTTATCACTTCACCAAATTCACCACTTCATCAAATTATGGTGATTTTCTAATACATGTGTCACATGCATGCACTGCCTTACGAAGTGTATACTGGTAGTTGTAAACGGTGCTATCATACGCGTGCGTGTATGTGTTAAGAAGTTATCCGTTCATTATACGTGGAATCTGGCTAGTTAAAGTTATCCGTACGTTAACACACGTCACAGACTATTACGCATTTGTTAATAAGAATTACTAGTTAACAGATGTACAAACGCTAGCACGTTGTTATCCGCCGTTTATTAATATGGGGGTTAGAGGAAAGTATTCAAGCAGTAGCTGTAAAAAAGAAGCAAGAAGAACCACAAACAGTCGGCAATACGGGTTTTGAAATGGCAACTTTTACCTTAGGCTAGTTACGCACATGCAACTGTTTGGTTGCAAAAATGAATCCTATTGGGACAGCGCGCACATGCGGAAACTATTCAGTCGTCGATTCGAGGATTCGAGCAACTTTTCAGTTTGTGTTTTGCCACAATTTGGACGATTGCCCGAAATCGGTTTTTCAATTTGTGTCATATAGAATAATATGTAACTGCGCGCACATGCAACCAAATAGTTGCAAATATTTAACCACATCGTTGAATTTTGTTCTTTCCAAAGTGACTTAATGTTCTCTGGGTGAAAGAGAACAAATTTATCTATACTTTTATTTTGTGAGCAAAAGACTAGGACAAAGTCAGTACTCTTTTTCTTTGTATTTATGATATAGAAAAATTGAATAAGTATTGTCAGTGTGTTGGTTTAGTTCGTGTTATACGACGATATACACAATGAAGTGTTTCTCTTCATCACGGCACGCCAAGGATTTGAAAATTTAAAAAAAGTTGCGACGAGACGACGATTTTCTTTTTTGACAAGTTATTTATATAATTGCAGTATTTTTTTTAAGAAAAAATACGATAACTTGAAAATAAAAGATAAAGTTAAGGCCTAACTACATTCATTTCACTTTTGTACAAAAGTGCAAAAGTGAAAAATACAAATATATACTAGCGACACCTTCCTGCGAAAAAGAGTAGAAAATTTGAGTTGCGCTGAATGCATTCAAACACGGAATAGGCTAGTTCAGCAACAATTGTCTATGGGTCAGTTTCTTAACTGTTTATTTAGATGTAGTTGTGTTTCACTTTTCTGCAAAAGTATAAGTTATACTATGTTCCCACCAAAACGAAATCCGAGATTTCGGTTGAAAATTTTTCATATTTTGAACTGCTGGGAAAAAAATTCATAGAAATTTAAACGAAATCTCAATAAAAACTCTGGATTTCAACGAAATCTCCATGAAATTCTGCTCCACCTATTTGAGATCTCGAAATTTTTTAGCTGAAATCTCGGATTTCCTTTTGGTGGGAACATAGCATTATGCTACATTTCCACCTAGCGCTAATCTGAGATTTAATGAGATTAACCTTAAATCTCCTTTAAATCTCGTAGATTTACCATACAAACTTTTTTCGTAAATCTTGAAGATTAGAAATTTATCTTGTTAAATCTTCCTAGGACAAATAGTTTTACAAATCGAACTAACCTATTCTTTCATGGTGCTGAACGATTCATTCGAGACTCGCATTCAGTTCTTCATTGTTTCACACGAATCAAACATTCTGTCTC
Source organism: Dasysyrphus tricinctus (assembly GCA_963921185.1). NCBI lineage: Eukaryota > Metazoa > Arthropoda > Insecta > Diptera > Syrphidae > Dasysyrphus > Dasysyrphus tricinctus. The sequence continues at coordinate 171,900,638 of OY992531.1, read as the reverse complement.
ATTCGCACTTCATAAGAAAAATTGGAACGCCATTTGCATTTTTGAAGGTGCTGTCAAATTTAATCTTTTTTAAATCATTTTGTGCGGTGGAAACACCAAAAAGATTTATTAAATCTAATCTGAGATAAGCCTTTGGTGGAAACATAGCATTAGGAACGCTCTAACTTTTACTTTTGTAAAACTTGAGATAAAAGATAGGATTGAGTAGTTTATTGAAAAAAGACAAGATATATTTTTACTTTTGTACAAAAGTGAATTGAATGTAGTTAGGCCTTTATTCATAATCTGTTGTCTTTAAAGCTTTTTGGGCTAATTTTTATTATTTTTTTTGTAACAAAACAGTTCCCGTTGTAACCCGGAGGCCACACGAGCGAGTACTCGCTAGCGAGTTGGGTACATACATTAATTGTCAAATCACTCACCGCCCTACTCGCTTAACAACTGGCTTCGAAAAAGGCAAGCCAGTTGTCTAGCGAGTAGGAAAGTTTCGATGTATTAGTAACTCGCTAGTGATTACTAGCTCGTGTGGCCTCCGGGTAAAAGAACTCGCCATATTAGCTGTGTTTTTTTGAATTTCCAAATAAAATTGTGTGAAAAAAACGACAACAAAGCAAAACAATTGGGGTATTCACGATCTGGTGCAACAAGCCTAGTAAAATTGTAAAATTTTATATTTTTACAATCGATCGTGAACGCACTTCTTTTATCTACACTGTAGCAAACTCACAAAATTGCACAAATAAATATCAGCTGACAAAAAGAATGACATTTTTGGCGAGCTATCAAATACACAAGCGCAAACTTTACTATGGAGTATTTTTCTTTTACAATAGGGTTGGAGTATAGCAAAAGTGTAAAAGTGTAAGAATTTGACATTCAGTATATTTTGTTGTTGTAGTGCAAGAAAGTGTTACACTTTTACACTTTTGCAATGATACAAGACCAGTTACATCGGATCGTGAATACCCCTAATTTACATGTTAAATACAACAACAAGTATGTCCATATAGAGTTAGCTAAGTCCAGATAATTAACTGGAGTTAAATTTTGTCCCGATAGAACGGTACTGCCAGAATACCATTGTCGTTGTGTTATCGATAATTTGTATAGAAATGTCAAATGTTTGTTGGTAAGATAGTTCAGAACAAAATGGCAGACCAAGGCAAATGTTGAAATGTCCCGATGTCGTTTTTTTCCGCCAAACTCCATATGGACATACAAAAAAACGGATCTTTGTTTATTTTTAAGCACGCTGTCGATGGTAGCTTTGTTGAAGTAGGAGGTCAATCATGCTTTATAATCAATAACCTAGGTACAAAATATTTTATTATACCCACATACCTGAACTGCAACTTCTGGGATAACGATTTTAATGGTCTTCATGATTGTCTGCTCACTCTTCAATCACAAAATGTAATGGTTATTGGTGACGTTAATGCTCGTATAGGGAACAAACAGATAGTTACGGATGAAAGTTATTTTATAGGGACAGACATAGTGAACACCCGAAATTCGAAAGACCAAACACTTAACAGAAATGGTCGACTGTTTTTGGAAATATGTCAAGCAAATGATCTATTTATTCTAAATGGATGTAGCAAAAATGATTCTCTTGGGGAGTATACATTCATTGGTGGATCAGGAAAATCTGTGATTGATGTTTGCGCAGTTTCTAGAGAATGGATGAAGTTAATTCTATCTTTTCAAGTAGGAGTAAAAACTTTCTCCGACCATATGCCCCTTTTGGTAGACATCAGACTTAACACCACCGCAGTACATCAAGAAATATCGCTACCACCAAAACTTGTGTGGAAAGATAACTTAAGTTCATTGTACTCAACCAACTTATTAAACAAAATTGAGAGTACCTGTCAGATAACTTTAGAAAATCTTGCCGAAGAAAAGATATGCTTTTTAAACAACTGTATAAAGCAAGTTGTACCTGTAAAAAACATCACAACAAATTCTAAATACCAGCAGAAGTGGTTTGACCATGAATGTTTGGCTGCAAGAAAAGTTTCATTTGATCTGCTTCGGAAACTAAGGAGTTCAGTCGGCGATCATAATGAAACTTTAAGATTAAGATATATCACCGCAAATAAAAATTACAAAGAACTATGCCGTATGAAACGCAAACATTATTTTAGCTCAATAGCCTTAGAGCTTTCTCACACAAAGGACAGTAAGAGTTTCTGGGCAAAAATAAAATCACTCAAAGGCCAAAATTTTATTTGTGGGATACACCTATCTGCTGGAGAGCTAGCTGAGCACTTCAAGGTCTTATTAAACCCATACCACTCGAAAGAGTGCAGCTTTCAATATGCTGAACCATTTGTTACTGATGACCTACTTGACAGGGAAATAACTTTAAGTGAACTGCAACTGAGTCTGTATGACACTAAAAATAGAAAAGCACCAGGGCCTGATCGAATTCCTAACGAATTTTATAAAAACGCTCCCCTCGAGTTCTTAACACATATGCTTGATGCCTTCAATTTTATATATAATACAGGTAACGTCCCTCAGGTATTCAAAGATGCCATCGTGTATCCGATATATAAAAAAGGTGATGTTAATTTGTCATGCAACTATCGGGGAATATCATTTATGAACTCAGCAGCCAAAATTTTTTCCTCAATTCTTCTTAATCGAATAAATGAATGGATAAATAGAAACGAAGTTCTGAGTGAGTATCAAGCAGGTTTTCGTAAGGGATATTCGACGATAGACAACATTTTCACTCTAACAACCATCGCACAATACTTTTTGAGGCAACAAAAAAAGTTGTACATATTTTTTGTTGACTTTAAAGCAGCTTTTGATTCAATCGACCGCAACGCACTATTTTACAAACTATCGCAAAAAGGCATATCTACAAAGCTGCTTAAAGTCCTCAAAAATATGTACAAAAATACAAGGCAAACTGTATGGGATGGAAAATACACCTCAGAATGGTTTGAAACTACAACAGGAGTAAAACAAGGGTGTCTTCTGAGTGCAGTATTGTTTTCACTGTTCATTGACGATATTTCTTCGTATCTACCTGCAGGAGTAAGTATAGCTGATATCGTCTTGTTAGCTGAATATCCACATAGCATGCAGTTGATGATTAATAAACTCAATGAATTTTGTAAAACCTGGAACCTATCAGTAAATTTGGAAAAATCAAAGATCATGGTTATCCGTAACAGGCAATCAAAATTAGGGAATCATGAAAAATGGTTTCTTGATGGTGAAGCAATTGAAACAGTCACTCAATACAAATACCTTGGAGTTACTCTGGAAGCAAACATGCGTTTTTCTTACCATTTAGAAACAAAACTGGCGGCATCGAAGAATCTTATAAATGCTTCCTGGAAGAATATAATTGGAAATAATGAAATCATAACCTCAGCTAAATATATAAAAATTATGCGCTCAGTGATGTGCTACAGTTGCCAAACTTGGGGATACCGTCCATATGAGGAAGTAGAAAAACTTCTAAGATACTTCTTAAAAAAACTTTTTCGTTTACCGATGAATACACCAAACTACGTTCTCATGTTAGAAACAGGACTACCATCGCTTTACAATTATACTCTCAAGCTGCATTTTGATTTCATCCTTAAAATACTGAGATCGCCGATGACCGGCGTATACTTAGCAAACGATAATCACGAATTCCATTTTTTTTGGTTCCCAGAATTTGGAAATCATTTGGAAACTCTTGGAAACCTATTTTTAGAATTTGGAAACCATTGGTTAATTAGTTATTAACAATTAAAGATTTGGCGTATACTTAGCAGACATAGAAACGAAAATAGCTTTTTTTGATACAAATCGATTGCAAATCGTTTTGTCAAATTTGGAAATCTATTTTTAGAATTTGGAAACTGGTGGTTTAGTTAATAATTAACAAAATGTAAACAAATTGACAGTTCTATAAACAATTAAAATTTACAAACAAATATAGGATCGTAACGTAACGTAATGTAAATTGGCATGAAAGAACGAAAACTATCACATGTAAACAATTCCCAATGTCCCAATTCTTGTCAAAATATTTTTGTTGCTGTCAAGCTTCTTGGTCATTGGTCAAACTTGCGAAGAGTTTTGTGAATCTTCCATCTTGCACCGATTTGATTAGAGTATTAGATACAAGACAAGAAACTCAAGAATCTTGTGCAGATTAATTAACTATGTTCTGTGCTTACTACTATGTTTCACAGAAGAAAGATTTACGTGCTGCACTTAGCTTTTAAACCGATGGATGGAAGTGCAAATATCTTTAAGCTTATCCTTTATAAACTAATTTGGAAACATTTCAGGTATTGCATTAGTCAAATTGATCATATAAGTACATAGCTCAAAGGAATATTCGCACTCAGATACAATCTAGCTAGACGAAATTCTAAGTGAAGACTCGGACTTTGATTATGGTCGCAAACTTTCTCCATCAACACGTCGCATACCACTTGGACCAGTCTTATTTGTTGGAAATAATATACCAGGATCACTGCACTAAGGAATTCTTACATGAATTAGTAATTAATTGAAGCCCACAAGTACCCAGCTGATTTTGAGTACCTATATATTCGGACAGGTGTTGCGAGTACTGTTTGGACATGCCAAGGAACATTTGCACGACTTATGTAAATGCAAACTGATCAGATACAGACATTGACCAGTTTGATTGTAATTAAGATGTGAGTTTCAAACAGTTTGAAACCACCAGATTTAGTTAGAACCCGTTCCACAAGTGAAAAATTGTACTGGTCCGCACTAAATCTGGCGGTCTGAAACTGTTTGGGACTAACCAAGGAACAGAGTTTTATGGAAATTTGGAAATTGCAAGTCGATTTCAATTGTTCGAAATAAATTGTAATCTCTTACAAGAACTTGCATGCACACTTGATATTTGGCTGGAATTGAAAGTTTTTGCTGCCGCAAACCACAATGCTTAACAAATATTCATTGTCTCTCGTTGAAATTGATTAAAAACAAATACATATGTATAAATGGATATAAGAAATTTTGTTTTAATACATCAAATAGCAGCAATTAATTAGAAATGATACATTAATCTTCTATTCAAAGTGCCTTAGGTAAATTGAACTGACGCTGGCACTCGGCGATGTGTTCCTCGTATGTATGTATTGATCGATTTTGAATTTATCTTTTTTATGGACGCGAAACAATTTTTATTAATTTTTGACACTATTCTCTAAAATATATTGGTTTTTAAATGCGAAAAACCATGCACTTTTAAATATATTTTATGAATTTGTGGGTGCAATTATTTATTTGGCTTTTTGCATTCTTTCTGTCAAATTACACGAACACAAAAAAAGTTTGGCAACTGACAGCTGAGCTGACATTTTGGGAATTGGGACATGAGAGATGGGACTGTTTGCATATTTTGCGTTAACGTTACGGAACTTACATAATGGCGTTTGTTTTAATAATTTCATGTTAGCGAATGCATTCGATACATTTTTTTCAATTATTAGCGTAAATTGTTAAATAATGCTTCACCAAATTCTGGAAAATGTTCAATAAATCGCATAAAACATTCATAATTTGTTGAAACATAGTTCTTAACTAAATTGAAACTTTTTGTAAACATGCTTTCGTGCACAAAAGTGTGTCCAATTAGTAATTAGTTTTGTTTTTAACAAGTTTTACAATTATAAGAACTGCAAAATATTTTTCAGAGTTTTCTTTAAGGTTTTCCAAATCGGGGTACGATTTACAGAGTTTGTTTAGTAAAGTGAGAACATGTGCCCGTGCATGTCATCTGAGCAAAAGATACTAGAAGAAAGTGAGAATGTGCCCACGCATGACTTCTGAACAAATAATTGTTAATAACAAATTTTCTGTGTGTTTCCAAATTCTGACGTTTCTATCCAAATTTCCTTGTCAGCAAACAAATTCGGAAAACCATTCACAAAATTTGGAAACCAATAGTTTATTAGTTAGAGACACTAGAAGAAAGTGAGAATGTGCACGCACATGATTTCTGAACAAATAATTGTTAATAACAAATTTTCTGTGTGTTTCCAAATTCTGACATTTCTATCCGAATTTCCTTGTCAGTAAACTAATTCGGAAAACCATTTACAGAATTTGGAAACCAATAGTTTATTTGTTAGAGACACTAGAAGAAAGTGAGAATGTGCACGCACATGATTTCTGAACAAATAATTGTTAATAACAAATTTTCTGTGTGTTTCCAAGTTCTGACGTTTTTATCCAAATTTCCTTGTCAGTTAACAAATTCGGAAAACCATTTACAGAATTTGGAAACTTATAGTTTATTAGTTAGAGACACTAGAAGAAAGTGAGAATGTGCACGCGCATGATTTCTGAACAAATAATTGTTAATAACAAATTTGCTGTGTGTTGGAAACACACAAATTCTGTAAATGGTTTTCCGAATTTGTTTACTGATAAGGAAACTTTGATAGAAACGTCAGAGTTTGGAAACACACAAAAAATTTGTTATTAACAATTATTTGTTCAGAAATCATGCGCGAGCACATTCTCACTTTCTTCTAGTTAAGAACTATGTTTCAACAAATTATGAATGTTTTGTGCGATTTATTGAACATTTTCCAGAATTTGGTGAAGCATTATTTAACAATTTACGCTAATAATTGAAAAAAATGTATCGAATGCATTCGCTAACATGAAATTATTAAAACAAACGCCATTATGTAAGTTCCGTAACGTTAACGCAAAATATGCAAACAGTCCCATCTCTCATGTCCCAATTCCCAAAATGTCAGCTCAGCTGTCAGTTGCCAAACTTTTTTTGTGTTCGTGTAATTTGACAGAAAGAATGCAAAAAGCCAAATAAATAATTGCACCCACAAATTCATAAAATATATTTAAAAGTGCATGGTTTTTCGCATTTAAAAACCAATATATTTTAGAGAATAGTGTCAAAAATTAATAAAAATTGTTTCGCGTCCATAAAAAAGATAAATTCAAAATCGATCAATACATACATACGAGGAACACATCGGCGAGTGCCAGCGTCAGTTCAATTTACCTAAGGCACTTTGAATAGAAGATTAATGTATCATTTCTAATTAATTGCTGCTATTTGATGTATTAAAACAAAATTTCTTATATCCATTTATACATATGTATTTGTTTTTAATCTATTTCAACGAGAGACAATGAATATTTGTTAAGCATTGTGGTTTGCGGCAGCAAAAACTTTCAATTCCAGCCAAATATCAAGTGTGCATGCAAGTTCTTGTAAGAGATTACAATTTATTTCGAACAATTGAAATCGACTTGCAATTTCCAAATTTCCATAAAACTCTGTTCCTTGGTTAGTCCCAAACAGTTTCAGACCGCCAGATTTAGTGCGGACCAGTACAATTTTTCACTTGTGGAACGGGTTCTAACTAAATCTGGCGGTTTCAAACTGTTTGAAACTCACATCTTAATTACAATCAAACTGGTCAATGTCTGTATCTGATCAGTTTGCATTTACATAAGTCGTGCAAATGTTCCTTGGCATGTCCAAACAGTACTCGCAACACCTGTCCGAATATATAGGTACTCAAAATCAGCTGGGTACTTGTGGGCTTCAATTAATTACTAATTCATGTAAGAATTCCTTAGTGCAGTGATCCTGGTATATTATTTCCAACAAATAAGACTGGTCCAAGTGGTATGCGACGTGTTGATGGAGAAAGTTTGCGACCATAATCAAAGTCCGAGTCTTCACTTAGAATTTCGTCTAGCTAGATTGTATCTGAGTGCGAATATCCCTTTGAGCTATGTACTTATATGTTCAATTTGACTAATGCAATACCTGAAATGTTTCCAAATTAGTTTATAAAGGATAAGCTTAAAGATATTTGCACTTCCATCCATCGGTTTAAAAGCTAAGTGCAGCACGTAAATCTTTCTTCTGTGAAACATAGTAGTAAGCACAGAACATAGTTAATTAATCTGCACAAGATTCTTGAGTTTCTTGTCTTGTATCTAATACTCTAATCAAATCGGTGCAAGATGGAAGATTCACAAAACTCTTCGCAAGTTTGACCAATGACCAAGAAGCTTGACAGCAACAAAAATATTTTGACAAGAATTGGGACATTGGGAATTGTTTACATGTGATAGTTTTCGTTCTTTCATGCCAATTTACATTACGTTACGTTACGATCCTATATTTGTTTGTAAATTTTAATTGTTTATAGAACTGTCAATTTGTTTACATTTTGTTAATTATTAACTAAACCACCAGTTTCCAAATTCTAAAAATAGATTTCCAAATATGACAAAACGATTTGCAATCGATTTGTACCAAAAAAAGCTATTTTCGTTTCTATGTCTGCTAAGTATACGCCAAATCTTTAATTGTTAATAACTAATTAACCAATGGTTTCCAAATTCTAAAAATAGGTTTCCAAGAGTTTCCAAATGATTTCCAAATTCTGGGAACCAAAAAAAATGGAATTCGTGATTATCGTTTGCTAAGTATACGCCGGTTCGCCGATGAGTAGAATCTCTCATATACTGACAAGATACACAATTGACAGGAAAGTAGAGTGGGCTAATGAATGGAAAACTCTATCAGAAAAATGTAGCTTCAACTTCAATATACAATATGAAGATCAAGGAGAGTTGAAACGAAACCTATACAAATTGCTAGAGATATATGACATTCAACAGCGCAACGAATACATCCAACAAGCAACTCATTCTGTCAATAGGCTGATCTACCCCGAGTTTAACTTTAGTCTAAACATCAATAACTATTTTAGTGACTCTTACGCTGTGGCTCCATTGGCAATTTTTGAGGCAATTGCAATTGGAATAGGAAGGGCAATTTATTGCTAGGGTGGGCATTTTCATTGCCAGGCAATTTCAATTATAAAATGTGTGTATAGAAATATTTGACTGCAAATGCTGTTCAAATCCCCTGTTTTTAATAAAATTTAATTTTAATTCACTATATTTTGTCATGTGCGTTCTCATATTCTACGATTTAATTGAAAAAATCAATAAAGAAGCCATTCACAATTACGGGGAATCCCATTTTTCCTCAATTTATTGCCTTGAAGATGGAAATCAATAATTGCCTCTCAGCTTCTAGGCAATATTGCCATTGCCATTGACAAAGCGTCTCCATTTGCATTATTAAAGGCAATAGCAATGAGTGAGGCAATTTATTGCCTCAAATATTGCTAATGGAGCCGCTGGGTTATAGTATTCAATCGATATCCCTAATCTGCAGAGCTAGGTGTGATATGTTAAATTTAAATGGTTCAACATTCATTAAAAAGAAACAAATCTTTGCACGATATGTAATATGAGAGCAAAAGAAGATACTTTCCACTTTTTAGCAATATGCCCTATCTACAGGGACCTAAGATCCATCTACTTTGGGAAGTTGACTTTGACAATGGAGCAAGCAAAGACCATACTGAATGGAGCTAACTGGGCAGCCCTTTCTAATTATTTGACAGCTGCACTTAAATATCGACACAACATAAATACTGAATATCGATAGTTAGTAAAATTTTAATACAAAAACAAAAAGATTATAACACATACCATAAATACATCATGTTTTTATATGTTCTAAAACCAGTTTTAAATTTTAATATTGTAATTATATACATACATAATATTAAAGAAACATCTTCGTTGTAATACATCTTTTAACATTGTTCAAAATATTTTCTTTATTCTCTGAATATCATTTAACTTTATTGTTTAATAATTCATATAAATTAATTAATCGTTTCAATCCGGCAGACGGCAACGCCATAGCCACAACTTTATTTAACTCATAATAGTATTTATTATTTTGTAATCATAATCGTTGTAAATAAATAATCTAATCTAATCTAATCTACAAAAAAACGCAGCTATTGTGAATTGGGAAACGAAAAAAGCTGTGTTTTTTTGCATGTCCATATGGAGTTTGGCGAAAAAACGACATCGGGACATTTCAACATTTTTTGTTTACCTTTTGCATTGGTCTGCAATTTTATTTTGAGCTTTCTAACCAACAAACACTTGACATTTCTATATAAACTATCGAAAACACAACGACAAACGCAGTTTGGTATTACCGTTTTTATCGGGACAAAAGTTAGCTCCAGTTAATTATCTGGACTTATCTAACTCTATATGGACATAGTTGTTGTATTTAACACATACATTTTTTTGCTTCGTTGTCGTTTTGTTAACAATATTTTATTTGGACATACAAAAAAAAACAACTAAAAATGATAGCGAATCACGTCACGCTCTCGTCTCGTTTTCTCGTCGTATTGTGAATCAGGCTTGTGTTGTCAGCATTAAATATTTCCGATGGTACTTCCCTTCATACCGGATATTGAATTTGACATATTACAAACAAATGTCACCCGACTCTTTCCTTTGAGTTAAATTACCCTAGTACGGTTGGGTTTTTTATTTACCTGAAAAAATCCGGTAAAATCTTGTAATCCTTATTCAGTTTTAAGAAAAGGACTTGATCACACTAAACAAAGATGCCACCAAAATTCGATCCCACAGAAATCAAATTGGGTATACCAACCAAAATCATTGAATTTTACAATCAAATAATTAATATATATTTCAGTTTACTTGCGTTGTGTTGGAGGAGAGGTCGGAGCTACATCTTCCCTTGCACCCAAAATTGGTCCACTTGGTTTGGTAAAGAAAATGAGAATTTAAATTAAAACATTGTTGAATAAAATATTTTTTCTATTAGTCTCCAAAAAAAATTGGTGATGACATTGCCAAGGCAACCTCAGACTGGAAGGGCTTGAAGATCACAGTATGCCTCACAATTCAAAACAGGCAAGCTGCCATTTCTGTTGTCCCTTCAGCTGCGTCTTTAATAATTAAGGCTCTTAAGGAACCACCAAGGGACAGAAAGAAGCAAAAAAATAGTGAGTGCATCTCTAATGTTGTTTACTAAATTTGTATACTTTACAACAAAATATTTTAGTCAAACATAGTGGAAACATCACTTTTGATGATGTGTTATCCATTGCCAACCAAATGCGCCCTCGTTCCATGGCCAGAGATTTGTCTGGAGTGTGCAAGGAAATCCTCGGTACTGCACAGAGTGTAGGTTGCACTGTAGATGGAAGGCCACCACACGATATCATTGAAGACATTAATGCCGGAGCCATTGAAGTCCCACTTGAATAAAGTGTAAAGATTATTAGATCCTTCAAATAAAAGTGTTTTTATAAAATGTGAATCAAATGATGTGCATGTGTTATTTAGTTCCAAACGGCCCAACCCAACAGTGATTTTGGGTTTGAAGTGCTTTTAGTATAATAACTATAAAATATTGCGGTGAGGAAACATTTCTAAATGTGATAAGAAAATTGTGATTTTTCAGTACATTTTTGCGTATTACATATTTTTTTTCCGTCAAGGTTAATGATTAAAAGCACCTTGCCTGGCCCGCTTCGCGGGTTCTCAGGATTTTAACTCCCTTTTTGGGTCCTCTGTCCCGCTCACGCGACTCCGTCGCTCCGCTTAGGATATGTTCAGTGGCCTAGCAGGCGCCCATGTCAACAGTTTTTTGGGCAAACGTACATTTGGCGTGTTGAGGAAAATAATATCTCCGAAACTGAGCAAGCGAATCCAATATTTTCTTTCCTCAGTTATTTGACAGAAAAATTTCTGAGGAATCCTGTTCACGTGACTGACATTGCTCTGAGATCTCATTTTCCTGAACTCGCCTATTTTGTATGGAAAATGAAAACTTAAAAAATTAATTAATTAAAAACATAAATAAAAGTTTCCTCACTTTAAAATTACGATATTTATTACTTTGAAGAATAAATCTATGGAATAAAATTATCCGCGTATGAAAATTCGCGTTACCCTTATGGAAAGTTGAGCCTAAGATCTGTGACACAAAGTCTGAAGCACTAAAATTTTATCCCACTTTCATACATATTACCACTTATAATTATCATTGAAAACAACTTTGGAATGGATTCCAAAGTAGAATAAAATTACATAGTAGGGCCCCTGGACTTTTTGAGTTTCTGCATTACTGTAGCCACGCGCGAAATTTTCATTGGTTGTTTGACATCGGATATACCACAGTCCAAGAACTACATCAATTGAATAATTACGAATAGAAGGTGAAACCGAGTACTACACATATGGTCTGGCGGCATTAAGTATGAGGTATTTCTGGTTACTACTAAATTTCTTGCAAATTCACAATCGGCTTTCAAAACCGATAGGTAGAACAAACAGTTTTTGAAAACTTCTTGGGAATAAATTTTAAGTTATTGTTGTGGATTAATGATTTTATTTAAACACAAATATAAAGTCATAAACAAAAAATTTAATTTTTAGAATAAAATAATTGATTTTCATAGTAATGAAAGATTGCCTCCTTATACTTACGCTATTTTCTTAAAGCTCCTATCTATAAAATTTCCGATTTTGAGTTTTTCGTATAGGTATGTATGTTAAAGAATGGTCTCCGATTTATTGTATTTATTCCCTAACGCTAGCCGTTCATATAAGTCAGAAAAAAGAAAACTCAAAAGCCCTTAGGGTAGAGTCGATTAATTTCGAAAAATCCTAGTAAAACTTTATGAAAAAAAAACTTTTAAATCTGTGTTAATTCTCAGATTTTGAACTTCTATGAACGCAGAATAGTTCATGTGTTATTCCTTCAAACCTTGAAGTCCTTTCAACTAGTCAAATTTCATTCTAAAGTACCTATAAAAAAAAAGAACATAAAAAAGAGGCTTTAGGAAATCCAGTAATTTCAAGTTTTTGAAAAAAAAAAAAAAAAAACTGTTGGAAGTGTTCTGGGAAACTATTTTTGGTGTTAAAATTAAGCTTAATGCCGTTTTAACGCGTTTTCTTGTTAGATAATAGTTATTTTATTTATTTAACTAAAATTTCGATTTGAATGATAATTAACATAATGTAGTAAAATACAAAAAGAAAATAATTTCTTCAAATAGGTAGGTACGGATAACATAGTTTAGTAAACATTTAAGTTAGGATTTTAAAAGCTTAATAATAATAAGTAATTAAATATCACATCACCTTAAAGGTATTTTCGTTTATACTTTTCTATGAGAACATGATTAGGAACCATTGTTGTAAGTAAGCGCGTCTTACAAACTTTAAAGCCGAAATCATTGAATCGCTAGTTAAAACTTTTAACATACATATTAGTGAGCTTTTTTTTAATAAGTTTAATTTTTAAAATATTCTGCGGAAAGCAGTGGAGGTTACAAATTTGAAAAAGGAAATTCATTTATGTAAGTGGTTTTTTGAATTCCCTACTTCAAACTAAAACAGTTATGGATTCTATATTTTTTAATTAAAGTCACGACAACCTCACAAGTTAACGTTGATGTTGAGGTGTTTGTATTGTAGCAGCCATAGACATACTAGTGTGTCTATGCCAGCAGCAACCTCACAACTTGTGGTCCTCACAAAAACTATCGAAACTGTGATCTCCTTCTGAGGTCACAACTATAAAGCTCACTTGTGATTTCAAATATTACGAAATTTACATGTTTGTTTGAACTTATTTCTAATTGCTTTCTCTTTAAATAATATAAGTAGGTACATACATAAATGACTGAAAAATAAACATTGGCCGCATTCAAGTTTCAATGGATAGCCTATCTAGGATAGCTTTGTATCTATGTATGTTTCTAAACACTGGGAATTCGAAAAATCCCAGGAACACTTTTTGAAAAAAAAACTTTATAATCTGTGTTAATTCTCGGATTTTCAACTTCTATGAACGCAGAATAATTCATGTGTTATTCCTTCAAACCTTGAAGTCCTTTCAACTAGTCAAATTTCATTCTAAAGTACCTATAAAAAAAAAAACATAAAAAAGAGGCTTTAGGAAATCCAGTAATTTCAAGTTTTTGTAAAAAAAAAAACTGTTGGAAGTGTTCTGGGAAACTATTTTTGGTGTGAAAATTAAGCTTAATGCCGTTTTAACGCGTTTTCTTGTTAGATAATAGTTATTTTATTTATTTAACTAAAATTTCGATTTGAATGATAATTTACATAATGTAGTAAAATACAAAAAGAAAATAATTTCTTCAAATAGGTAGGTACGGATAACATAGTTTAGTAAACATTTAAGTTAGGATTTTAAAAGCTTAATAATAATAAGTAATTAAATATCACATCACCTTAAAGGTATTTCCGTTTATACTTTTCTATGAGAACATGATTAGGAACCATTGTTGTAAGTAAGCGCGTCTTACAAACTTTAAAGCCGAAATCATTGAATCGCTAGTTAAAACTTTTAACATACATATTAGTGAGCTTATTTTTAATAAGTTTAATTTTTAAAATATTCTGCGGAAAGCAGTGGAGGTTACAAATTTGAAAAAGGAAATTCATTTATGTAAGTGGTTTTTTGAATTCCCTACTTCAAACTAAAACAGTTATGGATTCTATATTTTTTAATTAAAGTCACGACAACCTCACAAGTTAACGTTGATGTTGAGGTGTTTGTATTGTAGCAGCCATAGACATACTAGTGTGTCTATGCCAGCAGCAACCTCACAACTTGTGGTCCTCACAAAAACTATCGAAACTGTGATCTCCTTCTGAGGTCACAACTATAAAGCTCACTTGTGATTTCAAATATTACGAAATTTACATGTTTGTTTGAACTTATTTCTAATTGCTTTCTCTTTAAATAATATAAGTAGGTACATATATAAATGACTGAAAAATAAACATTGGCCGCATTCAAGTTTCAATGGATAGCCTATCTAGGATAGCTTTGTATCTATGTATGTTTCTAAACACTGGGAATTCGAAAAATCCCAGGAACACTTTTTGAAAAAAAAAACTTTATAATCTGTGTTAATTCTCGGATTTTCAACTTCTATGAACGCAGAATAATTCATGTGTTATTCCTTCAAACCTTGAAGTCCTTTCAACTAGTCAAATTTCATTCTAAAGTACCTATAAAAAAAGAACATAAAAAAGAGGCTTTAGGAAATCCAGTAATTTCAAGTTTTTGTAAAAAAAAAAAACTGTTGGAAGTGTTCTGGGAAACTTATTTTGGTGTGAAAATTAAGCTTAATGCCGTTTTAACGCGTTTTCTTGTTAGATAATAGTTATTTTATTTATTTAACTAAAATTTCGATTTGAATGATAATTTACATAATGTAGTAAAATACAAAAAGAAAATAATTTCTTCAAATAGGTAGGTACGGATAACATAGTTTAGTAAACATTTAAGTTAGGATTTTAAAAGCTTAATAATAATAAGTAATTAAATATCACATCACCTTAAAGGTATTTCCGTTTATACTTTTCTATGAGAACATGATTAGGAACCATTGTTGTAAGTAAGCGCGTCTTACAAACTTTAAAGCCGAAATCATTGAATCGCTAGTTAAAACTTTTAACATACATATTAGTGAGCTTATTTTTAATAAGTTTAATTTTTAAAATATTCTGCGGAAAGCAGTGGAGGTTACAAATTTGAAAAAGGAAATTCATTTATGTAAGTGGTTTTTTGAATTCCCTACTTCAAACTAAAACAGTTATGGATTCTATATTTTTTAATTAAAGTCACGACAACCTCACAAGTTAACGTTGATGTTGAGGTGTTTGTATTGTAGCAGCCATAGACATACTAGTGTGTCTATGCCAGCAGCAACCTCACAACTTGTGGTCCTCACAAAAACTATCGAAACTGTGATCTCCTTCTGAGGTCACAACTATAAAGCTCACTTGTGATTTCAAATATTACGAAATTTACATGTTTGTTTGAACTTATTTCTAATTGCTTTCTCTTTAAATAATATAAGTAGGTACATATATAAATGACTGAAAAATAAACATTGGCCGCATTCAAGTTTCAATGGATAGCCTATCTAGGATAGCTTTGTATCTATGTATGTTTCTAAACACTGGGAATTCGAAAAATCCCAGGAACACTTTTTGAAAAAAAAACTTTATAATCTGTGTTAATTCTCGGATTTTCAACTTCTATGAACGCAGAATAATTCATGTGTTATTCCTTCAAACCTTGAAGTCCTTTCAACTAGTCAAATTTCATTCTAAAGTACCTATAAAAAAAAAACATAAAAAAGAGGCTTTAGGAAATCCAGTAATTTCAAGTTTTTGTAAAAAAAAAAACTGTTGGAAGTGTTCTGGGAAACTATTTTTGGTGTTAAAATTAAGCTTAATGCCGTTTTAACGCGTTTTCTTGTTAGATAATAGTTATTTTATTTATTTAACTAAAATTTCGATTTGAATGATAATTAACATAATGTAGTAAAATACAAAAAGAAAATAATTTCTTCAAATAGGTAGGTACGGATAACATAGTTTAGTAAACATTTAAGTTAGGATTTTAAAAGCTTAATAATAATAAGTAATTAAATATCACATCACCTTAAAGGTATTTCCGTTTATACTTTTCTATGAGAACATGATTAGGAACCATTGTTGTAAGTAAGCGCGTCTTACAAACTTTAAAGCCGAAATCATTGAATCGCTAGTTAAAACTTTTAACATACATATTAGTGAGCTTATTTTTAATAAGTTTAATTTTTAAAATATTCTGCGGAAAGCAGTGGAGGTTACAAATTTGAAAAAGGAAATTCATTTATGTAAGTGGTTTTTTGAATTCCCTACTTCAAACTAAAACAGTTATGGATTCTATATTTTTTAATTAAAGCACGACAACCTCACAAGTTAAAGTTGATTTTTAGGTGTTTGTATTGTAGCAGCCATAGACATACTAGTGTGTCTATGCTAGCAGCAAACTATCGAAACTGTGATCTCCTTCTGAGGTCACAACTATAAAGCTCACTTGTGATTTCAAATATTACGAAATTTACATGTTTGTTTGAACTTATTTCTAATTGCTTTCTCTTTAAATAATATTAGTATGTAGGTACATAAATGACTGAAAAATAAAAATCGACCTGTGGGTTTTGAAATTTAAGTTAGAAGCCCTTCAATATCAATGTCTGTGTCCAGTTTTGCCAAATAGTAGTCGTATATTTGAAATGATAAGAGATCTCGAATCATAGAAAAAGTTAAAATAAAACTCCTGATAGCTCCCTTTTTTTACACTCCTTAGTGCAAGTTGTTTTGTTATTATTCGCTAATGACTTATTTTTTTTTAGCAGATTCATACTTTCAAGTTTATTTAATTAAGTTATTTTTTTTTGAGGTACTGTGCACATGAGTATATAACTCGTACCATAGAATTTTGGTTTCATAGCTTTATTTATTATTCATTTATTTCTTGCCATATTTGTTATATTTATGTTAATTTATTGATTATTTATTTAATACAGTGAAGTTCTTTCGACCTATGATATCTTCTTTTTGTTTCAAGTCTTCATTGTCCATTTTTATTGGACACTATGTTTTCCTACTCACATGTATCAAATATTTCCAGGAAAAATATTTCTCACAGGTATTTATCGCGAAAAACAGATTGCGAAAAAAGTGGCCTCAAATAAGTGACGCGTAATGTATGAATTTGTAGTCTTATGTATTCATTTATGTTTCAAATTATTTGTTTACTCATTCGTTTGATCATTTTTCTACTTGATATATTTATTAATTCTGGTCTCTCATTTATTTATTTGTCATTTTCCTACCTTATTTATTCATTAAAACCTCCTCAGTTTAAAATTATGGTACGAATGATCGATCCTTTCCATCAAGTTTTTTTTTAGTAGGTACACCTAACGTACCGGTATGTAAATATACCTTCCAATTAAACACCAAATAAAATAGTACATCATACCTACACAAAATAAAATCCCACATACCGCAGGTATCTACCTAAAGCAAAAAGTATAGTGCCCGGCTTGTGAGGGTTCTTCCCCACGTTGTAGTTGGAACACACAAAAAGGTTTAAGTTTATGTTTATTTATTTAGTTTAATTTAAACTATTTACATTTACAATAGGCTATATTTTTTTACATAATTGATTTTTTTGTAACTTAAGATAATTTACTAATACTGGGATTTTACAAATTCTATAACATTTTTTAAAAATATATTTAAGTTAGTTTCATTTTTAATGTGACTGTCTAAGCTATTGAATAATTTGAACTTTGAACCCTTTATATATAAGGGAATTTTGTGTATTTGTATTTAGGAAATTAGGAAGTCTTAAATCATTTCGATTTCTTAGTGTATAGGGTTGTAAGTCTTTTATAAATTTTATATAATCAATCAAGTAATTTGGCATTAAATTGTTTACTATCTTATAGACAAATACTAAAACATTCATAATGATTCTTTGTTTAACAGATAACCACTTCAACGAGTTCAACATATAACGAATTGACATATATCTATTGCACTTTAAAATACATCGCATTGCTTTGTTTTGTAATTTTTGCAGCCTTATTATCTTACTCTCATTACATAAATATAAAATAGTGGAACAATACTCAAAATGAGGTTTTACAATGACGTTATAAATATTTATTGCACTGATAGTCGAAATTTGATTTCTTATTCTTTTCAAAAATCCCACTTTCTTTGCTATTTTTTTACAAATATATTCTATGTGATTTCCGAATACCTAATAGTTTTTGGTCTAAAACTATACCTAAATACTTTATTTCACTTATTTTTTCAATTGAAATACCACCAATCTTAATGTTGTTGTCATCACTTCTCTCGTTCAGCACCATGAGTTTTGTTTTTCCAATGTTCAATTTTAGTTTATTTTGCGTAAGCCAATGGTTTATAGAGTCTAATGTCGAATTCCTTACACCATTTCAGACCGATTTTAAATCGATTATTTTTTTGGGTAGAAGGAATTTGTAAAAAAGTCGAAATTTTTGTTTGTGATTGTATGTGTGCAAATTGACAGCAGTTTTGAGGCAAAGAGTAAACAAATTAATGTGCATACAAATTCATAAGTTATTCGTGTCGTTTTGTACGATTAAAAACAAATATATTTTCGAGAATAGTTGCAAATATAAACGAAAATTGTTGTGCACTCGTTAAAGTTAAAAAAAATATTCCAAAATCCATTAATAAACACATCAATCGAAGAACACATCGGCGAACGTGCGCTTCTTATCACAAATTGACTTTGGGCACTTGAAATTGAAATTTATTGATATTTTGATTACTTCTTATTAATTATTTACTATTCTTTAATCAATAAGAAACTTTTTCATAAATATATTTGCTTTTAATCCACTCAAACGAACGACGAACACTTTAGAATATTTGTTAAATCCGCGGCAAACTACTTTCAACCATAGATAAACAAATAAAGATGGGAAACTTTCGTACGTTTCACCCCCCAAAACCCATTTGTTTACATTGTTGTTTTTGTAATTTCACTCGTGTCGATGAATAGATGTGAATTGCAACAACAATTTAACGCGGTGAGTTTGTTTTTTTTTGACAGTTCGATTTTTTTTTCCAAACTCGGTGATATTTTTCTTCAGTGCGTCTAAAAAAAACAAATAATATGTTAAAATAATAAATAAAATGTCTAATTATCCTTCGTCTACTGGTGTCCTGATTGCCAATGGTTTATTCGGCGTATAATTTGAATTCTGCCTATGGAAACTGGTTCCCTGGATGCAAGACGCTCATCCAACAGGCAATGGCTAAGATCAGGCAAATCCAGCATTGTTTGTGTTGAAGGAGCGCATCAGGAAAGGAAGGGCTGGACAGAAACGTTTGGGGTAGCTGGCCAAGTGGAAAACTGCTGAAGAAGGATCCATTGGAAGTTTATTTGTTGGATTTACCCAACATTGAAATCAAATGTTCTGAAATACAATTGCCTTTCCAGGCGTGTAAAGAAGTTTAGTGATCTTATTTTGAAGGCAACCGAACCTCCAATGATGTTGTTCAATCTTTACGATGATTAACTGAAAACTATTTCGTCCTACACAGCTTTCAGTCGATTTATTTTGATCACCAGAGCCTCGAATGTAAAACACCGAACGAACAAAGATCATTCTGAAGCCAGATAAAACAACAACCACAGAAGTTCATCACATTTGCCAACGTTGCAATAAATTTATATGAAATTCTTGCAAGTGCTGGATACAAAGCGTTGTCATTTCAAAACTACATGCTGGATTTTGATAGTTGAAGCGGTTTTTAGCCTTAATTTAATCCTTCTAAGTTATTTTAAGAAAATATTTCCAATTTAAACAAAAATTTCGAAAAATTAGCCCATAGAACTAGTATCATCATATTCTTATTGAAATTCGAAAAAAGACGAAAATAGTTTTTTGAGACAATTTTTTGAAATCTTTGCTCGAATTGGAAATGGTTTTTGAAATAAGTTAGAATACCTTAATTAAGACTAAGAACCGTTTCAATAATTAAAATCCGGCAAGTAGTTTTGAAATGGTAACGTTTTGTATCCAGCACTTGCAAGAATTTCATATAAATTTCTTGCAAGTGTTAAATACAAAGCGTTGTCATTTCAAAACTACTTGGTGGATTTTAATTATTGAAACGGTTCTTAGTCTTTATTAAGGTATTCTAACTTATTTCAAAAACCATCTCCAATTCGAGCAAAGATTTCAAAAAATTGTCTCAAAAAACTATTTTCGTCTTTTTTCTAATTTCAATAAGAATATGATGATACTAGTTCTATGGGAAAATTTTTCGAAATATTTGTTTAAATTGGAAATGTTTTTTAAAATAACTTAGAAGGTTTAAATAAAGTCTAAAAACCGCTTCAACCATCAAAATCCACCAAGTAGTTTTGAAATGACAACGCTTTGTATTTAACACTTGCAAGAAATTTATATGAAATTCTTGCAAGTGCTGGATACAAAACGTTACCATTTCAAAACTACTTGCCGGATTTTAATTATTGAAACGGTTCTTAGTCTTAATTAAGGTATTCTAACTTATTTCAAAAACCATTTCCAATTCGAGCAAAGATTTCAAAAAATTGTCTCAAAAAACTATTTTCGTCTTTTTTCGAATTTCAATAAGAATATGATGATACTAGTTCTATGGGAAAATTTTTCGAAATATTTGTTTAAATTGGAAATGTTTTTTAAAATAACTTAGAAGGTTTAAATAAAGTCTAAAAACCGCTTCAACCATCAAAATCCACCAAGTAGTTTTGAAATGACAACGCTTTGTATTTAACACTTGCAAGAAATTTATATGAAATTCTTGCAAGTGCTGGATACAAAACGTTACCATTTCAAAACTACTTGCCGGATTTTAATTATTGAAACGGTTCTTAGTCTTAATTAAGGTATTCTAACTTATTTCAAAAACCATTTCCAATTCGAGCAAAGATTTCAAAAAAATTGTCTCAAAAAACTATTTTCGTCTTTTTTCGAATTTCAATAAGAATATGATGATACTAGTTCTATGGGCTAATTTTTCGAAATTTTTGTTTAAATTGGAAATATTTTCTTAAAATAACTTAGAAGGATTAAATTAAGGCTAAAAACCGCTTCAACTATCAAAATCCAGCATGTAGTTTTGAAATGACAACGCTTTGTATCCAGCACTTGCAAGAATTTCATATAAATTTATTGCAACGTTGGCCAAATGTGATGAACTTCTGTGGTTGTTGTTTTATCTGGCTTCAGAATGATCTTTGTTCGTTCGGTGTTTTACGTTCGAGGCTCTGGTGATTAAAATAAATCGACTGAAAGCTGTGTAGGACGAAATGGTTTTTAGTTAATCATCGTAAAGATTGAACAACATCATTGGAGGTTCGGTTGCCTTCAAAATAAGATCACTAAACTTCTTTACACGCCTGGAAAGTCAATTGTATTCAGAACATTTGATTTCAATGTTGGGGAAATCCAACAAATAAACTTCCAATGGATCCTTCTTCAGCAGTTTTCCACTTGGCCAGCTACCCCAAACGTTTCTGTCCAGCCCTTCCTTTCCTGATGCGCTTCTTCAACACAAACAATGCTGGATTTGCCTGATCTTAGCCATTGCCTGTTGGGATGAGCGTCTTGCATCCAGGGAACCAGTTTCCATAGGCAGAATTCAAATTATACGCCGAATAAATCATTGGCAATCAGGACACCAGTAGACGAAGGATAATTAGACATTTTATTTATTATTTTAACATATTATTTGTTTTTTTTAGACGCACTGAAGAAAAATATCACCGAGTTTGGAAAAAAAAATGACGTTTCAAAATTCACCTCGGAACTATTGGGATGCGTTTGAAATATTAGTCTGTTTGGTTACTGAAATTCGTACGAATTCTACGAATTCGTACGACGTCGCACTACATTTCACAAATTCCTGTTTGTTAACTCCAAAGTGTAGCAACGAGAGAGCAAAATGAGAGAGCAAGAAATTTCCCCTCCATGAAAATCTTGCAAATTTCTGCTACACAAATTTCTGTGTGCAGGAAGTAAAAAACTGTCAAATCCACGTCTGTGTGTATTTTGTTTGTGTGTGTCTTAAGATTTGCCTGTAGTGTTTGATGGTGTGTGTCACGTTTGAAGTTTCGTACACAAAAGTGATACAAAATTGGTTTTTCGCGTTTGTTAACTTTGTAGCAAGTTTTCCCCTCTATGAAAGAATTTTCCCCTTCTTTCAATAATTTGACAGTTTTTGAACATCGTGCTACAAAAGTAACCAAACAAACCTATTGTTCCTAGAGGTGCGGTCGCACTTTTTTTAATATCTCTGTTCTGTTTTTGTATTCTGCATTGACTCTATTATAATAATAAGGGTATTCATACAACAGCGTAAAGTCGTCGTAAACGTTGTAACTTTTAAACTTCGTAATTCTGTCACAATTTGTATGGAAAATTTGACAGATTTACGAAGTTTACAACTTTACGATGTTTACGACGAGTTTACGCTGTTGTTGAATACCCTTAATATGTTAAAAAAAACTTATTTCGAGAAAATTTGTTTGAAATTGTCTTATTTAAAAATGAGAATTTGTATGAGTAATGAGATGATTTCGTATCGAATTTGGAAATTTTCAATCGAAATCACCTCATTTGGTCTAATGAAAACGTAGTATTACGATGATTTTATTATACTTTGCATGCATAAATAGAATACCCTTATTATTATAGTTAAATTACCAATTGAATTAAAACTCTTAAGCTGGCCATAAGCAACACAGTCATCCGATCCATTTGGCTCAGTTGGATTTAAGATGGGCTGAAAATCCAAAATGTGATAGTAACCAATTACATGCTTGAGCCGTCGTTGAACCTCAGCAGAAACTCGAATCAAAATTTTAACCACGTTTGTCCCTAGTCATTGTTCACGAATAGAATGTAAACAGGGCCTGATCTGGCAGGCGTGGGGGGC
Source organism: Dasysyrphus tricinctus (assembly GCA_963921185.1). NCBI lineage: Eukaryota > Metazoa > Arthropoda > Insecta > Diptera > Syrphidae > Dasysyrphus > Dasysyrphus tricinctus. The sequence goes on along the minus strand of OY992531.1, from coordinate 171,877,355 downwards.
AAACCAGGAATTTTCCCCCGGTGGCAAAAGTTGAGGGCGGTAAAATTGAAAATTTAGGGTGGAGGCGGCTACAAAAAATTTTTTTTTTGATTTTTAACTGATCGAAGCATACAAAATAGGTGTGTTTCGGACGAAAAATAGGATCGGGGCTTAGTGACGCAATCACAGAAAAAATGGAGTTTCCATGCAAACTAACGATAACATTTATGAAATTCGTGCCGGTATTGTATTTTGTATCAGGGTCTGAGACCCTTTGCACCATTTGTAATCAATCTCAGATATACAAATCATTACATTAAATCGGAGATACTTTTATCTTGAATATTCTATCTATGAGACACAAAGCTATAGCTTGCATTAATAAGAATATTGTCTTCAAGAATATCATAGATTAATAATTGGTGATCGTTAGGTATAATAGATTAATTAATAATAAATACCAACCTTAAATATTGGCTGACAATAATAAGAAATATATGTGTGCTCGGATGCAAAATGAATATAAATTATAAAATGACTGACTAGCTTTAAGCGTCACCATATTCACTAATACAAGTAATATAGAAACGAAGTAATACAAACTAACATAAATGTATTAAAATTTTAATTTTCACAACTATAATTACTAATTTGAGTTTTTGCTACGGTTTGATTTAATATAATTGAAATTGAAAGTAAACTTTGGCTACACAACACCCCAGGTCAACATCTTACACCCAATGATGATCTCATCAAACAGAAAAGTGTCGCAAAAATTCAAAATTAATAATAGTTGTGAAAATAAAATTTTAATAAATTTAAATCATTTTTTTTAAATAATTTTTTTCAAAAAATTGTATGTATGTATTTGTATTGTCTACACACTGACAGGTATGTTTGTTAACGTGAAATTTCTTCTTCTAATATATGTGCACCGGAATCAGCAAGTTAAGCTTGCTGAACCACAGTTCAAAATTTTAAGCACTTTTTAACAACATGGCCCTTAAGGCTTTACTACATTGGCCACTTTTTGCAAAATTACGACAGTAAAAATATTTTTTTCCCGCTAGCGCAGTTGTTTTGTGAAAAAATATACGAATTGTTTTTTAAACCAAAATTTAAGCTTTCTGCATCATTTTAATATGTTTTCCAATAAGAAACATTATCTAAAAATGAGTTTGAAAATGTTCACTTTTATACTTTTTCACTTTCTTGACCAATGTAGTTAAGGCTTTAGTCTGCTAGTACCCGATAACTTTTGAGTGGTGAAAGTCATGACTCAAAAGAGTCCTCTTGTAACAGCAGACTTAAATTTGGAAATTCATCAGCTATTTGTTGAATATGATTTGTTATTACTTTTTAAACTCATAAAAGTTGTACAAACGTGGCTCATTATTTATTCTGCGGTTCAGAAATCGGTTAATTAAAATTGCTGAACCACTGATTTAAATTAACATACTTTATTTACGATTGAAAGATAACTAAAAGCAAAAACAAAATTCATTCAATAATATTGTATTAAGGCTCCCCCAAACCAACGCGAAATCATAGCGAATCATTCGCAGTCAGTTTTTGGTATTCGTTTTGCATTGTGTATCTTTCATATTTTGCGTTATTGTGAATGATTTCGCGTCGAAGGCGAATGATTCGCGTTGGTTTGGGGGAGCCTTTATCCAGACAAATTTTGATAGTTCGTTTCTGTGGAGATCAAAAAACTAAGGGAGTATACAAGCAACAGCTGTGTTTTTTTGCATGTCCATATGGAGTTTGGTGAAAAAAACGACACCGGGACATTTCAACATTTTTGTTTACCTTTTGCATCGGTCTGCCATTTTGTTTTGAATTATCTTACCAACAAACATTTGACATTTCTATATATGTAAATCATCGATAACACAACGATAATCGTAGTTTGGCATTAGCATTTTTATCGGGACAAAAGCTAACTCCAGATAATTATCTGGACTTATCTAACTCTATATGGACATAGTATTTGTTGTATTTAACATGTAAATTGTTTTGCTTTGCTGTCGTTTTTTTCACACAATTTTATTTGGACATGCAAAAAAACAACTAACATATACAAATTTAAAGAAAAACTTATGTAACTTCATAATTCACAAACAAATTTTCTCCCACTTCGATTCAATAAAGCTACATTTATTATTCAATTATTTATTACAAAAAATATTAAGGGTATTCATGCAACAGCGTAAACTCGTCGTAATCGTTGTAAAGTTTTAAACTTCTTAAATCTGTCAAATTTTCCATACAAATTGTGACAGAATTACGAAGTTTTAAACTTTACAACGATTACGACGAGTTTACGCTGTTGCATGAATACCCATATTGTTGTTTCTTATTTTAGTACGCGTAAATATTAGAAGCCAATGCAATTTTAAAATAAAATGATATAAAGGGAAGTGAGCACTTAAAAATTCAGTTCACCCGCTTTTATACTTTACGAACATGTCCATGAGATTTTTAAAATAACTGACAAATTTAAAAAAAACCGACGATTTGTGGTGAAAATCATAAAGTTGCACTAGTGTGCGTGTGGTAAAGGTTACTAGTGCAACTTTATGACATTCACCACGGTCTGAGCTTGTAGGCAAATCAGTTTGACAGCCGAAGATTCCCATCTTTATATTTTTTATCTATGCTTTCAACTCCAGAGAAATGTCAAATCTTCCTAGTGTGTGTGCAAGTCTGTGTAAATCTTGCTTCAAATCCAATGTTGAATTCCTTACAACAATTTCAAATCGATTTTTTTTGTTGGTTGTAAGGAACACACAGAAAATCAAATTTTTCGTGTGGGATTGTGTGACAGTAGCTTTGAGGCAAAAAAGTAAACAAAGTATGCGCATACAAATTTGTTACAAATATTCCAAAGTGCATTCAGTTTTTCGCGTCATTTTGTTAGATTAAAAACATATACATTTCCAAGAAAAGTTGCAAAAATAAACAGAAAATAGTTATGTGGCCATTAAAGTAAAAAAAACAACCCAAATCCATCCAAGAAACACATCATTCGAGAAACACATCGGCGAGCGCGCTATTTATATCTTTAATTGACTGGGCACTTTGAATCGATGTTAGTTGATATTTTTATAACTTCTAACTGACCATTCACTATTTTTTGATGAATTAAAATTAGTTTTAATGATTTATTTGCTTTTAATCTATTTAAATGACCGACGAACACTTTAGAATATTTGTTAAACAAGCCGCAAAATACTTTCAACTCCAGAGAAATGTCAAATCTTGTTAGTGTGTGTGAAATCGATTTGAAATCTTGCTGAAAATGCAAGATTTGTTTTGACAGAATAAAATCGATTTTGTTTAGAAAAAAATCGATTCTGTTTAGAATAAAATCGATTATTTGGTTGTAAGGAATTCGACACAAGATTTGGTTTTGCCTAGAAAAATCGATCTTTTTTCTAAACAAATCGAATTTTTTCTAAGCAAATCGAATTTTTTGGTTGAAAGGAATTCAACATAAGGGCGGTATTCACCGAGCGCTCATAAATGGCTCTTAAGTTTATGAGGCTCATAACTCAAATAATATTTTTGCTATTCACAGTGACATTTTATTTCGAATGATTTCGAACAAGTTTTCGAAGAGAGCGCTCATAACTTAAGAGTGGTCAGGACCACTCATAAATTTTATGAGCGCTCATAAATATTCACTATTATTGCTTGGTGAATAGGTTTATGAGCCTCATAAGTTATGAGTCGTCGGTGAATACCGCCCTAAGTCTTCTTGTAATTTATATCTAGTGTCAACATCGTTATCACTGGATAAGTAAACAACTGCATCATCCGCAAACAAAGCCTACTTGCTGTATTTTACAACATTTTTAAGGTCATTTATGTATATTGTAAATAACAGAGTCCCTAAAACAGACCCTTGGGGAACACCATATTCAACTTCAATGGCGTCAGATACTACTTCGTTAACTTTAACTCGTTGTTTTCGATTTTTCAAATAAGATTCAAACCACAGTGATTCTCTACCCTTAACACCATATTTTTTCATTTTCATTATTAAAATATCTCTACTCACAGTCTCAAATGCACGTTTTAAGTCGAAGAATACACAATAAATAGTTCTTTTTTTTAGCTACTTCCTCTTTCCACGATGTAACAACTATATTGATTGCGGTCTCACATGAGTAACCCTGTCTAAAACCTGATTGAAAGTCCATTATAAGATTGTTACTCTCAAAGTACTGATAGAGTTGTTTAAAAACCACTTTTTCAAAAATCTTTTCACACAAAGGCATAGCATTAACTGGTCTGAATTCTTCACATTTCACTGTATTCACAATTTTTTCTATTGGTGTTATCAAAGATTCTTTCCAGGAATCAGGGAACTTGCTTGTTGACAGAGAACCATTAATTATTTTGCATAAAATTGGACCTAGAATTTCGAATTGATCCAAGTAGATACTGGGGGTCATAAACTGAAAATCGCGTTTGTTTTTAATTTCTTTTATAGTTTGTTTTAAATCATTTATCGAAACATTTTTAAATTTGAAAACGCTTTCTACTTCTTGCATATGATTTACAAAAGGAGTCAATGGAATCGTATTTATTATATCGACTATACTTTTAACAAAAAAAATATGGAAATTATTTGCTATTATTTTATTTTCTTTACATACTTCTGTACCATATATAACACTCTTAATTTCGCTTTTTTCTTTTTTTAAGATAAAATTTTTTAAGTTCTTCCACATTGTTTTTTGGTCTACCGAACAAGATATTTTTGACATTATAATCACTTTTACGTTTAAGGATTTCTTTTTTATAATAATTACGTATCTCAGTATAATTTTTCCAGTCTTTTTCCGAACCACTTAATAATGCCCTTGAATATTTCAAAACTTTTTGATTCTTAAGATTATTCAAATTGGTTAACAAGTAAACATTCTACGAAAACCACCCTCATACCAAAACATTATTAATTTTGTTTTTAGTTAAATCTTCTTTTTATTATTAGATAGTTGTTTTGTTTTATTTATTAGGTTTTCACAATAGTCAATATAATTTCAAATTAAAAAGTATACCTAGGTTCATAAACGTAAAATACACCTGATGTACCGAAGACTCTTCTAGGCTGATGTCTTCTCACTTTTCACTGTCCTCGACATCGTTAAATTTTCCCTCTTGTTCAGTCAGCTAAATCATTGGCCACTTTGTCTGACCTGTAACACGAAAACCCAAGCACTTTGGGAAGTTTTCATCAGATTGCATACAATTTAGTGCGGCAGATGTTAAAGCAATTGAAGTACGTTGTATTGTAGGCACCTATAAACAAATAGAAGAGCAATTTTGTAGGAACACAGAGTAGGTACTTTATTTCTTACCATTGCCACGAACGACAATATTACTATAATGGTTTTGTGTTCTGCACCTGTTTCCTAGGTATTTTATTTGTAATATATTTGATATGTAATTATGTCAATGTTGTCTGGAATGATATAAGCGGGCCATTCACGTTAAGACTGTCGCACAGTCTGTCGATCGGACTGTGGTACGTTCTTTTTCTAACCATAGTTAACTATAGTTAACTTTCATCGTTCCTTTAATTCAAAAAAGTTACTTTATTTAACTCTATGACGTCATTGAGTCGTTCCTAAATTCAAAGTTAAAGTGTCAAAAAGTAACTTTGAGTAACTTTTTCCAACTCATCTCCTTGATATGAGTTGAAAGGGTTAATCTGTCAAAAGCAGCTGAAATCACAATTGTTTTCATTTTGATTTATTTTTTGTTTGCTTCTCGATCGTTCGGTTTGGAATTGATTTCATTTTTGTAAAAACTATTTTTAATTTAATTGATTTAATCGTCGATAGTGAGTTTTGAAATAGATTTTTACGTTTTGCGACATTTTTTATGCGATTTGATCGATTTATAATAAAGAAATTTGTGCTAGTAGTGAATGAAAAAAAAATATTGCAAATAATTGCAAATATTTTGCTAAAATACCTATTCCATTTTGTGCTTGAATGATGTAAAATGAAATTTAATTAAAAAAATATGTATTTTCATAGTGCTAATAAAAGTTCTTTTCAATAAATCTCATGGAATCACAATTTGTTCTTGATTTTTAATTCCAAATCTATGTCGATTTTTTTTTTCATCCATTTTGTTTGACAGATCAACCATTTCTAACCTTGGTCGTTCCTAAATGAAAAGTAACTCAGAGTAACTTTTTTAACTATGACATTGCAACTCTTCTTTTTGACACATTAACCATAGTTAACTAGAGTAACATAAAAGAACGCACCACTGTTGCAACGACTGTCGAAATTACGCACCACTGATCTCTATAATACACTGGATAGCGTATTCATACAAAAAAATTGCTTCCAATTGAAGAACTGTTATAAGGTGCGCCGGTACACTTTTTTGTATAACAGTATAAAAGTATAACATGTTTTTTTATTAAAGTGACAGCTGGCAATCAAGGAAGTGAAATTATTTTATTTTGTTATCAATCGCTTGTCAAAGCTGAAAAAAAAGCAAGAAAATATTATTTTGCATCATCGAGAGGAAAATAAATTAGAAATTTTTATTCTTAATTGCAATGTGTCTCATTTGAAGGTCGTTCTATAGTTTTGTGTTTTTATCTTAATTAAATCTTCCATTGCAATTCAATTTGTTATTTTTGTGTGAAATATGACTTATTATTATTATTCTTCTTTCAATTGGCGTTCTAATGGGATTATTGCTTGTGCCGAATGGTGAAGATTTGGGATATACCTTCGGTGATGTGGACTCACATGCACAGATTGCCTCTATGAATCTGACAGCGAATCAAACCCATAACAATATAAAGGTATCGCCTCATCGTGCGTCAGCATCGGATACCGAGGTGCAGGTTGTTCAGAAGACTGCTCATCCTTGGGGTATATTCTTTACGATATTGGGAACAGTACTGTTGGATTTCGATGCAGATGTGTGTCAAAGTCCAGCGAGAGCATATCTATTGGATGTTTGTGTTCCAGAGGACCACGCTAAGGGACTTTCAACATTTACTATTATGGCTGGACTAGTAGGATTTATGGGATACTCGATAGGAGGTATTAATTGGGATGCCACTTCAATAGGTCGCAAACTTGGTGGACACGTCAAGGCAGTATTCACAATCATCACATTCATATTCATTGCTTGCGTCTCATTTACCGTCACTAGCTTCAAGGAAATACCTCTGTGGGCATTGGTAGCTCCGAAAACTTCCGGCCGAGGAGAATCCGATGCATTGGGCCCAGGTGAAAAAAAATGTGTCCTATGGTGCTCTTAATCACGACGAAGTGAATGACTCAATGCTAGATGATGATAAAAAGTCCGAATACACTACCGTCCCTGGGGAGAATGTAAGTGAAACGACCTTTGCCGCAGGTAATGAACTTCCACCCATGTTAAATTAAGAAACCCAGGATGGAGAACAACCCGCCCCTACCACAGAGAGTGTGCAAACCCTCTCCCACTACTTGCTTTCCATTGTCTACATGCCGCACTCCTTAAGGGTGGTCTGCCTGACAAATCTCTTTTCTTGGATGGCTCACGTTTGTTATTCCCTCTATTTCACCGACTTTGTGGGCGAGGCTGTCTTTGGTGGTGATCCGAAGGCATTAGAAGGAACAGAAACACAAATCCTCTATGAAGAAGGCGTCCGCTTCGGCTACTGGGGTATGGCTATGTATTCGCTGTCTTGTTCCTGTTATTCGCTCATTATTGAAAAACTAAGTAACTAAAAAACGCATTAGCGGCTACACAGGTCATGTATTAAGATTTGTAAAGTGAACCATAAGAAATGTTGTTTTTTTTTTTTGAAATTATTATTAAAGAATAGAGGTGGTGTACTTACTCCAAATAAAAAAAAAAAAAAGAATCAAGACAGGCCCTAAAAATATACATGGTGAAATCGTGTTTTTTTTAAGGGGGAGGGGCAAGTGTAGAATGTTGACCATAACACCCACAAAAAAACTCTTACACTCATGAAACTCGCCAAAATTATTATATTTGTCATGGTAACCAAGAATCAATATAGTCCACATAAATATATTTGTTCTGGGCGCTTTTATTATTAAAGAGAGGGAAAATCTGGGAAGAAGTTGGAAGATTTGAGCCAAAATTCCGATTTGGTGTAATTGAGGTATATACACAAAGTATGGTATATGATTTAAGGGTATTTTTTAACGCTGAATCTAATAAAAGCAAAACCAAAATGATACAAGCACCCTCAACAAAGTTATGGTCCTTTTCAAGCAAAAATCAATTTTTGAAATTGTTTTTTCCGTAGAACAGGTCAAAATGTAACCGCCACAAAATCACTATTAGACAAAAGATATTTGTATGGACTATTTGCATGACAAATTTAATATTTTTGGTGAGTTTCATAAGTGTATGTTTTTTTCGTGGGTGCTATGGTAAACATTCTACACTTGCCCATCCCCCTTAAAAAAACACCCTTTCTCCTTGGATATTTTTGAGGACTATCTTGATTCTTAGTTCGTATGATAAATGGAACATTCACTCCGAATTTCATTAACATACCTTTATTTTCAAAGGGTTTTCGATAATATTTTACCTGTGGTGCCTTTCATTACATGAAAAGGACTATAACTTTTTTTTGGTGATTGTATCATTTTGAATTTGGTTTCATTAGATTTAGCGTTAAAAACTACCCTTAAAGCATGTATCGTATGGTTAGGTTGTACCAAAACAAATATTTTAGTTTGATAGACCTCCAAGTTCTCCCCATCTGCACCTCTTCAAATGCATCTACACAAAAAGCCAATGCGGGGATTTTGGGGGACTTTGGATATAATATAGAGATTGCAATTCTGCGTCGATTCCAATTTTAATATTTCATGAATTAATTTTTTCAACCTCGGAACCCATTTTTCCTGGCCTAATTATCCAATTTTTGTTTTCAATTCTTTTTGTACCATAAATATGTACCTAATATGTATAGGATATTTTTTGTGATGTGATAGAAATAAGATGCCATTGTTCACCAGTTGCTAAATATCTATTAAGGTTTCTATCTCCAAAATTTATAAAATCTACACTACTCAAAGAAATTAAAGGAACAATGTTTTTTTCAATTCTTGTTAGTGTTTTTTTAAGAGCTGTTTCTTTGTGCAGAGTGGTCGTTGGTCGTATTGAGTTGAAACAAAAAGCATTTTACAGCTTCCTTAATGTTTTTTCCCCTAAATAAATATACCGCCACAACCGGGATTGAACAACCCGAGGACGACAAAGTCAAGCCGACTTTTATGTTTAGTTTTTACATATATTATAAATCTAATTTGTATTTTATATTGAATCAATGTATAGCGTTAGGCCCCTTATGTGCCAACAAAACCTTATTATCTGTCAATGTATCTTATAGTTATAAATTATCTTTTAAGCCAATTGTAAAGAGAAATGTTCAATAAAATAAAAATTGAATTGAAAATTGCTTTATGTTTTTTGTTTAGAGATTTGTTTGCAAAAATTTTTTTTGTAGTACCGTTATTGCGTTATTGCAAGGAATGAGACGAGACAAAAAAATTAATTTTTAAATTTTTTTTGAAGGTCCTCATTCTTATGGATATTTTTTTTGAGTCAATCAAATGTAATGATCAGATACCTTGTTTATCCAGCATCGCTCCAATTTTTTTTTGCTGTCGTACAATTTTTTTTTCCATGGTAATCTGATTTTGAATGAAAAAAGATACTTTTAGACTTGATTACCAATATCTCAGCATATAAATATATTCCGTAATAAAATTACGGAATGACCACCAGCTTTCATATATTTACTGGATATTTAAATTAATTCAGTGCCACCACCCAAAAAAGCATTTGGCATACCTTCTATCGTCAAACTAAATGCATGCTTGCTTTTTTTTTGCAGAATATGGCTCAATCCAGCTTCAGGGGGAAGTCTTGGCATCAGAAGTTTAATTAACTTTTGAGAGATAGGTCTGCCCCAAATGTATCACTTAAGATAAATCATGTTAAAATAAGCAGAGCAAAAGCAAAATCCTCGAGCTAAACTTAAGTGATTTTTTTCCAGGGAAAATCACTAATTTTCGTTTGGAAAAATTCGGTAGGCGATACCTACTTTTTTCTTAGGTGCTAGTTATAGCTATCATTGAAACTCATCATTAAAAACTTTAATGATTGATTTTGCGACGTTTAGAAAGCAAATTCAATTATTATTTTGAAAGACGATTAAAGCTCAAGACTTAATTAATGTTTCTAGTCAAAAAAAAATTTAAACAGGCCCAACTTTCCACAAAAATTGACTTTTGATTTTTCAATGATTATTGGCAAGGTAGTTCAATCATTGAAATAAGAAAAGTCTTTTTATGTGGAAAGTTGGGCCTATTTGAATTATTTTTTTGGCTGCAAATATTAATTAAGTCCTAAGCTTTATTTGTCAAGCAATATTATAAATGATTTTGCTTTCTAAACGTCTCAAAATCAATCATTAAAACTTTCAATGATGAGTTTCAATGATAGCTATAAATGGCGCCTTAGGAATTTTTTCCTTTTTTTCGAATATTGTTTACGATTTCTAGTCTCTAAATTTGGTTATTGGTAGGGACCGTGTTTTATATACATTTTCAATATATTTTTAAATTTCTTCAGTTTGATGCTTAAGAAATCAATGGTACAGATGGCAAATGCATCTGCATCAGTGGTGCTGCTACAGCTGTTGCTCTTAAATTAACAACTAGTCTATCCTTTTACATTGGCTCTGAATTCATATTTTAAATGAAACTTTAATATCAGTTAATTCATTAAGACTTTTGGTTACTACTTATTTATGAAGTTATTCATGTGCTTATAAAGGCTGGTCTTTGATCTTTCTTATAGCGTTTTCGTTTGGTCGTCCGGAAGCATTCCGAATGCTTCTGAAAACGTTCGTTTGGCACTAGATGACAGTTCTTCTTCTGAAAAGAAGAGAAAAACGATTCTGGATTTGAAGAAAGAATCAAAACCAGAAGCACACATACATGCGAACAATTGAAACGTCAAAATTGTCAAAGGTTTTTATTTGTTATTTAATTTTGGAATTGCGAATGTGCATTATACAAATTTTGGAGTTGAAAGGAACCAATATTATAAAAAAAAATGGATAGAACAAACATTTTGATCTTCCACATTATTGTTATATTTATACCATGATGCGGAATTTTTGCTAAGATAAGGAGTTTACTCAAAGTAAAATCCAAGGTGGAGACATTCGTTGCTGTTATTGAGGAATATCAATATTCCGAGAAATAGCTGTGTTAATGTTTCATCACCCAAATGCAACAGCCAAGTGCACAAATACAACCAAACCCACACTTCAGAATAAAAAAAAGGGTTGCAACTTGTTCGTTTGGCATTCTGGATCGGAGAGCTCCGGAGGCTTCTTCCGAAATACCAAACGAAAACGCTACTACAAAAATATTAGTTTGTTTCGAAATAAAACTAACATTTTGAACTTAATATGAACAAAATCTTTTTTCTTAAAAAAAAAATGGAGCTAATACATAAATTTAAGCTTCCGAAAGGAAATCAAAGAATCTTTTCGAGTCAAATGAAAACAACATTCAGTTTAGTAGTTGCTGTTGCTTATTATTTTTATGGCGATATAGTTTGTGCTCAGTTTCAAAAATAAACTGCTCTTTATAATAAAACGCAAGAGAAATAATTCTTTCGATATACACTACACTTATTTTGTCAACATTATATTAATAACATTATCTAGCTTATAAATTGTAAGAAGAGTTAAACTGAGGATATAAATTTATTATATAAGATTTGTACAGAATCAAAATTAAATACAGACAATAATTGCTTGCGTTTTTCTTATAAATTCATTCTTTAAAATTACTTAAAAATCCTACTTATTTTTCCATCCCTCATTTGCTTCGAATTTTTTTATAAAATAAAATCGAATTGCAACCAAAAAGTAATCCTTTTTTAAACAGTATAATGTAACAGCAGTATTAATAAAAAACTGGTATCCGCTCCCTAACACACGTGTTAACTGGCACACGGATAGACAACTTGTCCACTTGATAACTTTTCTTATTAAAAAAGATATGATATCTTTCCACTATTTATCATTTCACCAAATTCACCACTTCATCAAATGATGGTGATTTTCTAATACATGTGTCACATGCATGCACTGCCCTACGAAGTGTATACTGGTAGTAGTAAACGATGCTATCATGCGCGTGCGTGTATGTGCTAAGAAGTTATCCGCTCATTATACGTGGAATCTGGCTAGTTAAAGTTATCCGTACGTTAACACACGTCACAGACTATTACGCATTTGTTAATAAGAATTACTAGTTAACAGATGTATAAACGCTAGCACGTTGTTATCCGCCGTTTATTAATATGGGGGTAAGTGTTTAGTTCTGATTTTGTTTTTGGAATTCGTTTTGGTAAATGTTTTGTTTTTAATTGGGAAACTGAGCAATAGTCTTTCCATTATGGAACCTTCCATTGGTAACGATATCAGTTAGCTGAGTTGAATCTCCGATGTATGTGCTGAACGGGAAGAATTAAGTGATTGTTGGTAGGCACTGTAATCGTGTTGGACTGTTCGTTGGTGTTGTATTATTCGATTTAGTCCTTATTTTTACAGTTTCGTTGTTATCTGATTGATTGCTGCTGCTGGTACATGCCGCAGCTCATGTGCTACTATTCGTTGTTATCGATGTCCAGCAGCCAATTTCAGGGAGGCCATCAAAACCTCGTATCTCAAATGCTCGTTGCATTTTTCCAATATTGTTGAGTAAAAGCCTATGGAAAAGTTCGATTTGGGGGAAACCTGCAACTTGATTTCGAGAATTGGAATCTATCGATCCCATATTTCTAAATAGCTTATATTATGTCGAAGTTCGAGAAAGCGATCCTGAAAGATTCATATATAACAATTTTTTTTCGAATTAAAACAAATAAAATTCACAATAATTACCTTTGGAACAGTAGGCTGAGTTGAAAACAAGCTCGGATCAAAAGTCATCCATGATCCGGGTTTATGTAATCCTGGTAGCCGGATGGCATTGGTTGGGACTGCAATAGACTTGCGGCTCATGACCTCTTATCCCTTCTGGTAGAAGGAACTAGCAAAGAATACCTTATCCTTGTCTGCGAGTTGTTCGCTCCAGTCCCATACCTTCTTTCAAATCCTGCAGCAGATTTAAGAAATTAAGAAACAAAATTAAACTCACTTTACTCAATATGAAAATGGTTTTTAAAATAACCTAGAGGACCTTAACTAAGACTAAGAACCGTTTCAATAATTAAAATCCGGCAAGTAGTTTTGAAATGGCAACGTTTTGTATCCAGCACTTGCAAGAATTTCATATAAATTATTTGCAAGTGTTAGATATAAGGCATCGTCATTTCGAAACTACTAGCTGGATTTTGATGATTGAAGCTGTTTTTAGCCTTAATTTAAGCCTTCTAAGTGATTTTAAAAAAACATTTCCAATTTAAACAAAAATTTCGAAAAATTTACCCACAGAACTATAGTATCATCATATTCTTGAAATTCGAAAAAAAGACGAAAATAGTTTTTTGAGACAATTTTTTGAAATCTTTGCTCGAATTGGAAATGGTTTTTGAAATAACTAAGAAGACCTTAATTAAGACTAAGGACCGTTTCAATAATTAAAATCCGGCAAGTAGTTTTGAAATGGCAACGTTTTGTATCCAGCACTTGCAAGAATTTCATATAAATTTCTTGCAAGTGTTAAATACAAAGCGTTGTCATTTCTAAACTACTTGGTGGATTTTGATGATTGAAGCGGTTTTTAGCCTTAATTTAAGCCTTCTAAGTTATTTCAAAAACCATTTCCAATTTAAACAAAAATTTCGAAAAATTTGCCCAAAGAACTTGTATCATCATATTCTTGAAATTCGAAAAAAAGACGAAAATAGTTTTTTGAGACAATTTTTTGAAATCTTTGCTCGAATTGGAAATGGTTTTTGAAATAACTAAGAAGACCTTAATTAAGACTAAGAACCGTTTCAATAATTAAAATCCGGCAAGTAGTTTTGAAATGGCAACGTTTTGTATCCAGCACTTGCAAGAATTTCATATAAATTTCTTGCAAGTGTTAAATACAAAGCGTTGTCATTTCTAAACTACTTGATGAATTTTGATGATTGAAGCGGTTTTTAGCCTTAATTTAAGCCTTCTAAGTTATTTCAAAAACCATTTCCAATTTAAACAAAAATTTCGAAAAATTTGCCCAAAGAACTTGATCATCATATTCTTGAAATTCGAAAAAAAGACGAAAATAGTTTTTTGAGACAATTTTTTGAAATCTTTGCTCGAATTGGAAATGGTTTTTGAAATAACTAAGAAGACCTTAATTAAGACTAAGAACCGTTTCAATAATTAAAATCCGGCAAGTAGTTTTGAAATGGCAACGTTTTGTATCCAGCACTTGCAAGAATTTCATATAAATTTCTTGCAAGTGTTAAATACAAAGCGTTGTCATTTCTAAACTACTTGATGGATTTTGATGATTGAAGCGGTTTTTAGCCTTAATTTAAGCCTTCTAAGTTATTTCAAAAACCATTCCCAATTTAAACAAAAATTTCGAAAAATTTGCCCAAAGAACTTGTATCATCATATTCTTGAAATTCGAAAAAAAAGACGAAAATAGTTTTTTGAGACAATTTTTTGAAATCTTTGCTCGAATTGGAAATGGTTTTTGAAATAAATTAGAAGACCTTAATTAAGACTAAAAACCGCTTCAACCATCAAAATCCACCAAGTAGTTTTGAAATGACAACGCTTTGTATTTAACACTTGCAAGAAATTTATATGAAATTCTTGCAAGTGCTGGATACAAAACGTTGCCATTTCAAAACTACTTGCCGGATTTTAATTATTGAAACGGTTCTTAGTCTTAATTAAGGTCTTCTTAGTTATTTCAAAAACCATTTCCAATTCGAGCAAAGATTTCAAAAAATTGTCTCAAAAAACTATTTTCGTCTTTTTTTCGAATTTCAAGAATATGATGATCAAGTTCTTTGGGCAAATTTTTCGAAATTTTTGTTTAAATTGGAAATGGTTTTTGAAATAACTTAGAAGGCTTAAATTAAGGCTAAAAACCGCTTCAATCATCAAAATTCATCAAGTAGTTTAGAAATGACAACGCTTTGTATTTAACACTTGCAAGAAATTTATATGAAATTCTTGCAAGTGCTGGATACAAAACGTTGCCATTTCAAAACTACTTGCCGGATTTTAATTATTGAAACGGTTCTTAGTCTTAATTAAGGTCTTCTAAGTTATTTCAAAAACCATTTCCAATTCGAGCAAAGATTTCAAAAAATTGTCTCAAAAAACAATTTTCGTCTTTTTTCGAATTTCAAGAGTATGATGATACTAGTTCTATGGGCAAATTTTTCGAAATTTTTGTTTAAATTAGAAATGTTTTTTAAAATAACTTAGAAGGATTAAATTAAGGCTTAAAACCGCTTCAACTATCAAAATCCAGCAAGTAGTTTTGAAATGACAACGCTTTGTATCCAACACTTGCACGAATTTCATATAAATTTCTTGCAACGTTGGCCAAATGTGATGAACTTCTGTGGTTGTCGTTTTATCTGGCTTGAGAATGATCTTTGTTCGTTCGGTGTTTTACGTGCGAGGCTTTGATGATCAAAATAAATCGACTGAAAGCTGTGTAGGACGAAATGGTTTTCAGTTAATCATCGTAAAGATTGAACAACATCATTGGAGGTTCGGTTGCCTTCAAAATAACATTACTAACCTTCAAAGTTAAAAGTTCAAGTGAGCTCAACTCCATGATTGCGTTTCGCCCAGGTACGATAGTTGGGCTCATCAGTAAGATGACTATCGTACCCTTCTAAGACGCAATTTTTTATCGATGTTTACCGACTAATATAATATACCTGGGCGAAACGCAATCATGGAGTTGAGCTCACTTGAACTTTTAACTTTGAATTATATATTCGGTCACTCCACTTAAACAGAAGAATTTCTTTTCAAATTTTCTTCATATTCAATTATTACAAACCTTCTTTACACGCCTGGAAAGGCAACTGTATTTCGGAACATTTGATTTCAAGGTTGGAGAAATCCAACAAATAAACTTCCAATGGATCCTACACTCCCTTCCTAGTTACAATAATCTGTTTGGGTTGTTCCTCTACCTCTACCGGCAATGATCGAATCAACGCTGCTTCTTCTTCAGCAGTTTTCCACTTGGTCAGCTACCCCAAACGTTTCTGTCCAGCCCTTCCTTTCCTGTTGCGCTCCTTCAACACAAACGATGCTGGATTTGCCTTATCTTTGCCATTGCCTGTTGGATGAGCGTCTTGCATCCAGGGAACCAGTTTCCATAGGCTGAATTCAAATTATACGCCGAATAAATCATTGGCAATCAGGACACCAGTAGACGAAGGATAATAAGCCATGTTATTGTTACTTAATTACTTAAAACATACCTATTATTTATTTTTTTAGACGCACCGAGTTAGGAAAAAAAATCGAACTGTCAAAACGAAACAAACTCACCGCGTTAAATTTTTGTTGCAATTCACATCTATTCATCGACACGAGTGAAATTACAAAAACAACAATGTAAACAAATGAGTTTTGGGGGGTGAAACGTACGAAAGTTTCCCATCTTTATTTGCTTATCTATGATAAAAACTTACGTCACCTTACTTTTTTTTTGCTTTCATAGACGTCAAAAGGTGCGCTGGTACACCTAATGTCATCTTCAATTGGAATCAGAAAAACTGTTATACTCTATAGCGAATGCACTATCCAGTGTATTATAGAGATCAGTGTTACGCACACACGTTGCGAACCAGTTTTACGAACAGTGTGTCAAAAAATTCCTTAAATTTGTTTTTTATTTATTTCGTCTCTAGAAACAAAATAAAAACTGAAGATTATTCGTAGACTGAGTAGTTTGGTCGCAAGAACTGTCTCAAAAACTGCCATTCACTATACGACCATTCTGTCGTGTCGCAAGGTTCGTTGAAATTTTCAACGGACTTCCAACCTGTCGTTAGTCGCACGGTCCGATGGACCGATGTACAACAAGGACATTCACGATAGAACCTGTCGTATACGACTGAAATTTGTCGGACAGTCCTTACGACAGTTTTAACGTGAATGGCCCGCTATAATAATAAATAAATCAAACTAAAATAATTCGTTTGGAATTTTGTTTGTTTACTCGTCGCTGCTGCTGTCGTCGAGGATGCCAATGAAATTTCCTTTCGCTGTAGGAAAGGAAAAGAAACATTTTTGAACATTGGTTAAAATATTAAATATAATTACAGGAATCCATGAGATGATATTTCTTCCTTTTTTTTGATGAGAAATAAATTATTTCTTTTATTGCGGCCTGCGCCCAAAACATCCACATAGGTCGCCATTATTTTTCTTCACAATTTTATTTTGTTTTGACCAAAGAAGAAGAAGTAAAGGAACTGGCATATCGTGGAAACCAGAGAATATCAATTACCAAGAAGCCAATCCTCGGCTGTCATCCGGCTTTACCTAAAGCATAGTTTACAGTTCCCATGCGAAAAAAAAATCCAAATTTTCAAAACGGTTTTCCACCTATTCTGCGCACCAAGTTGAATACTATTCAAGGCGGAAAACGTTTGCCGTGTCCTAAGCCACCCTTTGAGTCATTAATTTACCCTTAATTAATAATCTATAGGTATAAAAATGGAAAATAATTATTTTTGGATGCGAAAACCATTTGCATGCAAATAATGCCTTGAGGTGAATATATATTTTTTTTTTTGGTAGCGTAAACCGACCATCCAAAAAAAAATATTTTATTCACCACACTTCTTTTCGCATGCAAATCAATTGCCGGTCCATTGTTTTGCATGACATTCCATGACAGCATTGGTTTTTTTTTGTTGCATGAAACTGTAAACCAGTCATGCAAACAATTAGTTTTACATTTCACCTCAACTATTTTTGACATGCGAGAATATTTGCGTAGGTTTTTTTTTGCACACGGGAACTGTAAACTAGGCTTAAACTGAAACACGCACACATAGACAGTTGGGCTAAATCCACCACTAGGTTTTTGCACACAAGGACAGCTGGGCTAAATCCACCACTAATTTATTCGCACACATAGACAGTTGGGCTAAATCCACCAAGAATATGTCGGTTATTTTTGAAAATTATCAGTTTATTTCAAAATCTCATGGACTTGTTCAAAAAGTATAAAAAGGAAGAAATGAATCATCAAGTGCTTACCGCACCTTAACCGCCATATTATTGACTCTGCATTTAAATTGGATTTAAGGAAGTTTTTAATCCAACAACTAGATCCGGATTTATTAAATCCAAAAATTTAAATCCATGTCCATACTATTCACTCTGAACATGCCTTAAATCCAATGGATTTAAAATGCCCTTAATCCAGATGTACAATGTATTTAAATCCAGATTAAGATCGTTTAATCCAAATATCAGATTTGCGAAATGTCAAATATCTCTCGTGGAACTTTTTGTTTACTTTACCCTGAAGCCACACGAGCGAGTAATCGCTAGCCAGTTACTAATACATCGAAACTTTTCCTACTCGCTAGTCAACTAGCTTGCCTTTTTCAAAGCCAGTTGAGAAGCGAATAGAGCGGCGAGTGATTTGACAATTAATGTATGTACCCAACTCGCTAGCGAGTACTCGCTCGTGTAGCCTCCGGGTTAATTAATTTATTTCACTGTGTTGATAAAATTCTGCGAGCGCACAAACAATCAGAAACTTGAAATGTAAGGACAAAGTGAATTATATGAAATTGTGTTTTAATCTGGATTTAAGTTCTTAAACTGACCTCCGGAGCAGTTTAAATCCAATTGGATTAATCGATATTGGATTAAAAAAATTGGATTTAAGTTTGGATTAAACGAGTGAATAATATGGGATTGGATTTAAAATACTAGGGGTGGTATTCACCGAACGCTCATAACTTGAGAGGCTCATAAACCTATTCACCAACCATTAATAGTGAATACTTATGAGCGCTCATAAGACTTATGAGTGGTCCCGACCACTCATAAGTTATGAGCGCTCTCATCGAAAATTTGTTCGAAAACATTCGAAGCTAAATGTCATCTCTCCCAAACTATTGATCACAATTTTTTTTACTTTCTTTTCATTTTTTGTTTTTAATTTTTTGTGCAAATACATAGTTTCAATTAAATGTTATCGATTGAATTTTATTTTTCGAATTAAATTATAATAATGTAATCAGTTCACTGATGACGTAGTTAGAAAGTGTCGTTATAAGCATTCTCTCATTAATATCTTTGCGGTTCATCTTCATTTGTACCACACAAATTGAAGGCTTCAAAGACAAAAAGTATTATAATGACAATAAACTTTGTCTGGTAAGAGATTTCTTAAATTGCAATCAACAAATTCGGTATTGATTTATATCCATTAACATTTCCATTGTGTTTTAGAAATGATGGAATCCCCGGTTATCATTCGATGGACGGTGGTGACAAAGATTGCGAAACTAAATCCACCAAAGGTTGTAATAATGTAAAGAAAAGTGGCGGTTTTCAATCGATGTGCCTGGTCTATGATATTCTAAAAGGAATCACCAAACGTGGCTGCATAATTCCAACTCCAATTCAAAGAAAGGCAAGAATAACAATTGGTAAAAGATTGTTTAAATGTTTTTCAAAATCAAACGCAAGTATACAAAATTATCAAGGAAATTGGTAAATTCATGGACCGCAAAACGATCTTGGTACTCGGTGGTGCCTCTATGCACTCCCAATTCTCAGCTATTCATACTTGTATGGATGCTATTGTCGCCGCACATGGGCGTTTCTTGCATTTGTTTGCGGAAATGGATTTGAAATGGAGTTCGTTTGGTAAGTTTGACTGCATAATTCATGAACCCGTGAATGAAACACTTTCTATATAAGAAGGTTTTATAATACAAATTCTATACTACTGAAATAAATCAGCCAAGTAGAAGACTTAGCATTAAGGATTGGACTTGTTGAATTATTGATTCAAAATAGCTTTTTAGGGCCTTTAGTCCTATAAATTGGCGTTTCGTTCGGCTTACTCACTTGAACTCATCAGTGACATAGTGAGGGCTTTGTCATACTAAAGGCCATAAAAAGCTATTTTGAATCAATAATTCAACAAGTCCAATCCTTAATGCTAAGTCTTCTACTTGGCTGATTTATTTCAGTAGTATATAGAATTTGTATTATAAAACCTTCTTATATAGAAACTATGGGTGATATGAATAAAACGGAGCACGTACTCAGAGCAGGTACTCCATGAGAATCAGAGGAGGTGCTCAATAAAAAAGTACCTGCTCCCATTTCGTATGAATAAAATTATAAACAAACTTGAGAGCACCTCCTCATTCAAACCGAGTAGCTTCTCTCATACCTCAAACCAAATTATATTGTTTTTGACATTTAGAAATATTTTCGATGATTTATAATAAAAAAATAATTTAAAATATGAACATTTTTCTGTTTGGACCCGCGTTTTTTGTGAAAAGGTTTGTTCGTTGAAGTTTAAACACGGTTGAACCAGGTTTTCTTGACAACCCCAAAAATAGTTAAAAAAAAACATGGGGTTTTCGGTTCTCAAAAAACACCAAAGGGTCTTCAATTGTGTTTTTGAGATATACATACATAAGTCCAGTCAAAATGTATTTTTCCATGCAAATTATGGGGTAGTTTTAATTTGTTCGCTCCTTTACGTTTTCGGGCGTGTGGAATCCGAATCTGAAGTTTGCCAACAAAATTTCGTGCTGCAACATGGAAAAAAATGCAAAAATGCATTTTCTGGGAGTTTTTCACTAATGGATCAAAAACTACCAACTATTTGAAAATTACATCAAATTACCATACATACAAGTACATACACATAATTTTCAATAAATCCCTATTTAAGGCTTTTTTCTGCAACAACGCATTTGCACTCAAGCGCTAGTCGAAAATTGACGTATTTTTACTGTTTTCGAACATCCAAAATTTGTATTTTTGTCTGTAACATGAAACAAGATATACTTTTCTGATGGTCTTTAATGCACTGAGTTTGAATCTGGCCTTGAAATAACTCTATCACGTCACGTTTTTGAGATATTCGAATCTTAAAATTAAAAGAAAAATGCATTTTGTATACTAATTTTGGGTTATTTTTTTTTGTTCTCGAGGTAATTGTTTTCGAAAAAATGTTTATGGCCATTCTGAAGTATGAGCATTTTACTTAAAAATTCTTTTTGAACCTTTCAAATACCTCCATTCGTTTTCGAGAAATCGTTGATTTTCGTCTTACTACCTAATTCAAAAAATCCCACAATTTGCCTTTTTGAGCACAAATTGACGGGACTAATAAGAAACAACAACAGAACAACATTTGTTTTAAACCCCCCACCACCCCTCTATCCTTAATTATTAAAAAAGAAATGGTTCCTTAAGAAATAAAATTTTCTGTGCTGAATTTATAAAGAATGCAATAGTATTTTTTTTTTTAATCCTTCTCTTTTTTCTCTTATAAAATTTAACCTTGCGATTAAAAATTTGTATAAACTTCCCCATTCATGAAGCAACAAACGCTATTAACGCTTTTAAACGCTATTTACTTCAACGTTGAGCAACCAACTAATCTAACTTACAAATGAGGAGCAGGTGCTCGTCTCGACAGAGCACGTGCTTCGGTTTATTCATTCCTTACAATGGAGCAGGTGCTTACCCTGAGAAGGTTCTCATCAAACATGGAGATGCTCAATTGTTGAGCAACTTCTCAAGTAATTTATTCATACCAAATGAAGCACCTGCTTCGAAAAGTTGAGTTTTGAGCAGGTGCTTTGTTTTATTCATATCACCCTATGCCTGGCCCAGGGCAAAAAAACTTCCAGCTTAATGATTAGGAATTCTAATCTTGTTGGATATAGTTTACAGTGGATTTTCGTTGAAAAATTCATGTAAGTTGAACTGAACTTAATATAAATTGCGTATGACAAAGCCCTCACTATGTCACTGATGAGTTCAAGTGAGTAAGCCGAACGAAACGCCAATTTATAGGACTAAAGGCCATAAAAAGCTATTTTGAAACACTCTCTTCTTTCAGAATACGCTGTTTTTGATGATTAAATGAGATACTGAACCACCTACCTTCGACCAGACAAATGGTGATGTTCAGTGCAACGTTGCCAAAACTTCTTGTTGAATTTGCTAAGGTTGGCTTGAGTGATCCAATTTAAGTTCGATTCGGTAATTGTAAAAGAAAGAATCATCCAGAAAAAAAGTTAATAAAGATTGTTTATTTTTTGTTTAAGAAATGGAATCAAAACTACCAGGAGGTTTAACTCTCAAGTTTCTGTATTTTTGTCAAGATGAATGCTATACATCTTTAATAGTTCTGCTAAAGTATGTTATACCCAAAGATGCAAAATTAGTGGTATTTGCTGGGACACAACATCATGTAGAACTCATTTCTTATGTAAGTTTACTAGAAAAAATTGTGCTACCTCACTTTTTTTCTAAATATCGTAACTTTTTTTTCAGATTTTAAGTGAAGCTAACATCACGAATGCTCCTGTCTCCTCCAGTTTAGACCCATCGGCTAGAAAAATTAACATAGCTAAATTCCAATACAAGAAAGTATCGGTTCTCGTGGTCACAGATGTCGCAGCTCGTGGTATGATATCCCCAGTTTAGATTATGTCGTAAACGTGCATTTACCAGGGAAACTGAAGTTGTTTGTCCATTGAGTTGGGTGATGTTCTCGTGCTGTACGAACTGGTACAGCCTTCTCTATTCTTGCCACCGAGGATCAAGCACACATGCTTGAATTGCATATGTTTTTGAACAGGCCGTTCAAGATAAATGATTCAAGTCATCGGTAGCCCTGGAGACTGCTGTAGCCACTAGTACAAAAACCCGACTCCAAAGTAGACACAGAAGAGGAACAAAGACAGCTACAAGACGCAAAGCACGATTTATAAGTTAGAATTGATTAAGCTGAACTACTCGTAGATCTAGAAATTACCAAAACGTTTGACAAAGTAGTAGCTCCCAAGAAACACAAAAACATGGATTCCTAATCATCATCATCATCATCAAGTCCTGTAACCCCGGTTGGGGCAAAGGGTGCCAACAAATCGTTTCCATCCTTCTCGGTCTGCAGATAGATATTTTAACTGTGGCCACGTCTTTCTCTGGGAGTCTGCTTCTGCTAGAACTGTTGATTTCCATGTTGTTCTTGGTCTTCCAACCCGCCGTGCACCCTGAGGATTCCATTCAAATGACTGCTTTGCAATTTCATCGTTTGGTTTCCTCAGTGTGTGACCAATCCATTGCCATTTACGCTTTCTTATGTCAACGTCCAGCCGCTCCTGGCTTGTCCTGCGCCACAATTCCTCGTTTGATATAATTTGTGGCCAGCGAATTTTTAGAATATGGCGTAGACAACGGTTCACAAAAGCCTGCAATTTCTTTGAGATGGTAGTCGTGACTTTCCAGGTTTCGCAAGCATATAACAGCACGGATTTGACATTGGATTCGAAGAATCTCAACTTTGTGCGCAAGGAGATTTGACATGATTTCCAAATTTGGGAGAGAGAACCGAAGGCTGCGCGAGCTTTATTTATTCTACTTTGAACGTCCAGATCAGTACCACCATTTGCTGAAACAATACTTCCAAGGTAGTTAAATTGTTCCACTACTTCAACTGGCGTCTCCTGTATTAAAATACGCTGATGTGTGGAGCGGCCTGTGAGCATTATTTTTGTCTTTTTGCTATTTATTTTCAGACCACTCGCCTCTCCTTTTACCTTCAGAGCTTGACACATCCCGTTCAGCCCGCTGATGTTATTTGCCAAGAGACATATATCATCGGCATAGTCTAAGTGGCTAAGCCTTTCAAACCGTCTCCATTGAATGCCCTGCCTCTCTGATGTTCCAACGCTGGCCGTCAAGACATCGTCAATCGCCAGTAGAAAGAGAATTGGCGATAGAACATCTCCCTGTCTCACACCCTGCCGCACTTCGAAAGAGTCGGATAGCTGCCCATTGTGTAAAACAAAGCATCTTGCGTTGTTATAGGACTCTCTTATAATGGCAACAATTTTTGGGGGAATTCCTCTACCAAGAAGTGATCTCCATATACATTCACGGTTGACTCGGTCAAAGGCCTTCTCAAAATCCACAAACATGAGGTAAAGCGGTGATTGAAACTCCGCAGACTGCTCAAGAACGATACGCAGAGTGTTGATATGGTCGACACAAGACCGCCCACTGCGGAAACCAGCTTGATGCCTCTTGAGTGTAGACTCGATTCTAACCTTTATCCGCTCCAGAATGATGGTTGCCATTAATTTTGGAAAAATTAATTTTGTTACGAAACAAAAAAGGTTCACGTCAAGGACAGCGAGAACTTAATTCCGTATCAGTCGGCTGATAAGGCAACCGAAGATGGTCTAGCTGAACACTGAGTTCAGTGTTGTCGAACGAACATCTGTACCCGAACTCAAGCATAAGCCAGGTTTTGAGAAATTATCGCTTCAAGAAAAAAAATGCTATCAGTTCAAGATCCCCGCAACTACAAAATCCGAACAGAGCCGGGTTCTTGGATTCCGGCTAGTTTCAAAACTGGACGCTACGACAAATGGAAACAGAAATCAAAGATTGAAGAACAGCGCAACGTGAAGCTAGCAGTGATGCTGATACACCACTTACACATGAAAAGAGGTATGCAGTGAGTAGACATGCTCGTCATAATGCCAAAGTCGAGGAAAAGAAACGCAAGAGTGGATCAAATAGGGAGTTGAGAAACCCCGATGAAATTGTGAAGTACGTCCGTATTTGGAATTCTTCATACAACCCATTAATGTTTTTGATTTTGTAAAAAAAAGTATTAATAAATTTTGAATTAATTAATTTTGAAACTTCATTTTATCTTTTGTTGATTTTTATTTTTTTCAATTTTTTATCAATGAATTGCTGTTGAGCCAAAAACCGATTATCTGCCTACTTAAACACGTGACGAACAAGTGTAAAATTTGATGTAAATGTTTTATTCTTTTATTTCAATGTCTATTGATCGGAGGGAAAAAGTGTGCATACTAGAAATATTTAGCCAAACTCTTTGTATTTCGTCCCTTAGAAGATAGAAAGTGGAAAATTAACCAAAGCCTCTCAGGTTAACACATGCTTGGAAACTTTGCTGCTCTCTATCTTCTTAACGCTGTGGCTCCATTGGCAATTTTTGAGGCAATTGCAATTGGAATAGGAATGGCAATTTATTGCTTGGGTGGGCACTTTCATTGCCAGGCAATTCCAATTATAAAATGTGTGTATAGAAATATTTGACTGCAAATGCTGTTCAAATCCCCTGTTTTTAATAAAAATTTAATTTCAATTCACTATATTTTGTCATGTGCGTTCTCATATTCTACGATTTAATTGAAAAAATCAATAAAGAAGCCATTCACAATTACGGGGAATCCCATTTTTCCTCAATTTATTGCCTTGAAGATGGAAATCAATAATTGCCTCTCATCTTCTAGGCAATATTGCCATTGCCATTGACAAAGCGTCTCCATTTGCATTATTAAAGGCAATAGCAATGAGTGAGGCAATTTATTGCCTCAAATATTGCTAATGGAGCCGCTTGGTAAGGACTAACTAAAGAGATTTTAACCTATGAGCTATGGCAGCGAATTTTTCAAAAATGCAAGCTTAATATTTCTTGTATACACTTTTTAACTTTGACCAATAGGCATTGAAATAAATCGATGTAAGAAATTAAAGACAAATTTGTACACCTGTTCGTCATGTGTTTAAGTAGGCAGACAAGCGGTTCTTGGTACAACACCTCACAGCTTCATTTGTATGACTTACAAAGTTATGCATATGACTTGGTTTTGTGTGTTGTTGGCTTCTCGGTCTATTTATGTTACAGATTCTCCAACTATTTCCATTTTCATAATATGCAACAAAATAGCAATGTAATGTACTTGGAAAAAAAAGAAATAAAGCATTTCTGTTTCTATACACGTTATGGTCATTATGGGAGCTTAATATTTGAGATTATATTATTATATCCCACGGGTGGCATCCAGTTAAGTTGAGCGAATATAGAAAAGAATGCTGCCTAGAATGGGGCTCGAACCCACACCCTCAAGTTAGTAGTCAAGCACTACATCCACTGCACTTTTGCCACCCGCAAACAAATTTTATATTTTTAATTAGTTTTTATTTGGAAGACATACCTACTTTTATTTAGTTTAAAATAAAGCGTGAATCAATATCAACTTTTTTTATTTTTTTGTTAAACAAAAATTGCCTATTCTACCTACAAAATCATTTTCAGGGGCACTGCCCTTAGCAAAAAAAAACCTTGTTGACAAGAATATCCACCGGGATAACCACCACAGTTGCAATCATCATTCCTTTTTTGGTGTCCAACACGATTCCTATAAGTACCATGCCCTCCATTACGACCTTTACGTCCACCATGTTATCCTTCCAAAGCAAGTAGGTATTTGAAACCAGAGACATACGATGGCCATTCCCATTAAAAGAGGATTTATGACCTATGTATGAAATTATATAGGAAACGGTTTGAAAGGGAATATATTATTTTTTGTTTATTAAAAACCAAATACCTGATATGCTTCTCGAAGCACTTGTATCAAATCCTTTGCCTTGCTTGAATATTAATTGGCGAAGAAGGTATATGCCTTATTTTCCGTGTTATTGGATCGACTCGTACGCCCAGTACGATGAACATAGTCCTCCAAGTTGGTGCTGCTGCCTCTGTTTATGTAGCTGCTGCTATTGATGTTGCTTCTCCTGCTGGTATTAGGAAGCATACTGATGCTGCTGCTTTCGAGAGATCCTTCAAGCAGACAAGAATAATTCGTCGAGGTTTTCCACTTTCGAGAGATCCTTCAAGCAGACAAGAATAATTCGTCGAGGTTTTCCACTTTCAGGAAGTCATAAACGGCTTAACAATTTGGGTTTCTATTTAAAATGAAAAATTTGACAGCTTTATTATGAAAAAACTACCTACAATTATATTCATTAAGAGATTGGAAACATTTTTTAATTAAAAAGAAAAGGTTCACAAAATAAGAAAATGAATGTACTTGTGTTTATATTTTTGTTTGACGTGTGTCTAACCAGCTGCCATCATACATCTTCGAAAACAGTTTGATTTCACAGTTTGGGTATGTCTGTTTGAGAGAGAATGGCTCTCATTTTCGAGCTTCGAAAAACACTTATGAGTGGTTGGTGAATAGCACAAATAATATTTGAGTTAAGAGCCTCATAAACTTATGAGCCATTTATGAGCGCTCGGTGAATACCGCCCTAGGTGCTTTTTTTTGGTATTTATAGCTAGCGCAGCAATGCAAGCACCAATAAAACGCTAAACTCACTTTTATATTCACTTTGTATTTTTTCTGAAGGTTGGCAGACATGCCACTTAGGGCGGTATTCACCGAGCGCTCTTAAACGGCTCTTAACTTTACGAGGCTCTTAACTTGAAATTTCTGTGGGGTATTCACCAACCACTCACAAGTGTTTTTCGAAGTTCGAAAATGAGAGCCACTCTCTCTTATTCAGGCATACCCAAACTGTGAAATCAAACTGTTTTCGAACTTGAATGACAGTTGACGTGTCAAACAGGAATGGACAAAAAAAATAATAACAAACTCTTTATATTTTTTTAATAATTTATTTTTAATTAATAAAGACTTCTCAATTAAAAGTGTCATCATTTAGTTTTTTTGAATCCAAAAGCTGGATTTGTTCGTGCAGAAAAAACCATGAAAATGTTATGGTGCTGCGGCTGGCGACATTAAAATCACCAAGGATGGTAATATTCTCCACGAAATGCTAAATCATGGCATTGAATTGTGCAAGGAGAAGAATTATAGAACGTTTGGCCTGCTGTAATCGTCAGTGGCTCAACAGAGAATGTACTACGAATTTGGGATCCTCGAATGTGCAAAAATATGATGAAACTGCGCGGTCATGCGAAGAATGTTTGAGCTCTAGTCGTATCGGCTGATGGAACTCAAGTTATTTCAAGCAGCTCAGATGGCACACTAAAGCTGTGGCATCTAGGACAACAGAGTTCCATCGAGACAATTAATGTTCACACAGAAGGTGTCTGATGGGCACTGATGATGAGTGAGAATTTTCAATACGTAATATCAGGCTGCCGAGATAAAATTTCCTAACCGAAATACGAAATCCGAATAGTGTGTTGGTATGTGAAGTAAAGGCTCCCGTTCTGAGTCTGTGCTATGACATCGACAAGACGGGCGTATGGACGACAACATGGAATTCAGACATTCGGTGTTGGAAACCGCGTCATAGCAAAAGTAAACTTTTCCAAATGCTGTTGTGTGATATCTAAAAGCTTCTTTTTGTTTTGTTTTAGATAAATTGTGGTAAACTTCTTTTGGAAGCATTATTGGAATATTGGAGACCACTACATAGCTTACTTGCAGATGAATTAGATTCGGATATATTCGGAGCTTTAATAATCTCAGAAGAATTCCGGCAGGTGAAAGCAGTTGCGGAAGTGATTTAAAACCAATAACTGAGAAACACATTTGTTTGTCAGATTTGATGACTGAGAACAGTATTGGCAAGGGGAATCGTCTAGCTTGGGGCGTTGAATCTATCAGGGAGACAACAAGCAGTGAAATGGAAGTGAAATATTTTGAAAACCAAAAGCAGTGGTCTTCGTTTAAGGTGACAATGAACCGCTTGTTAATATCAAACGAAGCACTGAAAATCTCGCAGAAAATGCTGTTCCAAGTCAATCCAATGAGTTGTTATCTTCAAAGAAACCAGTTTGTCCACACCATCCACATCATAATTCACAAAAGAAACATCCCGGGGTGAAATTCGATTTCGTCCAATATCCTCAGATTTATGCGAATTACATGAAGAACAAAAATCTGAGCGATTATAATTTAATGGAGAAGCCGCAAAAGTTCGATATGTTTGATGGATCCTCTGCAATAGTTGGTACGAGTGCATTATTAGCGGATAGATATGCATTCAGAATCACTGGCATCGTTTCTGCTGGCCACCGATTTTTGTTCCTTAAATGCTGTCACCACAGCACTAAATCTAACCGAAAACGATGTTCTATAACTTCTATCTATTGCTTAAGTACACACCACAAATAACTAAAAAATGTGGTATTGGTTTATTAGATGACATCTTCTCAATCATCTTATCAGTCATTAAAATTAGCTATAGTAATTGTAAATAATGTAAAAAATAACAATATTTTATCATATTTTCTTTGCATAAAAGAAAGCACGCGTCGCCCAAAAAAAGCAATACTCCTTAACTCTTAAACAATAATAGAAAAAAATCATAATTATAACACTCATTTATCAATCTCACAAAAATCATACACATAACTCACATACATTCATTGACTTTGTGATATTTACTGCATAGGTATTAAACAGAATTTCTTCACAATTTTAATTTCTTTTTCTTTAGTTCTTATTAATAAATTTTAAAATAACGAAAATACATATAATATTTCTCTATATTTATTTGTATTTGAAATAAATACTCTAATTTGTTTTCCTTTTCCTCTGGTTCTAAGAATTAAGATAATTTAGTTGAAAGTAATTTATATTTGTATTTTTGGAATATTATTGTAAAGAAACGAAACAATAAACACATGATTTCGGAATACACTCCTCGTCAACTGAATACGCACAAACATTTTTTAATATACTTTATCCATTTTTTCCAAACAGTGATGGTTATTATGCCATCTGTTGATGCTAACTATTCCCTTAAGATGTTAAGCAGATAATTCCGAAAGAATTATCCAAAAACAACCGTGAGTTTTTCTTCAACCACTTGCAAAGTGTTTTATATGCAAAGTAGGAGTTTTTTTTTAGTCAACTGAATAGGTACAACGCCATTTTCTTCGTTGTTTATAAGTTTTTTGGAGTGCTTGACAGTTTAAATTAACGATTTTAGTGTTTTCAGTAAAATTTAATTCTTGATTTCAAATTTTAAGAAAAATGGGTAAATCTACGTGTCTTAACAGTGTTGAAAAAGCTAAAATCGATTTACTTAGAGACCAAGGCCTAACTGGACGTGCAATAGCTGATAAAGTTGGCCGAAGTTTTAATGTAGTTTATTCTTACTTGAAAAATAAAGATGCATACGGCAAAAACATGAAGGGAGGTAAGAAAACAGCAACAACAGCAGCTGAGAGACGAAGAATTTTAAGATATGCATCAAATTCTTCTGATTCTGTGGCAAAAATAAAACAAAAAGTCGGCGTAAACGCAAGTTGCTAAACAGTATTAAGAGTAATCAACAACTCAAGCCTTCTTAAACGAATGAAACTTAAGAAAAAACCACCACTTGACGAGAGACGGAAAATGTTGCGATTAGATTTTTCAAGACTTCACATGAGTTGGAAAAAAGAATGGTATCACGTGGTTTTTTCAGATGAAAAAAAGTTTAATTTCGATGGCCCTGATGGGTTCAACTTCTATTTTCACGACTTAAGAAAAGAAAAAAGATTTTTAAAGCGCCATCATAGTCGTGAAGGAGGTGTCATGGAACAGTTGAGCTCGAGGTTGTAACATCAAGAATGACAGCAGCTGGGTATAAAGTAATTTTGGAAAGAAATTTTCCTAAATTTTCTAACATCTTTGGACCCATAAACCGGACCTACCAACATGATAATGCGCCTATTCACTCAGCGCGCATAATAAAAACATGGATAGAGGAGCAACAAGTGCAGTTGCTTCAATGGCCGCCGTACTCACCTGATCTAAACATCATAGAAAATGTCTGGGGATGGTTAGTACGCAAAGTTTATGAGGGTGGTCGTCAGTTCGAAGACAAAGAAACCTTAATTTCTGCAATCAAATTAGCGTGGAGCGAAATTTCGTTAAATTACATTAAAAAGCTATACGATTCCATGCCGGATCGAATTTACGAAGTAATTAAAAATAAAGGTGGAAGTACCCACTACTAAACTTAAACAAAAACTTGTTTCATTCCATTCCAATACCAATTTTAATTTTTGTACCTATTCAGTTGACTCAAAAAAAAACTTCTACTTTGCATAAGTTACACTTTGGAAGTGGTTGAAGGAAAAACTCACGGTTGTTTTTGGATAAAACTTTGAAATTCTGTTATTTATATGTTACGAAAATTTTTACCATCAACAGATGGCATAATAACCATCACTGTTTGGAAAAAATGGATAAAATATATTCAAAAATGTTTGTGCGTATTCAGTTGACGAGGAGTGTAAATACTTCGAAATATAACAACTTTAGTTAGTGACTATAATATTTTTGATATTATAATGACAACTTACTGACTGACTGCAGAACAACAAAACTGAAGATAACCAAATAAATTATTCGTATAATGGAAAATAATTTCTTTCAGTTGTGTTTAATAAAAAATGCTGCTGACTACTAGGTTATTTTATGTCAAAATCAACAGTTGAAGGTTATGTTGTAATTTTTTAAACCAATATCGAAGAAAATTTGTAAACAAATATAAGAAAACTACCATCATTGCAATCGTAACGAATTCAATGTAAGCCTTCCTTGACCCACAAATTGATAGAGGTGCTCAAGGAATGTATCTGTCCAAAACAAAACTCAACTGGCTTTATTAATAACGAAACACAACAACTGACTTTCATTATAACGAAACTCAATAAAAAATTATGGTTGGCTTTTGACAGACAACTTATTTAATTGATGCCACTGACCGAATAGGGGCATAAAGCGTTTTCCGATTTCAATACACTTTAAATTATCCAGAATTCTGATAGCAACTGGGATGCTCCCTCACAATGAATGCCCTGTTAGCCTAAAAGTTAACGGATTGTAACGATTTAAGAAATATTTTTTTCTTAAGTCCTGCCCCGAATTGTAGTGATGTATCAAACTTGTTGTCCTTAAAAGGTATTAAATTGTATTTCATTATTCTTAAATTATTTCAAATCACAAAATTATATGTATCGTTAGCTCAGTAGTAAGGGGGTTAAAACATTTCAAATGAAATACAATAAAGTTTAAAATGTAAGCTCTTAAATCGCTGCTTAACTTATTTTATATTGAAATCTACAAATTTTAATGTCAGCTCCAATAGAAAAATAGAAGTCCTCTTTGTAAGTATTTCTTCTCCAAAATCAATTAAAAACATTATTGTTTTTATGTTGTACATTAAATAGGTAGTTATATTTAAATTATTTTCACACTTTTCGAAACTCAATTTACAAAAATCAACATTTTTAATCATATTTTATATGTAACCCTGAGGCCACACGAGCAAGTACTTGCAAGCAAGTTGGCTACATACACTGCCTGTCAAATTCGTAATTTGCACTCCACTTGCCTCCCACTTGCTTTCCACTTGCATTCCACTTGCTTGTCTCCCAACTTGCTTCTCAACTTGCTTCACTACTGGCTTCAAAACTTGCATGCCAGTTGATAAGCAAGTTGCTTGGGTTTGTTTGTGTTAGTAAACAAATGTGTATGTATTGCAACTTGCTTGCAAGTACTTGCTCGTGTGGCCTCGGGGTAAAAGGCAATATAAATTCTATGCTAGCTGAATAAGGCCGTGTGCCAATTGCGTTAAAATTCTGGTTAAATTTGATCCCTGTTAAATGTTATCCCTTTTTATAGGGGTGAGTAAAATTTAAGGTTTTTGCTGTGTCAATTGGATTAAATGGGATTTTTTTTAACATTCACTTCCCATTAGTTTTGTTGTTGCATTTTTTTCAGTAATGATAGTTCGCAAACAATTCAGTTTGCAAAATGAATGAATCATCTGAAATAGTAAGGGTATTCATGCAAAAGCGTAAACTCGTCGTAATCGTTGTAAAGTTTTAAATTTCGTAAATCTGTCAAATTTTCCATACAAATTGTGACAGAATTACGAAGTTTTAAACTTTACAACGATTACGACGAGTTTACGCTGTTGCATGAATACCCATAGTATTTTCAATAAATTTTATTGATTCTTTTGCATTATCAAGGATTTATCACAAGTTATTCAAACTTCTTCTTGAGTGCATACTTACATTTATTATAAGGTCTTTGTCTATATTTCTTAATCCTTTCATTTAATTTTTGTTTTTTTTTTCCATTTTTCATCTTTCCCGATAGGATTCATGACTTCATGATAGCAAAATAAAATATTTATCTACATTCATCTCCCTCACTTCTTCATGAGCATAGACATGTCAAAAATTAACCACCGGCTAAAATTTTAACGAGCTCCTGAGCAGGTTAAATTTTGACGTCTATATTCACCTCAGTAATGTCAAAATTTAGCCATGGGATCAAATTTAACCAGGATTTTAACGCAATTGGCACACGGCCTAAATAGATTATTGGTATTGATTAAAAAAATTATACTGTTTTATGATGAAAAAATGATGTTTGTTCTTGTTTCCTTTGAATTTCAAATTATTTAATTTGGAATGATATTAAAAAAAGAAAAAAACTTAAGTTAAAAAAAATATTAATACTACTTTCATAAGAAGCTAGATGATTTTGACACTCTTTGAAAGCACATTTCCAATTGGATGATTTTCTTTTGGCGGAGATGGACTATTATCATGGTATTCATGATGTGTTGATTGATTCATCGTCCTACCAATTGAATTGGAAGAAGTTGGTGATGGCGAGGGCAAAAAATCGACGAAACAGCACCATTCGATATTTGTGAAATATGCAAACACAACTCCAAATGCTAAACAGAAGGGTTCTGGTTATTTCGCACATATAAAAGGCCCAGGGTATGTGCGGGACATTGTCGAGAAAGATATCTGGTAGACGTAGTTTCATATCGGGAACTCGTTCGTGTATGTACTATGACCATCACAAATGAAGTTATCCATGTAACCAGGAAAGAATAACCTAGAATAGATATTTTTTTAGTAATTACATTTACATATGTATGTACATACTTTGAATTAAGTTCTTAACATTATTTTTGTTCAATAATTAGATTAGTTAAGTAATTTTAAAATTATTTCTTGAACAAGATTTGGGGTGGTATGCTATACATAAAACGACGTCTTTGAAACTCACACTAATGTATACGAAAAGGATCTTTTGACAGCTTCAAGGCTGCTAGCTGATGGTAGGCCTACTGTGTAGCTTTTTGGAAAATTTATTTTAGTTAACTGAGCATTGTTGAAGAATAGATGGAATTGAAAGGCGGTTTTTCTATAAAAAAATCATCAAAGAAAATTATAATACCTACTGGAGATCGAAGAAAAAAAAAATTAAACATAATAGCCTATTGAATAGACCGGAAAATGAGGGGTATAAAGGAACAATTACGCGCAAGGGTTTTTATTATTGAATATATTTGTTTGGCCCATAAGCATGCTTAAAACTGAAAATGCTACTAAATTCACCCATGCATTTCTGAGAAAATGGTCACACTGGCCACTTTTCAATATTTTTGGTATAACTCGAAAACTAAGTCGAATATGACAATTTTACATATGAAGCTCTTTGTTCAAAATTAAATTTTCTATTGGAATGGATAGTTCAAAAAATTTTATATAAAAAATTTAAGCAGGAAAAGTTAACAAGAACCAACCTACAAAAAATTAGGGATTTCTAAATTTTTTAATAAATTTTGCATAAGTTTTTTTGAAGCAAATGTTGTGACCCGAGAGCCACAACCATTCTCAAACCCCAAATAAATCTTTAAACATCATCCATTGCACGCTACCCAATTCCTATCAACCAGTCACCTAATGAATCATGAAACAAAACACCGACTAAATACAGTTTTCATTTATTCATTCATTCATTGTTATGCAACAATACACTTTGCCTATGCACGTCATTTTGACTAAAGCCATATGTGCGCCTCTATTGCAACGAATGCAGAAACATAAATAAGCAGCTGCAATGCAATAGAGTATGTCAAGTGCAATGTGCATTATGAAACCTCAGAACTGCGATCGATGATGACACACCCAGAAGTACTTGAGTGGGTCACCATATGATCGACATGAGGGTTACAGTCTAAATAGCGATGAATGAATGATCGTGACCACGGTGTGTGGCCTGATTCTGGTGAACTCGATGGTAAGAGACCTGGTTTTGGTGGTGGTAATTGTAAGATGGTAAACTTATAAATATAGAGAACCAAATGTGAAGAAGGGAGAGTTAATAATCATAGATAGAAGAGTCAGGTCGCAGCCCAGCCAAAGACAGCGGGCCTTTCTCTTTAAAAAGATAACAATAATAATAAATAGATAATAATAAATAAAAACATCTTAAACGACATCATTTGTTTTAATTATTTTAATTATTTAACCTAACTCTCCGTTTCTGCTCTTCCCGTTTAAACGGAAGCACGGCTAGAGACGCAACATTGGTGGCAGCGGTGGGATACCTAAAAATCCCCTACCAAAAACAAGACTCTGACTCTTGATGCGTTCTGGGGCTATACACCAGAAAAAGTAAAAAAAAAGTGAAACAAATATTTTAAAAAAGTGTTAAAGTTGTGCGTCTTTAAAAGTGTTAGAAGTCCTACAAGCGTAAGTCCTTGCTAGCTCTAGAGCGTAAGCATTTGGCAGACGATAGGCACTAGAAAAAAAACCAGGCTGAGATTCATCTATAGGGCGTGAAGCTTGCCTGGCAACAACAAAGCAACATTATCAACAAAAGCAACAAGAACAACAAAGCAACATCAACACCAACCAAAGCAACATCATCAAAAGAAATAACTAGTAAGATTTTTATTATTATTTTTTTTATTACTTGGATATTTCTTACCTTTATATTTTGTGTTTTCCGTTCTTGAGTACGTTTTAACTCGGTCGTTATACTCAAAAAAAAAAATATATCATCTTTCAAAATTACGACCCGGAATCAATTTCAAAAGGCTTTATTTTTCGAGGAATTGCCTTTCCATTTTTGCGAAAAAATGAGCACGGAATATAAAATAAGTCTTAACGACATAATTACGATCGTACCGGTATTTAACGGGAAACCGGGCGATCTAGACAAATTTTTAGCATGCGGGGACATTTTATTTAGGTCCGTTAAAACGGAACCAGAACAAAAACTATTCTTGATACAAAATAGATAGGGGTTTGTCTTACACTTCCTATGATATATGACTTTATTTGCTTATAAACGGACAAAAATCAAGCAGGAGATGCCTTCGAAATATGGAGATAACTCAAAACGCCCACACACGATTTCCCTAAAACTTCACAGTTTTAATGTGCTAACACTCACCTTTTTTTTATACCACTCTTATTCATGCACGCTCTTGGCCCAAAAGTGCATCATCTCCTTTGTTTTCAGTAGTTAGTAGTTTTTACTATGTATCTTCAATCAATTATCCCCGGTATTCATAAAGGCAAATGAAACACAAATTATCTTTAATCAGTGAGTAGAGTGTCAAATCATATCAATAAATCAAAATTCATAGCATTAAACTAACTCACCAAAGTAGGTACATTAAACGAGTAATTAAGTTAAAAATACTTCTGTCATTGTTGCCAAAAACTAGAGATAAAAAGAAACAGACGCTTTTGACACACATGCTATCTACAGCCTCAAATGAGAGAGTGTATGTGCGAAAGTTCACATTTAGTGAGAAAGTGTATGTGCAGTTCCATAAAAAGTCTTTGGAAAGAGCAGAATTCTTTTTGATTGTAGTACATTTTTGTTAATTGACAAGTTAATTTGGATAAGAACGTCAGAGTTTGGAAACACACAGAAAATGTGTTATTAACAATTATTTGTTCAGAAGTCTTGCGCGAGCACATTCTCACTTTCTTCTAGTGTCTCTAACTAAAAAACTGTTGGTTTTCAAATTCTGTGAATGGTTTCCAAATTTTTTAACTGACAAGAAAATTTGAATAAAAACGTCAGAATTTGGAAACCCACAGAAAATGTGTTATTAACAATTATTTGTTCAGAAGTCTTGTGCGAGCACATTCTCACTTTCTTCTAGTGTCTCTAACTAAAAAACTGTTGGTTTCCAAATTCTGTAAATGGTTTTTTTAATTCTTTAACTGACAAGGAAATTTGGATAAAAACGTCAGAAATTGGGATCACGCAGAAAATTTGTTATTAACAATTATTTATTCAAAGGTCATGCGGGAGCACATTCTCACATTCTTCTAGTGTCTCTAACTAAAAAACTGCTGGTTTCCAAATTCTGTGAATCGTTTTCCGAATTTGTTAATTGACAAGTTAATTTGGATAAGAACGTCAGAGTTTGGAAACACACAGAAAATGTGTTATTAACAATTATTTGTTCAGAAGTCTTGCACGAGCACATTCTCACTTTCTTCTAGTGTCTCTAACTAAAAAACTGTTGGTTTTCAAATTCTGTGAATGGTTTCCAAATTTTTTAACTGACAAGAAAATTTGGATAAAAACGTCAGAATTTGGAAACACACAGAAAATGTGTTATTAACAATTATTTGTTCAGAAGTCTTGTGCGAGCACATTCTCACTTTCTTCTAGTGTCTCTAACTAAAAAACCATTGGTTTCCAAATTCTTTGAATGGTTTTCCGAAGTTGTTAGTTGACAAGAAAATTTGGATAAAAACGTCAGAATTGGGAAACACACAGAAAATGTGTTATTAACAATTATTTGTTCAGAAGTCTTGTGCGAGCACATTCTCACTTTCTTCTAATGTCTCTAACTAAAAAACTGTTGGTTTCCAAATTTTGTAAATGGTTTTTTGAATTCTTTAACTGACAAGGAAATTTGGATAAAAACGTCAGAATTTGGAAACACACAGAAAATTTGTTATTAACAATTATTTATGCAAAGGTCATGCGGGAGCACATTCTCACTTTTTTCTAGTGTCTCTAACTAAAAAACTGTTGGTTTCCAAACTCTGTGAATGGTTTTCCGAATTTATTAACTGACAAGGAAACTTGGATTAAAACATCAGAATTTGGAAACACACAGAAAATTTGTTAGTAACAATTATTTATTCAAAGGTCCTGCGGGAGCACATTCTCACTTTCTTCTAGTATCTTTTGCTCAGATGACATGCACGAGCACATACACTCACTTTACTATACCGTCTTATTTCCAAACTCTGTAAATCGTACCCCGTTTTGGAAAACCTTAAAGAAAATTCTGAAAAATATTTTGCAGTTTTTACAATTGTAAAATTTGTTAAAAATAAAACTAATCACTAATTGGACGCTACTTGTGCACGAATGCATGTTTACAAAAAGTTTCAATTTAGTTAAGAACTATGTTTCAACAAATTATGAATGTTTTATGCGATTTATTGAACATTTTCCAGAATTTGGTGAAGCATTATTTATTGAAATAATTAACAATTTACGTTTAATAATTGAAAAAATGTATCGAATGCTTTCGCTAACCCTGAGGCCACACGAGCGAGTAATCGCAAGCGAGTTACTAATACATCGAAACTTTTTCTACTCGCTAGTCAACTGGCTTGCCTTTTTTGAAGCCAGTTGAGAAGCGAGTAGAGCAGCGAGTGATTTGACAATCAATGTATGTGCCCAACTCGCTAGCGAGTACTCGCTCGTATGGCCTCCGGGTAACATGAAATTATTAAAACAAACGCCCTTATGTAAGTTCCGTAACGTAAACGCAAAATATGCAAACAGTCCCATCTCTCATGTCCCAATTCCCAAAATGTCAGCTCAGCTGTCAGTTGCCAAACTTTTTTGTGTTCGTGTAATTTGACAGAAAGAATGCTAAAAGCCAAATAATTGCACCTACAAATTCATAAAATATATTTAAAAGTGCATGATTTTTCGCATTTAACCAAACCAATATATTTTAGAGAATAGTGTCAAAAATTAATAAAATTGTTTTGCGTACATAAAAAAAAAAAAATCAAAATCGATCAAGAAATACAAGAATACTGGCGAGTGCCAGCGTCAGTTCAATCGACTTTAGGCACTTTGAATAGAAGATTAATATTTGTATCACTTCTAATTGATATATTAAAACAACATTTTTTATATCTATTTATACATATGTATTTGTTTTTAATCTATTTCAACGAGAAACAAACACTTCTGAATATTTGTTAAGCATCGCGGCAACAAAAACTTTCAATGCCAGCCAAATATCAAGTGTGTATGCAAGTTCTTGTAAGAGATTTCAATTTATTTCGAACAATTGAAATCAACTTGCAATTTCCAAATTTCCATAAAACCCTGTTCTTTGGTTAGTCCCAAACAGTTTCAGACCGCCAGATTTGCGGAGTGCGGACCAGTACAATTTTTCACTTATGGAACGAGTTCGTACTAAATCTGGCGGTTTCAAACTGTTCGAAACTCGGAAAGGAACACACCTACTTTTAGTTAAATTACTGTTAAATAATGGAACATTTCTACAGTTTCTCTGACAAGTGTTAGATACGACCGACATTTACAATCAAATCACAAATTCAGCGAGCATTTCACATCTTAATTACAATCAAACTGGTCAATGTCTATATCTGATCAGTTTGCATTTACATAAGTCGTGCAAATGTTCCTTGGCATACCCAAACAGTATACTCGCAACACCTGTCCGAATATATATGTAGTTACTCAAAATCAGCTGGGTACTTGTAGGCTTCAATTAATTACTAAGTCATGTAAGAATTCCTTAGTGCAGTGATCCTGGTTTATTATTTCCAACAAATAAGACTGGTCCTGGTCCAAGTGGTATGCGACGTGTTGATGGAGGAAGTTTGCGACCATAATCAAAGTCCGAGTCTTCACTTAGAATTTCGTCTAGCTAGATAGTATCTGAGTGCGAATATCCCTTCGAGCTATGTTCTTATATGTTCAATTTGACTAATGCAAATACCTGAAATTAGTTTATAAAGGAAGCTTTAAAATATTTGCACTTCCATCCATCGGTTTAAAAGCTTAGTGCAGCACGTAAAACTTTCTTCTGTGAAACATAGTAGTAAGCACAGAACATAGTTTAATAATCTGCACAAGATTCTTGAGTTTCTTGTCTTGTATCTTAGTGCCCTTTCACACGAGGAAACTGAGTTGCCAGCAACTTTTAGTTCCAGGGTGAGAAGGGCAGGAGGAAAGAGGGGCGAACAGAATCTCCCCGGTCGAGGATTTGAGGAGATTTTTTGACATTTCCTTTCACATCTAGGTTTAGGTGTGTTCAACCAATAGACTTTCAAAGGAAATTTCAAAAATTGCCTGGAGATTTGTTTCCTCGTATGAAAGGTACAAGAGATTTTTAAGGAGATTAAAAGAAAACGTCAAAAAAATCTCCAGCAACTTGTTTCTTCGTGTGAAAGGGGACTTAATACTCTAATCGAATCGGTGGAAGATGGAAGATTCACAAAACTCTTCGCAAGTTTTAGCGTGGTACACACTATCAAACCTGAGTGTCACGCGTGTTGGATATCAAACCTGCGTGAAAAGTTTCGCGTACACACTTATAGCCGTTCCACACTATCCCATTGAGTATTAATACATGTCAAAAAAGTGTGAAGAAATCATGTATAATAGTGTGGAAGCAAAATATGAAATTTCATCACACACAACTTGACATCGCATCCTACACGATTTGACATGTGTTTATACCTGAAAATATTTAAGATCGGTTCTAAAACCATCACACATTCTATCCCACTTGGGCGTTTGAGGTTATGGTGAAACTGATTTGTTTTGATGCAAGTGTGGAAGCAAAATATGAAAATCATTTTCATCACACAAATTTGGCAGTCGTATGAAATTCTTTCCCACTTTATTCTGACATGTGTTAATACTTTGTGGGATAGTGTAGAGGCACTTTTATCAGTTATGTTGGGCGTTAGGCAAAGAAATTCCACTACTCTCAGAAAATTGTTTCTTTTTATTTTGAGGCTATTTCCGCCACGAATCGTGTTAATTTCTTTTTTACATGACACACACGAGCTTTTTCTTACTTTGTTTGCACTTTTTCCACTGATTCGCTATAAAAATTCGTGTTTTGTTCCGAGAATGATGGCTCATAAATGAAATTGTGAACATATCATCGAGCAACCACCCAACAAACCGAGGGTTGTCACGCAGTATCAAAAAATTTTGTGAGCAGGCAGTTCTGAGTGTCAAACCATCATTCAGCGTGTACACATTGTCAGTTCGGTTTGATATCCAACATGGCTGACACTCAGGTTTGATAATGTGTACCACGCTTATAGTTTGACCAATGACCAAGAAGCTTGACACCAACAAAAATTATTTTGACAAGAATTGGGACATTGGGAATTGTTTATATGTGATAGTTTTCGTACTTGCATGTTAATTTACATTACGTTACATTACGATGCTATATTTGTTTGTAAATTGTAATTGTTTATAGAACTGTCATTTTGTTTATATTTTGTTAATTATTAACTAAACCACCAGTTTCCAAATTCTAAAAACAGATTTCCAAATTTGACAAAACGATTTCCGATCGATTGGTACCAAAAATAGCTATTTTCGTTTCTATGTCTGCTAAGTATACGCCAAATCTTTAATTGTTAATAACCAATTAACCAATTGTTTCCAAATTCTAAAAATAGGTTTCCAAAGGTTTCCAAATGATTTCCAAATTCTGGGAACCAAAAAAAATGGTACTATCGTTTGCTAAGTATACGCCGGTTTGCCGATTACTTTAAAAGCAAAAAGAAGAAGCTTTATGCTTTCTTCGTAGATTTCCGGGCTGCATTTGACTCCATTGCCCGTGAAGCATTATTTTATAAATTTTATGCCTTGGGAATCTCAAGTAAAGTAGTGAATCTGCTGAAAGCAATGTATGAAAACAACGTGTCCTATGTTTGGGACGGAAAATTTACGTCGGATGAGTTTGAAACGCAAATGGGAGTCAGGCAAGGATGTGTGTTGAGTACTTTGCTCTTCATATTATTTATATGATATTGTCGAGGAAGTAGGAGGGGGCATTGAATTCGGAGGCTTGAGAATACCGTGTCTCATTTTTGCCAATGACATTGTTTTTTTGGCAGAATCGGTAGACGGAATGCAGAGAATGATCAATCGTTTGGAACGCTACTGTGATCTTTGGAACCTAACTGTAAACCTTGGAAAGTCTAAAATGATGATCTTCAGGGATGGAGGTGGTAGATACTCAAGAAATGAAAAGTGGAGCTACAAAGGACAGAATTTAGAAATTGTTCGAGAGTATAAGTATCTCGGTGTCTTGATCTGTCCAAACCTTAACTTCAAAAAACACTTTGAGACTAAATTATCCGAGGCGAAGAGAGCTTTGTCTTCAGTCTGGGGGCGTTGCATAGAGAGTAGGTTTGTGGACCATAGTTCAAAGATCCAGGTATTTCGTGCCACTGCTTCAGCCATCATGCTGTATGGTGCTCAAGTATGGGGCTTCTGGCAATTTGATGTTGTTGAAAAGTTTCAAAGATACTTTCTTAAAAGAATTTTTCTGTTGCCGGCCTGTACTCCAAATTACATGGTTCACCTAGAAACTGCTATGCCACCGTTATTCTTAAATACGTTTAAACTACATTTTGAATATATATTGAAGCTGCTGGAGATGGATGAAAGAAGACTGCCCAATTTGGTCCTCAAGTCAATAATCGCTTTGAGAGGCAACCTCGTAAAAAAATGGGAAGATATAGGGGATGAGTGTGGAGAAAGTTTTCGAATTCAACAAGATGTCGGACCCGTTACTTTAAGAAACTTATTTGAAAACTTACTGGAGGGTGTAGCTCGCTCAGCTTACAGTGTATATATCGTTGAAGTTCAATCTTCTCGGTATAGCATGATATACAGCCAGCTCGACCACAACCTTCAAGGAAGCTCATACTTCTTAAATCGATTGCCGCTTGAAATGATTAGTGTGATATTTAAAGTTAGAGGGAAAATGATCAACCTCAACTATATTCCACATCGTCCGGACCTACCTATTTTGTGTGAGATTTGCAACTTCAAGGAAAGAGAAGATGTTTACCACTTTATTGCCAGATGTCCAATTCTAAGAGAGTTTCGTGTAAGATTCTTCGGTAAAGCCATAATGAACAGGAGTGAAGTTTTATGTATTTTAAATGGAAGTCTTGGTTGGGAGAAGCTGTATAAATACACAACGATGGCACTGAATTATAGAACCCGAATAATCGAAGGCGACTTTTAAAATTAAATTAAATATAATTCCTAAAAGATTCTAAATATATTAAGTTGTTATTTCTGGTTGACGGCCTTAAGCCAAGCCATATTGAACTTATGATAAAAAATTATTGTATATATTAATGTTTTTTTGGGAAGTAAATAAAGTATCTATAACTAACTAACTAACTAACTATATATATATGTAGGTATATAATTAAAATCTATGAATATATTAAAATCTATGTGTGAGTTTGCCAGGAACGACGATTTGGTCCTTACTCCTCACTTACAACAACACTAAGGCCTGGTTCACACGAGATTGTACCGCACACGTTTTTTATCGCATTCGGTTTTTACCGAACAAAAAT
This sequence comes from Dasysyrphus tricinctus, assembly GCA_963921185.1. Taxonomy (NCBI): domain Eukaryota; kingdom Metazoa; phylum Arthropoda; class Insecta; order Diptera; family Syrphidae; genus Dasysyrphus; species Dasysyrphus tricinctus. The sequence goes on along the minus strand of OY992531.1, from coordinate 171,833,838 downwards.
CGGGTGTTCCCACGTTTTTTATCGCATTCGGTTTTTACCGAACAAAAATCGGGTGTTCACACGATATTTATATTTATTCGTTTAAAACTCGAATAGCTGCAGTATAATGGAAATGAATAGAAAAGTTTGAATTTGTGAAGTATTTTATTTGTATCTTTTTAACCCTGAGGCCACACGAGCAAGTACTTGCAAGCAAGTTGGCTACATACACTGCCTGTCAAATTCGTAATTTGCATTCCACTTGCCTCCCACTTGCTTTCCACTTGCATTCCACTTGCTAGTCTCCCAACTTGCTTCTCAACTTGCTTCACTACTGGCTTCAAAACTTGCATGCCAGTTGATAAGCAAGTTGCTTGGGTTTGTTTGTGTTAGTAAACAAATGTGTATGTATTGCAACTTGCTTGCAAGTACTTGCTCGTGTGGCCTCGGGGTAAGGGAAACGGTTAGAAAGCTGAAATTTGGACGGATGATAGAAATATTGATTTAAATATGAATTAAAAAAATAAGAGTCCTAGAATACCGTTGGACGGAGATAACGGCATTATTTGAGCGCTTTCACATATGAACTCATATCTGTTTAGTGCATTGATGAATTTTCTTGTTGTTTTAAATATAACATATAAATAAAATTACTATTATTTTGACACCCTATTCATTATCGTACGTGGTATATAAGCGACACAATCTTGATTTTAAATTGATTGAAAAATCAAAACAATTGCATTGAAATTACCTGCTTGGACCATTGTCCACGACCATCCACCAGCGAGAAGATCCCGTTATCTACATGGAATTTTGTTTACTAAAATTTGATATGGATGGCTTTAAACAATTATAGCTCCCGTTCTACTAATTCAATCTTCAAGGTTAAGGTCTTTAAAGAAATCTGACATAACGGGCTAAATTGTGTAAAAAAATCATTGAGGAGGGGCAAACATTTTCATACTAAAAGGGTGAATAAAGCCCAATTCAATTCCATTTATTTTATTCTAAATTCAAATGTTTATGAAAATTTTTATAATTTTGAAAAACTAAAAACGCATATTTATTGCCTCATTCCTCTTCTTTATTTTAAGACCTTAACCTCTAAGATCTAATTAGTATCACCGGACTTATAATTTTTTTAAACCAACCATATCGGTCGATTAATTTTTTTTGTGTACATCGGCTTTTCTCTCCACTGAAGCTCATTCTATGCCAACGAACAAATACCCAACGTGGATTTAAACCGTGTGAACGAGATTATATAAAACTTTACGCCACTGGAAGACGATACGTCGCAATTCATTCGGTTTTTTTGATAAGTCCGTTGAGTATTCGATAAACGTACTTAGCTGAGTACATTTTCTTGCCGTACAAACTTCGTGTGAAAGGCTCTTTGCAAAATATATACTCCACTGCTCATTCGCACGGATTTATACTGCAAAATATCGTGCGGTACAATCTCGTGTGAACCAGGCCTAACTTATCTAGATCACAGTACACATATTATAGGTAATATATTGCGCATGTTGTCAAGAATCGGTTGTCAGATACTGAACAAAAACAAACAAATTAATTCTCAGAGACCTTTTCAAATTGACAATGGGTACATTCAATGCCTCAATTTCAGTACTGAATCTTCAGATTTATGAATTCTGGCCAATCAGAGGCTTCGAAAATTGAGAAAACTGAAAATCTAAACGTAAAATTTGGAAAGTGTTGAACTTGCCACAGTACACAAACAATAAACTGACAGGGGAGTATATTCAAAAAAATTACAAAATTGTTGAAATACGTACTGGGTCTGTTTAAACCCGTAATGCATCCTTGGGATATTCTGAAACCCCGTTTAACACACTACTACAGTGTCAGTAGACGTTATGAAGTTAGAATAAAGCATTGCACCCACTAAAAATATGATCACTATGCAATTTTGCTCAATGCAATTGCATTATATTAACATCGAAATATCTTCTTTTCTAAATGAATTGCAATGTAACGTCCGTAGTGAAAGGTTTTCCTGAGTAGCATACCTTTCATTTGACACTAATTTCATTAATGGCCGCTAACGCCCAAAAATGCCCATTCTCCTTTATTCGCAGTCCAAGATCTTAGGTAATGTTTTAAGTATGTATTTTCAATCAATTATCTGTTATTATTAATTTCTTTTTCGAAAATACAAATAGAAATTTGAAAATGCATGACTCCTGCGAAAAAAAAAATAAATCTACTTACTGTATTTTGTTTTTGGATAAACTTCGGATTAGTGGCAACGCTGGTCAAAACTGAACATAGTCGGCATTTACACCACCCGATTTTTCCACACACGATCTTTTGTTCATGGGTGAAGCGAGTAGAAAGTGAGGGGTAAGGACCAAATCGTCCGTTCCTGACAAACTCACACGATTTTTCCAGTATGTTTGCGTTCTCTTTTATACTTTTTCCAAAGTCTTGTGTGTTCAGTGCTGACCAGCGTTACCACTAATCAAAAAATTTTCCGAAGTTGATCCAAAAACAAAATGCAGTAATAGATTTATTTTTTTTCACAGAAGATTTATGCATTTTCAATTTTGTATTTGTATTTTCGAACAAAGAAATTAATAATAACATACAATTGATTGAAAATACATACATAGATTGCTACACGGCTCATATGCAAGGCACTAAAAGGTTGGGTTTCAGGAGAAAAAACAACAATAATGATGATGAAATTATTTGTGGTTTTAATTTTGTTGATATATATTTTTTTTTCTCGTGAAACCAAAAAGTATTTTACTGGCAGTAGATTTGTTTTACGAAAAAAAATGTAATGGGCAATGCTGGTTTAATATGCCATCTACCTCTGAATGCAAAATGAAAGGGACAGCAATAAAGTATGAAGAGGACAGGGACACAAATCTGACTGGAAAGATCGTTTCATATCGTTTCATGTAAACATTTCACCCGATTTTGGGAAAAATCGTACTGGAAAAATCGGGTGGTGTAAATGCCGACTAATATGTGTACTGTGTATCCAGATCGCTTCAGTTTTGTGTTTGGACCACTGATCTCTATATATAACTGGATAGTGTATTCCATAGAAAGTATAACAGTTTTTTTGACTCCAATTGAAGATGACATTTGCTAGGCATTCTCACTTTTTGACGTCTGCTGAGCACAAAAAAAAAGTAATTTGAAGTGAGATTTTTATTTGTACAAAAACAGAATATTTTGTTTATTTTTTTTAAGTTCTGTCGGAATGTGAACGAAACTCCTGTGCAGCTCTTCAAATTCTCGAGAAGTGTGGTTTGCAGATGTCTAACGCGCCCCGGGAAGTAGTGGTCAGTTTGAGGAGGAACATACATTTCTTCGCCAGGAAAAAAATTTCGACCGGGGTACAGGCCGACAAATGCCACCAACAATCTACGGAACTGGCTGGTGATTTACTGCCCAAGCGACAACTGCGTTGCTAAGAGCTTATTGGATCTTATGGAGATGAATGCTAACACCATGGGTATCAACGTCCAGTTTGCCCTGCAAAATGGCCGCATTGAGTCGTATGTAGGGTGTTTGCGAGAGAACATTCGCCAAGGAGCTCAGACTGTCGTTTGGCTGGGGGAGATGTCATCACCTGGGACCTTCGTAGGACATGGTTAGTCTATCTTATTTTTGTTCTAGATATCGTTAGATGCTAAGCAATGTTTTATTTCATTTTAGTGGACCAGCTGATATTAAACAAATCTACGAATACGGAGGACGTACTGTGAGATTTTTGCCCAACAGTGAAGTTGTCTATGCCAGTATTGGTCGACCCGACATAACTCTAAAGGTATACATAGCTAAATCAACTGTTCCACTTATTGAATCGTCCCTTAAATTATATGGTGGAATGTCGATGTCAAGAATTAAATAAGTTTTTGCTGAGAAAATGTGTTTTTATTTAAGAGAATGTGGAGACTTCTAAGATCCCAGAAATATAAAAAAATGTTTTATTGTTAAGTTTTTCATTGATCTAATAATGTATTAATAAAATTCTATTCTGTAACATATCTAATTGTGTTTTTTTTTTAATTTTCTTGGCTTATGTTTTAGGGCTGCTGAATCCTTGATATTGATAGATAAACCAAGCTCCCATTTCCAAACTATTTGCTTTATTTGAATGATTGGAACGCATTTAAGTCTCTTTTTAAATATTCTAACTAGAATCAAAAACCATTTTCAATTCGAAAAAGGATTTCAAAAAATTTGCATATAAAAGTAGTATCATTTTTCTACCTTCAAAAAACTCATGAAATGTGTTTTTTGTATGCAAATTTTTCGAAATATAAGTTTGAATTGAAAATGGTTTTAAAAACCATTTAAAGGACTTAAATTCAAACTCAGAAACGTTCCAATCATCCAAAAGGACCAAATATTTTGGAAATGAGAGCTTGGTCTATCCATCAATTTCAAGAAATTTCTAAAAATTCGTAGAAATTTCTTGATATTGGTAGAAAGACCAAGCTCCCATTTCCAAACTATTTGCTTTATTTGAATGATTGGAACGCATTTAAGTCTCTTTTTAAGTATTCTAACTAGAATCGAAAACCATTTTCAATTCGAAAAAGGATTTAAAAAAATTTGCATATAAAAGTAGTATCATCATTTTTCCACCATCAAAAAACTCATGAAATGTGTTTTGTATGCAAATTTTTCGAAATATAAGTTTGAATTGAAAATGGTTTTAAAAACCATTTAAAGGACTTAAATTCAAACTCAGAAACGTTCCAATCATCCAAAAGGACCAAATATTTTGGAAATGAGAGCTTGGTCTATCTACCAATACCTATCAAGAAATTTCTACGAATTTTTAGAAATTTCTTGGAATTGATGGATAGACCAAGCTCTCATTTCCAAAATATTTGGTCCTTTTGGATGATTGGAACGTTTCTGAGTTTGAATTTAAGTCCTTTAAATGGTTTTTAAAACCATTTTCAATTCAAACTTATATTTCGAAAAATTTGCATACAAAACACATTTCATGAGTTTTTTGATGGTGGAAAAATGATGATACTACTTTTATATGCAAATTTTTTGAAATCCTTTTTCGAATTGAAAATGGTTTCCGATTATAGTTAGAATACTAAAAAAGAGACTTAAATGCGTTCCAATCATTCAAATAAAGCAAATAGTTTGGAAATGGGAGCTTGGTCTTTCTACCAATATCAAGAAATTTCTACGAATTTTTAGAAATTTCTTGAAATTGATGGATAGACCAAGCTCTCATTTCCAAAATATTTGGTCCTTTTGGATGATTGGAACGTTTCTGAGTTTGAATTTAAGTCCTTTAAATGGTTTTTAAAACCATTTTCAATTCAAACTTATATTTCGAAAAATTTGCATACAAAAAACACATTTCATGAGTTTTTTGAAGGTGGAAAAATGATGATACTACTTTTATATGCAAATTTTTTGAAATCCTTTTTCGAATTGAAAATGGTTTTCGATTCTAGTTAGAATACTAAAAAAGAGACTTAAATGCGTTCCAATCATTCAAATAAAGCAAATAGTTTGGAAATGGGAGCTTGGTCTTTCTACCAATATCAAGAAATTTCTACGAATTTTTAGAAATTTCTTGAAATTGATGGATAGACCAAGCTCTCATTTCCAAAATATATGGTCCTTTTGGATGATTGGAACGTTTCTGAGTTTGAATTTAAGTCCTTTAAATGGTTTTTAAAACCATTTTCAATTCAAACTTATATTTCGAAAAATTTGCATACAAAAAACACATTTCATGAGTTTTTTGAAGGTGGAAAAATGATACTACTTTTATATGCAAATTTTTTGAAATCCTTTTTCGAATTGAAAATGGTTTTTGATTCTAGTTAGAATATTTAAAAAGAGACTTAAATGCGTTCCAATCATTCAAATAAAGCAAATAGTTTGGAAATGGGAGCTTGGTTTATCTATCAATATCAAGGATTCAGCAGCCCTAAAACATAAGCCAAGAAAATTAAAAAAAAAACACAATTAGATATGTTACAGAATAGAATTTTATTAATACATTATTAGATCAATGAAAAACTTAACAATAAAACATTTTTTTATATTTCTGGGATCTTAGAAGTCTCCACATTCTCTTAAATAAAAACACATTTTCTCAGCAAAAACTTATTTAATTCTTGACATCGACATTCCACCATATAATTTAAGGGACGATTCAATAAGTGGAACAGTTGATTTAGCTATGTATACCTTTAGAGTTATGTCGGGTCGACCAATACTGGCATAGACAACTTCACTGTTGGGCAAAAATCTCACAGTACGTCCTCCGTATTCGTGATTTGTTTAATATCAGCTGGTCCACTAAAATGAAATAAAACATTGCTTAGCATCTAACGATATCTAGAACAAAAATAAGATAGACTAACCATGTCCTACGAAGGTCCCAGGTGATGAAATCTCCCCCAGCCAATGCCGTCATAAACAAACGATTGTGTAACGACCAGTCAGCACCCATTAGAGGAACATTCGGTGACTCCAAGGACATTATGTCTTGTTGAGAGCGGACGTTGTACAAATGTATTATTCCTTTCTTTTCGGCCACCAACACCTTGCCAGGTTCGTCTGGATGTCTGGATGCCAGCGCACTGACATACCAGCCTAAGACAGGCAGAAGGTTGTAACAGTTTCAAAGCTGTGAGCTGAACTCCAAATCTTACACGAATGATCATCACTAACGGAGGCAAGGAACTCTTCGTCATGCTCCCAGGCCACATCGTTGACGTAATTCGTGTGTCCTTTAAGAATGAATTTGTAAAAAGCCATAAATTTGTTCGGAAAAGTTTACCACATGAGATGGATCAGTTTTAGTTCGCATTTTTAATAAAGTTTTAGAATTCTCTTGAATATTAATTTTAAACTCGGAAAAGTTAAACCTTTTTGTTTTTTCACTTTTTGACGTTTGAAGATGTCAGTTTTCACTTTTTATGTTATACTTTCATACAGTATAACAAATAAAAATAGGCAACGTCACTTATAACAGTTCTTCAAATGGAGTCAACTTTTTTGTATGGATACGCTATCCAGTTATATATAGAGATCAGTGGTTTGGACGCGGCCATTATGTACCTACCAAATATTTCGTGGTGAGTTTATTAAAAAAAGTATGGGAACTATAATATTCCTTTCCTGGAATATTCACCGTTTTTATATTTTTTTTATTGATGTCTTTCGTGGAATTGGATTGGATTTGACAATTTATATACAAAATAATAATTAGAAAATTTGTATCTCAAGTTTAGTGTTTTTTGCTTCCTGCATGGTCCGGCATTTATTATTACTGATTTCGGTTACTTCTCCGAGTTTATCGGATTAAAGTGGTGCGAAAAGTAAGTGCATTATGTCTAATGCAAAAAGCCGAAAAAACAATACCCAAGGTTGGGAGGAGGCTGGTGGTGAATTTTATCAAGAAAGTTATCCAGCTGAATGGGAAGGCTTTCAACGAGATCCTGCAGCAATTGCCACACTTCTACCCTCAAAACAAAACCGTGTTGGTAAGATTATTTTGCGTGAAATTTAAACTATTTATTTCAATGTAGGTAATTACATTATTTGCAAGTAAATCTTGTTATATCATTGGTTGGCTGCGAGTGAAGTTATTTACTTTGGGGTGGGCTTGTTTTTTTACCTAATGGAAAGAAAGAAAAGAATAAATCAATACGCAGTTAAACAAAACAAAAAAATAAAAAAAAAATATGGTGTAATTTAGCATGGGGAGTGTGAATTTATTTTTTAAAGGGTGAGGGCGCTTTTGTTCCTTTTAATAAAACGCATACCTACCTTTACTTATTTGGCGTTTTTCTATTTTAGCTCAGAGCAGATCAGATCAGATTCAAAATACAAAAATAATTGAATCAGAGGGCTCAGATAATAAAATTTTCAATTTCTGAATCTGATCTGATCTGCTCTGAGTTAAAAAAGAAAAACGCCAATTGCTTCAAGAAGTGCTAAGATCGAAAAATAATAGTTTTCTATTTTACTTGTCTTTAAAGATGTAGACTTCATACGCATAACCCAGAGTCTCCGTACAGCAACTTACTTTTTATTATTATATATCCAAACAAATATGAATGGTTTAATATAAAAACCCATGTTACAACAACGTTTTCCACCTCCTGTTTACCGCATTGCATTTGTGCGTAAAACTAAAATACCGTTATAATAATAATCATCCGATGAACCTGATACATGAAACCTCCACGGCACATCAAAACCACAATCCAATCAATCAACTGAAAAAACTGCATGGGCAAGGATTTTTGTGACTCCATTGGCTTGTACATGTTGGAGAAAAAAAAAACAATGTTATTTATTTGTAGTTAGAAGTAAACTATGTAAATTATATTAAAACGGAAGATATGGAAAAGCGAATAGCAAGAACGTTTTCCGAAGATCCATTGGTAACTGCTGTAATTTGAAATCAACATTAAAAAAAAAATTAAAAAAACGTAAATTTTACTCTGTTCACTAAAAAATATAACTACCTCAAAACAAATTTCGGTTCTCCAAGTGCACACTCCAACCAAGCTTTTTGATTGGATTTTCGTGTAGATGACTATTACCGGCTAACTCAACCATTGAAACTACTTCTACATACAGTGTTGGACAGAGAATTAGCACACATTACTGGATCGGATTTTACTATGTTGTATTTTTGCTATGTTCTTGGAACATAATTTATTGAAAACTCTTTAATTCAACGTTGGAAAACTTAAATATATACAAAAAAATAATTCAGCAAAATAACAACAAAAAACCATCAAATAAAATGTGTTGGTGTAATATGTGGTGATCCCAGAATTAGCCCAAGTACGAAATAAAATAATTTATCACTAAAACAAGTAGTTTTTTCTAATATTTTGTTGGGTACTCTTTCTGCTTTAACAAAGCCTTAAGCCGCCGAGGAATACTCGCCTCTAGGTGATGGCATTGATGAATAGGAATGCTGTTCCAGCCATCCCTAATTGCCTCCCAAAAGTTCTGCTAGATTCCTTGGCTTCCTGATATTTAACATCGTTCCATAGATTTTCTATGTGGCTCGGGTCAGGACTCTGCGCAGGCCGAGGCAAAAAATTGATTTGCTGATCACTAATTCACTGCTTCACCAGCCGGGAAGTGCATTAAGGATGATTATCATGCATGAATGTCCATGATAATGATAATGCTAAATTATCGTCTGCAAAGGGCTCTATATGGTTTTCCAAAATGCTCTTGTACTGATGCTGGTCCATTTGCTGCTTTATTTTCACAATAGGCCCTACACTGTACCATGAAAACGCACTACAAAAACTTGTATCATAAAAAAAATATTACAGCCAGGCTTAAGTTCACCGGAGTACGGATCCAAGTCCTTATCATTTTGGAAAAATGTTTTTTGGAGTGATGAGTCGCAATTTAATCGATTTGGCTCTGATGGAAAGCGTTTTTTGGCGTCCACCAAAGCAAAATCTTAATCCACGTTACACAGTTAAAACTATGAAACACGGTGGTGTGTGTATTATGGTGTGAGGTGCGTTTTCATGGCTCTGTGTAGTGTAGGGCCTATTTCGAAAATAGAGCAGCAAATGGATCAGTATCAGTACAAGGGCACTTTGGAAAACCATATGGACTTTGCAGACGATAATTTACCATTATCATGGACATTCATGTATGATAATGATCCTAAATACAATTCCCGGCTAGTGAAGCAGTGGATTAGTGATCAGCAAATCAATTTTTTGCCTTGACCTGCGCAGAGTCCTGACCTGAATCCCATAGAAAATCTATGGAACGATGTTAAAAATATCAGGTTGGGCTAATGAAGCCAAGGAATCTAGCAGAACTTAGGGAGGCAATTAGGAATGGCGGAAACAGCATTCTTATTCATCAATGCCAGCACCTAGAGGAAAGTATTCCTCGGCGGCTTAAGGCTGTGTTAAAGCAGAAAGGGTACCAAACAAAATATTAAAAAAAATACTTGTTTTAGTGATGAATTATTTTATTTCGTACTTGTGCTAATTCTGTGACCACCACATATTACACCAACACATTTTATTTAATTGTTTCTTGTTGTTGTTATTTTGCTGAATTCTCTTTTTGTATATATTTAAGTTTTTCAACGTTGAATTAAAGAGTTTTCAATAAATTATGTTCCAAGAACATAGCAAAAATACAGATTTTTCTTATTAAAATCCTATTCACTAATGTGTGCTAATTCTCTGTCCAACACTGTATATCTACATAAATAGACGTCTCGTTGACCTAAGGACACATTATTACCATCTGTTCAAATTACCGGAAATAAACAGATTGTTTCGGACCTTCAGCAATACTTCTTACTACATGTTCTTTAAACGGTCAACTTCTTACTACATGTTCTTTAAACGGTCAATTATTGGGTTCTGCTATTTATTTTATTTTTTTATTTTTGGTAAGGTTTCCAACTCTAACTGGTACTAAAATCTGATGAAAAGTAATATTAGCTTAAAATTTTGGTAATTATATACATACGTTCATAGACAATCAATGTATCTTAGTAAAATATTTAATAGGTGACCTAATAATCCTAATATTATTACATACATACAATCCGCTTCAACTGAATAGACACACAAATTTTCAAAGGAACTTTATCCATTTTTTGCGAACATTGTGCATTAATATATATCATGTGATGATGCTTATTGTTTGTTTATAATGATGGGAACATAAATCAGAAAGAATAATTAAAAAAGCACCGCTATTTTTTCTCCGGCTCTCTTGAAAGTATTTCACATCGAAAAATGCAGTTTTTTTGCGTCAACTGAAAAGACACACGTATTGAAATTGGTTATGAAAGTTAATGGAAGGAAGTGAAACAAGTTTTTTTGAAAAAGTATTTCATTGGGCAATTTTAGTAGTGGGTGGGTCTGGGTAGTGTCACTTTTTTTCATTAAAGATTTAGAAATTTGATCCGGTGTGGCATCGTAAAGTCTCTATGTAATCCAGCTAAATTTCGATCCAGGCTTATTTCATGGCTGAAATTTGGGATTTTTTAGCCTTAAACGTGCAATTCAGGTTGCATTTAAAAGACCTAAGGCATATAGTTAAAATTATTATTATTAAACTGATGCCAGGCTAGTTGAGTATTTGTACTAAACATCTCCAAAAATTTTCAATTAAGTTTTGGTAGGGTGAGTACGATATTTTGCTCCTCTTTCATGTCTTTGACTGTACACGCCGTGTGGATGGAGGGTTTTCCTGCTGAAAAGTCCCGTTTATGGGTTAAAAAATTAAGGAAACCCTCTGTCCAATATTTGTAATGAGTTATTGCAGCCAGATTTGAGCTTTGAAACTCCAAACTCAAAAGTGCAAAAGTAGCTAATTTCTCCATATACCATAACATCACCTTCTCGAATATGGTGACTCGCTAAAAAGGTTTTTTTATCCCATAAGGGCTTTCAAAATTAATTTGTTTTACATACAAAAGACCCCCATTTTTTCCAATATATTTGTAGAAAAGGTGATGTTATGGTATTGGGAAAAATTAGCTACTGTTGCATTTTTGAGTTTGACTTCAAAGCTCAAATCTGGCTGCAATAACTCATAACAAAAATTTAAATTTTTGATATGCAATAATATTCAGTCTTATTTTAAATTTGTACATGGGTGATTCCGTCCCAACTGTGATTCTTTGTGTCACGTGCTTTTTTGTTATTTAATGTAAAATGTTTTTTTTTTGAGTCAATTAAATGTAAAAATCAGATACCTTGTTTATTCAGCTTCAATTCAGTTTTTTTTTTGTCGTACGATTTTTTTTTTGGACTTTGAATGAAAAAAGATACTTTTAGCCTTGATTACCAATATCTCGGCAAATAATGACGTTATAAAAAATTCAAAGACAGTTATTGAAATTTGAGAAAGCGTTTTACAAGATTTTTTTTAAGATTTTGCAGAAATTATTTTTTTTTACCGTTAGGAAACTTCACTAAAATTTCAGAGTCTAACAAACCATGCAGAGGACGAAATTGTGTTGTTCCTAAACAATGCGTAGTCGTCATCAAAACGAAAAGAAAACCATAATTCCAGTAGATTTTTTTCACAGTTTTGCATTAGTAAGATACTTTTTGACTTGAAATGAAAAAAGAGGCTGGGTGCGACCCACACTAGAAACTTCCCTCAAGAGCCAGAGGCCCAATATTAGTCTTTTATTAAAAAATCGCCGATTCTCGATCTTCGAAAACTTTTTCAGGTGTTCAATATGCAAGCAAGCGAAGACTAAAGATTGGTTTGCCTTCGAGATATCAGAGAAAAATATTGTTGAATAATGTTTGTAGCCTTTTTCTATAAACTGTTTATTACTTCTTTTACAAATTTAAACTAGTATGCATGCAACACTTTTTCAGTGCCCATATCAGTGTTTGTTCTTAAGATATTTGAGACTAAGAAAATGTTCAACAATTTTTGGTAGGTAAAGTTTCTTGTATTTTTTTCGCTTTTACAAAACTGTTTGTTGAGTTTTTTGCAAAAGCTTTCAATTATCAATTTATTATAATCTAGTATTTAGAATTTAATTAACCGGAAGCCAATATCATTGTCTGTTCTCAAGATATTTGAGGCAAAAAAACAAATTTTCAACAATTATTGGTAAATTGCTTGCAGTTTTTTTTCCTTAAAAAAAACTGTTAATTCAATATTTTAAAAAAATTTATCAATTTTTATATATAAGCTAGTGCATAAATTAAAATTACCTCGAAGCCAATATCATTATTTGTTCTCAAGATATTTGAGCCAAAAAACCTTTTTCAAAAATTTTTAGCAACTTTTTTTATTTAAAAAAAACTATAGGTTGATATGTTTCTATATTCTTACCAATTCCTTATTTCGTCAATATGCGTAAAATAAAATTAACCGGAAATGATTTGTTCTCGAGATATTCAGGTCTAAAGAAATTCAACAACTATTTTTTAAAATTGCTATAGTGAGAAAACCGCTCATTCAATTTCTTTTAAAGTCCTTTCTGCACGTGACGAAACTACTATCTATAAAATAAAATTCATCCGAAGTCGATATCTTTATTCGTTCTCTATTAGAAATAATGGATTAGAAAAACAACTTAACTTCTTTTTAATACAAGAGATTATTTTAATGTTTCTTCACGGACGTTGAATGAATGAATGAATTAGTTTAAGGGTGTAAGTGCACTGCGACCTTAAGATCTATTGTGCCCCCTTACAAGAGCTTGATGAGGTTACTCATTCTACAGCTCATCCTCCAAATTGATTTCTTTAAGAAACTTGAGTATTTGGAGTACTTTTAGAGAGGATAGTTCTTTCTCCTCTATCTGGTGATTTCCCAGATGCCTTTGTCTATGTGGTTCGGGGTTTCATCGTGCTCATTGCAAAATCTGCATATGGCACTGTTTTCCAGGCCAAGAATTCGGAGGTGTCTCCTTAACTTGCAGTGGCCTGTGAGGAATCCCGTTATTATTCTAAGTCTATTTCTATTTAAGCTGATGCAGGATTAGAATCGTGCTTGGTTGTAATCCCCAAGTAGAAGTTTGGCCTGCCTCAGCTTAGGGAGCTCTTTCCAGGTTTTTGATCTTTTCTCCCTCTCTGTTGTTTTGATTTTGTTTTTAATCACGTTTTCTCCTAATCCGCAATAAGGCTCTGGCCCCATTATGGGTGACATTGCTCCTTTTTTTGCTAAGGAGTCTGCCTCTTCATTGCCTTGTATGCCAACGTGCCCAGGTACCCAGTGAAGAGTAACATAGTTATTCTTGCCAAGTTCATTTAGCCTGCCCACACACTCCCATACCAGCTTAGAGCTAATGCTATACGAGCTTAGTGCTCTGAGTGCGGCCTGGCTATCTGACATGATTGCAATATTTTGGTTTTTATATTTTCTTTCGAGATTTCTTTCTGCACATTTCCCTATGGCATTAACTTCTGCCTGAAAAATGCTGGTGGACTGTCCCACCAGTATGAAAAGTTTGGTTCTAGGCCCAAAAATTCCAGCCCCAGTCCCCTCAGACGTTCTAGATCCATCAGTATACCATTTGATGGTATTTGCTTTAAGAGTGTAGTTTACGTCTTCGTCTACCCACTCTTTTTTGCTACTTAGCTCCGTATGAAAGTTCTTAACGAAGTTATACTTTTTAATCATGCCATCTCTTGGAATGTCAAGAAGGTTTGATTCTGTGGACGTGCAAATCGAGTGTCTTTCCCTAAGACCAATGATTTTCCCCGTCCCAGTTCCCTCCCTTGCAAATCTCATGATGGCTCCCTTAGCAGCACTATCTATGGCCACGTGTAGTGGGGTCAAGTCCAGAATGACTTCCATAGCTGCTGTAGGGCAAGTTCTCATTGCTCCGGTGATGCAAATGCATGCGAGCCTTTGTACCTTATCTAGTGATTTCCTAGCTGTACTAAGTTCGGTTCTTTTGTGCCATGCGACCGCCCCATAGGTAATGATGGGTCTTACCATCATGGTGTACATCCATCTCATGATATTTGGCTTACAGCCCCATGATCTACCTGCAAGTCTCTTGCATATCATGAGAGCTTTTGTGGCTTTTCCGACAGTTGTCTCGACATGTTTGTTCCAGAGAAGTTTGCTATCTAGTGTAATACCTAGATATTTAACCTCTTTCTGGATGTCGATTTCTTCACCAGCCAACCGGATAGGTTTCATGCGTGGTAGAAGCCTCTTTTTAGTAAAAGGGACTATCGTTGTCTTTGTGGGGTTAATGTTCAATCCCACTGATAGACACCATTTTCTTGTTATTGTCAATCCTCTCTGAATAATATCACAGAGAGTTTCTTTGAATTTTCCCAAAGCTGTTATAACAATGTCATCGGCGAAACCGATGCAGCGTATTCCTTGAGAAGATAGACTTTCCAGCAATTCATCTACTACAAGACTCCACAGTAAGGGTGATAGAACCCCTCCCTGTGGACAGCCTCTTGTTGTGATGACTGTCTGGACACTATGTCCTGCATAAGCTTCCGCAGTTCTTGTGCCTAGCATACCACTTATCCATCTGATTATAGTGACGGGAACACTCTTCCTTACTAAAGCCCTGTTAACGGCTTCATGTGAGGTGTTGTCAAAGGCGCCCTCAATATCCAAGAACGCACATAAGGCCGTTTCTTTGGAGTCTAAGGCCATACGTAAGGTGTTTGTGAGTTCATACAGGGCGGTTTCTGTAGATCTTCCCTCTCTGTAAGCATGCTGGCGATGGTTTAAAGGTTTGTTTATTAATACTTCTGATCTGATGAAGTTATCAATTACCTTTTCCAAAGTCTTCAGTAAGAAAGATGTTAAACTAATTGGCCTGAAGGACTTTGGATGTGTTGTATCTTTTTTCCCAATTTTTGGGATAAAGATTACCTTGGCTCTTCTCCATAGACTTGGTGTATGCCCAAGTGCAATACTACTTTGAAGTATTTTTATAAGATAAGGCATTTATTCCTCTTTTCCTTTTTGTAAAAGGGCTGGAAAAATACCATCTACACCCGGTGACTTGAAAGGTTGAAAGGTGCTTATTGCCCATCCAATCCTATTGCCTGAACAGATAGTTTTGGCTATTTTCCAGTCTTCCCGGTTTGGTCTGAGAGGTATTCTCTCTATTGTGTTTCCTACCGTTGATGTTGGTAAGCTGCCCGGAAAATGAGTATTTAACAAGAGAGTCGATCTTTGCTCCTCATTTTCTGTAAAACTACCATCAGGGTTGCGAAGTGCCAATGATGTTAGTGCCTTTCTTTCGCAAGAGCTTTATGTAGTCTTGCTGCTGCAGGGGTACTAGAAACTCCCTCACAGAATTTAGCAAAACTATTCCTTTTGGCATTTCGTATTTCCCTGTTATATTTGGTCATTTCTGCAGGGTAGTTATCCCACTCTCCAGTTCTCTTTGCGGTATTAAAGAGTTTCCTTACCTTGGATCTTAGTTTCGACAAATTATTGTTCCACCAGGGAGCATCTCCTTGTCTTTTAATGGGCCTAAGGGGACAACTGAGTTCATATGCCTCATTTATTGCCCCACTAAACTCATTAACTACGTGTTCTAATTCCAGGTGACTATTTGTCGTCTCAGCTGGACCTAGGTGTTTGAGGTTTGCCTTCAGAACGTTTTTATAAAGATTCCAATTTGTTTTCTTAGGATTCCTTCCAGAGGTATTCTCTGTGAAAAGGTTTTCTAAGGTAAACACTATAATTCTGTGGTCAGACATTGAAGGTTCACTAGAAACTCTCCAATCTCTTACCAAGCAGCTTAGGTTCGGGGTTCCAAACGTTAAGTCTAAGACTTCTTTTCTATTTCTAGTTATAAAGGTAGGGGTATTCCCTACATTAAATATATCTAGATTTTTTTCCATAATAAATTCTAAAAGGTACTCACCCCTTTGATTTATATCGGTACTTCCCCATGATGTATGGTGGGCGTTAGCATCACATCCCACCATAAACGGAAGTCCTTTTGAGTTACAGTACTCCACAAGCTTCTTTACTTCGGTTAGTGGAATATTGGCTTCATCACCGGCAAAGTATGCAGATGCCACTACCATCGTTCGGGGACTGCCCTCGATGTAAATTTGGGCCTGTTTTGGTACCAGATCCCGCGTCATAAATTCTGAAAGACATAAAATTTATATTATTTCTTATTTTTATGCATGCTCTGGGAGAGTCGTGTCTCGTTTAGAGACCTTACATGTTAGGATCAGTGCTAGTCCCAGGTTATCAGCATTGAATTTTCTTGCTATGACAGCTGCTGCTGCCTTAGCGTGATGGATATTCACCTGAGCTAGCTTGGTGCTGATCCCGCGTCCAGTCATTTTGTTTTATTATAAGATTGGGGCAAATGCCCCTTCATCTTCAAGTAATCTATCTTCCTCCTCATTGGCCGGAAGCACCTCATTTTTGTCAAATCGGCTTGGAGAGAGGTCTATGCCCTCCATCTCTTCGCTTTTTTGACATGTCTCCTCGATTGCCAGTGATTTTGCCTGGCTTTGTATTACAGGTAGGGGAAGGGTTGGGGATTGCTGGGGGGGTTGGGATGTTTGATTAGGTTGGATGTTAGTGGGTGCATCGGGGTTTATGGTGTGGGATATGGGGGATGTAGGAGAGATGGGGAGGTTGTTGAGTTGGGAGGATGTGGCAGGTTTGGGGTCCGGGATATTTGCGGCCATTTTGGATTTAGGGAGATTAAGATTGTTGGATTTCCAAAGACCTGTGACAGGTATCTTCCCGAACTTATAATGTAGCTGGTAATCTGCTTTCATTATAGTCTCAGCTGACTGACCATCGATGCCAATCACAAGAAGCTGCCCCTTGCCCTCGACTTTGCTTCTGAGGATCTCCCAGGCATTGATCTTCAAGCCTTCATTTTGGGCCTCAATAAGTGCCAAGGATCTTTTATCATCTTGCCCCGTGCTTCTTGGCAGGAATAGCGTGATTGTGTACATCTTGGGGATATCATCACCCATACACGCCATCAGTTCACTGCCCTTCCAGGTGTTCAATTTTGAGGCTTTCTCTTTCAACCAATCAGCTGTGTCTTGGCCAGCGCAATCAACTAAAAGGAGCCCTGTTCTGAAGTACAGACCGTTGAATTTAAGTTTGCACCTCCAACCAAGTGAAACTTCCTCAATAATGGCTTCCTCTAGTGCCGATAGTTCATCGGCACTAAGAGAAACCTGAGGGTACTCCCTTGGCAGAACCGCAATCCTCACACTCGACGCTGCACTTGCATAGGAGAGCCCATGCTCGCCGGCTTTACTATTGGCGGTGCTTGGTCCCGCAAATGTTGCCGACGTCCTGTATTTTTTGACATCTTGCCTTAGGAGAGGAGATATGTGGTGACTTTTCCTCTTACCCTGATCTGACTTCCTCTCGTCTACCTTCTTCCTGGCTTCTTGTGGGGACATCCCATCTGATAAAAACCGGAGGTACCATCGTGAGGCCGAACCACTCAGTCCTTTCCTCAGTGGGTCATCTAGGCCTCCTGGTTTTCCCAGCCCCAGAAGTGGACCAGAATATCGGTTTGGCATTCTTGTAGGATTTTTATGTGGCAGAGATGTATCTTTTAGTGGTGACTTCCCACTATCGGCGCCATCTATGGCTTTAGCAATATCTTTTTCCGGCATGGGAGGTATTCTCCCCTTGCTGGAGGTTGATGTACCCGGAGTTGCATCTTCCATTTGTCTGGGAGGTGTTCTCCCCTAGCTAATGGTCGATGGTTCTCCTTGAGCTGCCCGGTTCAGCGAGTTGTTTCCTTGAGGTTTTCTCTTGAGGAAAAAACTGCTTCCCGGTCTCGGATCGTCACCATGAAGGTTTTTCTCCATTCGATCCGCGTATTCGTTCGCGGTGATATCCCGCGGAACGTTTAATTTTGTGTGGTTTTTGTTGTTTTTCTTTTTTATAATTTTTGGCATTTTAATCCCACGAGTAGCTAGAGAAGTAATGGGGTCGAGCCATACCAGAGCTCCGCATGGTATGGTAAGGTCATAGCTACTCTTCAATTCGACCAACATCAAAGAGGTTCCGTTAGAATACAGCCGGTATAACCCCTGGCTGCAAACCATCCAATGGGCACGGGTCACTTAACACCCTGGATTAGGGGGGGGGGGGGGGGCAGTTCTTAGTTCGTTACTCCTCAAAATCACCACTGATTTTAGGTTGCCCCAAAAAGCAGCAGGTCAAATGAATCTTTGAAACTTAAGCCTACGCACCGCGACAAGGTGACTGCCACGCGCAGGTCACGGACGTTAGTACAAGGAATAATGAACAGAAATCCAAAATAATAGAAGCAAATACTTGGTGGGGATTCCCCATTTAAGATACTAAGAATTCAAATTTTTGAAAAGTTAACTAGATCAAAAATATTTATATTTTGAATGTTAGGTGTGTTCACAATATCAGATTGATTCACAATATGAGCTTGGACATTAATATAAGTATTAAGGTGTTAATACAATAGCCGCCCTCAAAATTGTTGTAGAAATGACGAACACTTAGTTTTCGTGACGAATTCATTTTATTTTATTATATAACTACTTTTACTAGATGTCAAAATAAGAGACAGACAGAGCTAGAATCTTACACCTCTTCCCCACACAATATTTCTTTAGTTGAATTTTTTCATAAATGTTATGGATTTTTTTGGTCAATAATAGATAGAAATATAATAAAAATAATTAAACATACAAATAACTATTATTTAAGGATAGTTTGAGTTACAAAATCTTTAAATCGTTCTGGTGGACGAATAGTCCTTTTTAAACGACGTACTTCATTTTATTTGAAGTGCTTGCAATAATACCTGGTGCTTCCGGGACGATCGATTGCTGATGGTGCTGCGTGCTTGGTGATGGTGCGATTATTGGTGGTGATGCTGGCGTGCTTGGTAGTGAGTTGGCTAAGGCATCTGGTAGGTCTCGTGAGGCTGCGTTTGCTGTTGGCTCGATCCGCTCTAGTGAATAGGAATAATTATCCTGCAACTGTGGTACATTACTCTCTGTTGTTGAGGATGTTTCTTCTAATTCTTGTATATCCTTACTGATAGTAGGAACTCGTATTTGATCTCCAATTTTCCGGATTTGGTCAGCATGTCGTTTCCAGATTCTATTATCATCTAATTCAATTTCGTAGTGTAGTTCACCTTGTTTAGCTTTGATTCTTCCAAATTTCCATTTGTCATTCGATAAATATTCTCTTACGGCCACTCTTTCTCCTATTGGGAATTGTTTATGTACTATTGGACGTTCAGGTATAACCATTGAGTCTTTGGGAATAAATAAATCTAAGCGTGATTGAATTTGACGCCCAAACATCAGCATAGCAGGGGATTTTCCCGTTGTTGGATGGATAGCTCGGCGGTATGCAAACAGGATTTTAGAAATAGCATTTTTCAAATCATTTGCTTGGCACTTAGCAGTTTTAAGATTGTTTTAAATTGTTTGCACGAATCGTTTTGCTAAACCGTTGGTAGCCGGATGGTATGGTGCACCTTGCTTGTGTGTTGTTCCATTGCTTTTCAAAAATATTTGGAAATCTTTAGAATTAAATTGTGATCCATGATCACTCACAAATACTTTTGGGATACCAAACGTAGCAAAAATACTTCGACAAGTTTGAATTGTTGTTTCTGTGGTAATATTAGGTATAACATGTACTTCAGGCCACTTGCTGTGAGCATCGACTAAAACGAATATGTATTTTCCCAAGAAAGGTCCTGCAAAATCAGCATGCACACGTTCAAAGGGTTTCGAAGGCATCAGCATTAGCATTATCTTTAGATCTTTTTAAACGAATTTCGAAATCAAATGATTCTAAAAAAATCGCGTAATGTTGCATTCTAGTGGCCGAAAGCGTTGGTAAACCCTTTGGGGAGAAAATATTTGCGATATTGGTTTATTGTCAGTTACCAATATAAATTTCCTTCCCTACAAATATTGATAAAATTTGCGGATACCATAAATTATAGTATAAGCTTCTTTGTCTATTTGGCTATATCGTTGTTGAACCGGAGATAATGTTTGTGACGCAAATTGAATGGGTTTTTCTAACCCATCACGGTATAAATGACTTAATACCGCCCCCACGCCATAAGGGCTTGCATCAACTGCCAATACAACAGGCAGCCCCGAGTCGTAATGTGTTAAAACCGTATCAGATAGTATTTGCCTTTTAGCTTCAACAAATGATTTTTCGCAACTTAAGTCCCAAACGAAAGGTACATTATTTTGCAAAA
The DNA here is from genome assembly GCA_963921185.1 of Dasysyrphus tricinctus. Taxonomy (NCBI): domain Eukaryota; kingdom Metazoa; phylum Arthropoda; class Insecta; order Diptera; family Syrphidae; genus Dasysyrphus; species Dasysyrphus tricinctus. Next base: position 171,813,128 of record OY992531.1, on the reverse strand, counting down.
GTCTATTGATCGGAAAAAGGATCGTACTTAAGTTTTCTATAAAGCGACCATAGTAGTTAACGAGTCCCACAAATGCACGAACTTCATCCTTATTGGTTGGTCGTCTCATGTTTTTTACAGCTTCTACCTTTGCATCGCCTTTTTTAATGCCATTTTTATCGATTGTGTACCCACAGTATTCAATTCGATCTTGCATGAACTCTGATTTGTCCCAATTTACTCTCATGTTAAAATTATTTAGACGTTTTCGTACTAAATGCAGTTCATCGGTATCTGCGGTAATTCTTATGTCATCTAAGAAAACGGATACCCCTTTAATGCCTTGCAAGACCATCTCTATGAACCGCTGCCACTTTGCGGCGCACATGCTACCCCATACATCATTCTCGTTGGTTGAAATAACCCCAATGGCGTATTAAGCGTTAAATAGTGTCGATCTTCTGGGTGGATCTCGAGTTGTAAATATGCCTTGGATAAATCGATTTTAGAAAAAAAAATTTCCTCCCGCCATTGTGCTAAACTTTTCCTCTACAGTAGGCAACGGATGCTCATCCACTCTTAGTGCTGGGTTAAGAGTGAGTTTATAGTCCCCACACATTCTTACCTCATTATTTCTCTTGCGCACAACAACAATTGGGGTTGCCCACTCACTTGTGTCAACCTTTACCAGCAACCCTTCCTCTACCTGTTTTTTAATTTCTTTTTCCACAGCTTCAGTTAGTGGAAATGGTACTTTTCTAGCTTTAAAAAATTTTGGCGAAGCATTTTCTTTTATGTGTAACCTAGCTTGGTGTCCCACAATTTTTCCAGTTGAAGGTAAAAATAAATTAGTGTACTTACTCATAATCTCTTTGAGTTGTGTATCCTTGAATCTGTCGACTTGAATATTGTTAACCTCCAATGTAGGGTTTTCTAGTTGATCGGAAATGATTTGATCCCAGTTGAGTTTAATAGTACGCAGCCATTTACGTCCCAGCAACGGCTTCCTTTCCGAACGAACCAGATACATTTTCACTAGGTGGTTCCTTTTAGGTGTTGCCACAGTAACCATGATGTATCCCAAGCAATCCAATGGAGTTTTGCAGTAGCTGTATAATAAGGTATCATTTTCATTTATCTCCAGATTTCCAAAGTGCTTCTTTGCATCCCCAAGCTCACGATTGTCACGGGAGCACCTGTATCGATTTCAAAATTTAAGACAGAATTATTAACTTTAAGATTACAAGATAATTTGGAACGATTTAAGTACAAATTATTTTTTATATTGTTTACCCTTCCCTGGTATATTTGAAACAATTCATCTACAAAAATATTATCTCTTCTGAAATTAGGTTAACTTGACGCTTTTCCTTCATACAAACTCTACGAAGGTGTCCTTTCGTCTTACAAAATCCGCAAACCGTCTCTTGATGCGAACACTGGTGCGCCAAGTGTGATGTACTGCCACATCGATAACATTTTCTGGTTTGTGGTTGCATGTTTCCTATCCTCACTGCTTTCTCGGTCGTCTTGTTCTTTGTGGCCTTTCTTTTATCCCCAAATGCATTCACTGTGCTTGTATTGTCTCCGATTTCGCTAACATTTTCCCTCGCTATGGTTTGATGTAATTCTAGGCCTCCTTTTTCAGCACTCTCGAATGCATTGGCTATGTTGACTGCAGTTTCTAAAGTTAGATCAGTTTTTTGACTTTTTAACCCGAACACAAATTGGTTCCGTAGTGCTCTATTTAAATATGTTTGAAAATTGCAATTTGTTGAGAGACGTTTCAGCGCCACTAAGTAGTCCGCACACGTTTCACCTTCCTTTTGCTTCCTTAAATGGAAGCGATAATTTTCCAGAAGCTCATTTGGTCTCGGGTCAAAATGCTCTTTCAACATTTTGGTTATTGTGTGATATTGTTCTTCTTCGGGTTGTTTCGGTAGGAGCTTATCACACAGTATATCATAAGTTGGTGCTCCCATGTAGTGCAGCAGAAGTTGTTTCTGTAGGAGCTTATCACACAGTATATCATAAGTTGGTGCTCCCATGTAGTGCAGCAGAAGTTGTTTCTTTTTCGATGCATCGCAGTCGAAAATATCCAGCGCTGTTTCAAAGCGAGTTAACCATCGGGACCATGTGGTGACACCGGCATCAAATCCCTCAAAATTGAACTGTATGGCCCTCGTGGTTTCAGGCATTTTGGCTCAGATTGAGGTTATCCACAAGTCAAAAGGCGGATGAATGAATAATTTTGTATTTGATAACTTTTATGCAATTTCGTAATGTTTTCTGCTTTTTTTTTGTTAGTTAACTTATTTATGTAATATTATACTTTTTTTTAATTAAAAATCATCCTCGTCGCCAAATTGTTGTAGAAATGAGGAACACTTAGTTTTCGTGACGAATTCATTTTATTTTATTATATAACTACTTTTACTAGATGTCAAAATAAGAGCTAGCCTCTTACAAAAATATAAATAGTTTTTAAGTTTTACACATACATATGTACATTAGGGTGGTCGTAAAAAAAAAGGCTATCCCGGATGGGCCCAAATCATCTCTAAATGAAGAAAAAAAAAATTCCCTAATTTTTTCAGATTTTTATTTTCATCCCCTATAGTCGCTGTAGGGGTAAATTAAATTTCCCCCTTTTTTTGCATGCTAGAAAATTCGCGTAAGATCTGCCAAAAAAATTCAGAGCATGTAGGTGGGAACTAGACAAGAAAAAAATCCTGCTAGAGGGGGGTAATATCTCCCCCCACTTGGACGGGAGGGGCAATTTAATCTAAAATTTGCATAAAATAGAAACAAAATTATTAAAAAACAACGGCAATACTTACAGTAATGTTTTGTAGCTTTTTGGAAAGCCAGAAGTCCATTCTTATGTCTTGTTTTTAAATTAAGGTTTTTTGATGAACAGTTTTGGCAAAAAATTGTTTCAAACTCAATATTTTGAAGAAAAATTATTATTTTATTTTTGTAATTATAGGTTTGAAAACAGATTTTGCTGAAATCTTATGTCTTGTTTTTAAATTAAGGTTTTTTGATGAACAGTTTTGGCAAAAAATTGTTTCAAACTCAATATTTTGAAGAAAAATTATTGTTTTATTTTTGTAATTATAGGTTTGAAAACAGATTTTGCTGAAATTGTTTATTCAAGGAACTTTATTTTATAGTCAACTATTAAAATGGACTTCTGGCTTTCCAAAAAGCTATAAAACATTACTGCAAGTGTTGCCGTTGTTTTTTAATTAATTTTTTTCTATTTTATGTAATTATTTTATTAAATTGCCCCTCCCTTCCAAGCGGTGGGAGATATTACCCCCCTCCAGTAGAATTTTTTCTTGTCTTCTTCTCACCTACATGCCCTGAATTTTTCGGCAAATTTTATGCGAATTTCCAAAAAAAGGGGAAATTTAATTTACCCCTACAGCGACTATAGGGGATGAAAATAAAAATCTGAAAAAATTAGGGAATTTTTTTTTCTTCATTTTGAGCTGATTTAGGCCCATCCAAATAATAAAACTCAAAAAAATCCATTATAACGACCACCCTAATGTACATACATATACTGAACTTAATATCAAACATAAATTAAAATTTAGTTTATTATATGAACATTTTATATACATATAGGATTTAAACTTAAAACAAAAAAAAAATTCATTTAAGAAATCTTTAGAAAAAAATAAAAATACATAGTTAAATAACATTTATAAGAAATCAAATAAATTATGTTTCTTTTAATCCAAGGTTAAAGATGATCTCTCGGAATTTCGGTGCTGGTAGTTGCTTGGTGAATATATCTGCTAGCTGGTTATCTGTAGAAATATATTTTACGGTTATAGTATTATTCTCTATTAGCTCTCTCGTGAAATGGTACTTTATGTCAATATCTTTTGAACGTTTATGGGATACTGGGTTATTAGCAAGCGAAATGATTATCTTCAAAAATAGTTATTGAATCTTTTAGTTGAAGATCAATACTCTTTAATAACGACTTGATCCATAATGCTTCTCTGACACCCTCAAATAGTGCCATATATTCGGCTTCAGTCGATGAAGCTGCTACTGACGTTTGCCGTTTTGTATTCCAACAAATTAAATTATCATCGAACAATTTGAACAAGTAACCTGTGGTACTCCTGTCAGTTTCATTTCCACCCCAATCAGCGTCCACATATCCGACTAATAATTCTTTGTATGGCAATTTTCTATACGTTAATTTTAAGTTAATCGTAGCTTTAACATATCGTAGAACTCTTTTCAAATTCTGCTATAGTTCTTTATTATTTTTGTTTTGATATCTACTTAGAAAATTAATTGCCGTATATAAATCAGGACGAGTACACTGCATTGCGTACATTAAACAACCAATAAGGTTTCGGCAGGGAGCTTGGAATTCTTCACTTGAATTTAGAGCTTCTGAGTTCAATTTTATTGGAAGTGGTGTACTTATTGGATTGCAATCCGACATATTAAATTTATTTAATACAGTCTTCAAATAATTACTTTGGTTTATTAAAATTTCATTTTCATTTCTTTCTACATGTATACCTAAAAACAACTTAACTTCATTCATATCGACCATATCAAACTGTTGTTTTAAATATAGTTTGAAATTTAACATTGTATCTATATCTCCTGTAACAACTAAAAGATCATCTACGTATAGTACAACATATAGTTTTTATTTGGGCTTCCCCTATCTAAAAAATATAGACAATGATCATTCTGAGAATTTTTAAAATCATGTCTTTTTAATACTTCATCGAAGCGTTCAAACCAGCACCGCGGTGTTTGCTTCAAACCATATATGGATTTATGTAGTTTGCAAACTAGGTTATTGGTATTTACATTTTCTACTCCTTCTGGAATTCGCAAATAAATGTCTTCCTTTAAGCATCCACTTAAAAATGCTGTTTTAACATCCATTTAGTGGATTAATAAATTGAACTGATTCGCGAAAGCTAAGATCACACGAAATGTAGTAATTCGTACTACTGGGGCGAAGGTTTCGCTATAATCTTCTAAATATTTTTGGCTAAAACCCTTGGCCACTAATCTGGCTTTATATCTACATGGGCTTCCACTAACGTCATTTGTAATGCTAAAAACCCATTTACAGTCAATAATATTTGTATTAACTGGTCTTTGTACAATTGACCAATTTTTATTCACTTCTAGTGAATTTATCTCCTCTTTTATGGCTTCCTCCCATTTACGTTTATCTTCCCTTTCTTCGATGTCATGGAAGTCTTTCGGTATAGAATTAATGACCGATTCTGCATATAGTAAATAATTTCCAATATCTCCTTCGTCCTCATTATATGAGACTTTTGGAAGATTTTTAATTCTTTCACTTTTCCTGAAGTTTCCCTCTGCAGTTTGTAAGTTTTGAGTTTGAACATCCGTTTCTTTTACAGATATATCTGTAAAACCGGATTTACCTGCTTTATTGCTGTCGACAGGTTTACTGTTATCAGTTTCAGTAAATTTAGGCATTTTTAATTTATTGGAGTTTTCTAAATCAACTCCTTCATCAAAATCTAAAGCTGGTCTTGATGCATTAAAATTATATTCATCAAAAATGACGTCACGGGCTATAATAAATTTATTACTTTTAGGATTAAAAATTTTATAACCGTTTGGTTCATAGCCAACAAATATGCCTCTAAATGATTTGTCATCAAATTTACTTTTTCTATTCTTATTATGAATAAAAACAGTACAACTAAAAACTCTCAAATTATTTAACTTTGGTTTTTTACTGTGCCACATTTCAAAAGGATTTTTATTTGTTGTTAATGCTTTAGTTGGGGAAATATTCAATAAATATGCAGCAGTTAAAATAGCTTCTCCCCAAAAGCATTTTTGTAAATTTGGACTTTTAATCATAGAGCGAGCTTTTTCAGTTAACGTTCTATTCATTCTTTCCGCAACCGAGTTTTGCTGTGGAGTATATGGTACAGTTAAATGGTATGAAATACCCTTTTCTTTGAAAAAGGTTTTCATATCACCTGAAATATATTCACCTCCATTATCACAGTAAACATTTTTAATTTTAAGATTAAAATGAACCTCGCTTTTAGCTACAAAATCTTTAAATACAGTTCCGATTTATGTGTCAATAAATAGACCGCTACATTATGAGTGAATTCATCTATAAACGTAACGAAATAATTCTTATTATTGATTGTTAAGGGGCTTATTGGCCCACAAATATCGGAATGAATGATAAATAGAGGACGTTAAATATGAGACTTATCTTTCTTTTTGGAAAAGGGTAACCGTGATTGTTTCCCATATATGCATGATTCGCAAAATAAATTTGTAGGAATTAGATTTTCTATGACTTTACTATCCTCAGCCATATTTCCTGCTTTTATATCTAATAATTTATTTTTACTTATGTGACCTAATCTTTCATGCCAAAGTCTGTAACTATCATTGGTATTGTTACAGGTGTTGATTTCTGATTCAATTTTTAGATTTATAAATTTAAATTTAACTATTATTAATTTGTTAACAGACTCAGCCTTTACCAATACCTCGTTGTTCTTTTTAATTACCACTTCTCCATCGTCTTCAAAATGAACAGACATTCCCCCTTCTTGGATCCGATGTACAGAAAGAATATTGTATGGGATGTCGGGTGAATATAAAACGTTTTCGATCACTCCTCGAACGCCTTCTTTAGTCATCACGTTTATTGATCCCTTTGCACTTTTTTCGAGTGTAATGTTTTCCTTAGCTACTCCGATTTAAAAGGGCGGATAAAGCTGTTTGAATGTGGTGAAGTATTCACGTTTATTTGCAAAGTGGTCGGTTGCTCCAGAATCCAGTATAAATTTAATTTCACTATTGGCGGTTTCATTGTTTCTTTTATTGTGATATTGTTTTTGGCAAATCATAAAAGCAAATTTTTTGTTATTGGGTTCCAAAGTATTAAGAGTTTGAATTGACCCCGGTTTGTGTCCCTTAGAGAAGTTTCGATTTTTGTTATTATTAGAAATCGATTTTTTTATAAAAATAACAATTTGCTTTGATATGATTGGTACGCCCACAGTGATCACATTTCACATGATTTGTTTTATTATTAAATTTATTTCTTTTGTAATTATTAAACACTTTCCGATCATTGGTATTTGGTTTGAAATTTTGATACTTTTCGATCTGAAGTACTTTTGAGGATGTATCGCGATGTTCTTGTTTTATTTTTATTTCATAATCGAGCAATCTTGTCTTCACAAACGCCAACGTCAAGTCCTTTTCAGCGAGAGTTTGAATAGCTGTTACTATTCCATCGTAAGAAGAAGGTAACGTTAGCAATAATTGCGCTACCTTATTCATTTCATTAACTTGAGCTCCTGCAGCTTGTAACTCTATTAACATTTCATCAAATTTTATGAAATGTTCCATGAATGATGTGTCACCTTTGAACTTTAAAGTTAAAAGCCTCTTTTGTACTGACAATTGCGTGGCTAGACTTTTTCTTTCATAGATTTCATCGAACTTTTGCATTATTTCAAAAGCTGTCTTTTCTTCGGTGATCATCATAGTATCACTCAAGTGCTCTATTATGCTGCCTTTAGCCACTCTTTCCATCCTTCGCCACTCTCCTGTGTCTCTGTTGACACCTGGAGCCTCCTCCAGAGCCTGCAGACAGTTTTCTTCAGCAACTAGAGCTCTTAAGCGAAATTTCCAGATGTTATAGTTTTCCCCGTTAAATGGGGTGATGTTCCTTTTCATTTTAGGATTTGCCATAATCACTGATTTTAGTTATTACTTTAAAACAAAACTTTTCTGAATTTTAATTTTATAAAAAAATAAACTAAATTTTAATTTTGCTAAACAATTAACACAAAAGCACCTGAGCCCATAACCTATTAGAAATAATGGATTAGAAAAACAACTTCTTTTTAATACAAGAGATTATTTTAATGTTTCTTCACGGACTTTAGTACAAGGAATAATGAACTGAACAGAAATCCAAAATAATAGAAGCAAGTACTTGGTGGGGATTCTCCATTTAAGATACTAGGAATTCAAATTTTTGAATAGTTAACTAGATCAAAAATATTTATATTTTGAATGTTAGGTGTGTTCACAATATCAGATTGATTCACAATATGAGCTTGGACATTAATATAATTATTAAGGTGTTAATACAATATTCTCGAGATATGGTGAACGAAAAAAAGCGAGCGAACGTAAGAACGTACGAATACGAACGTACGTACAAACACAGACATCTCTCTAAAAATGATGGATTCCGGTTCTAAGGACTTCGAAACGTGAAGATATGTAAAAATATTGATTCGACAAATCGGACCAATTACAATAACTTCCAATGGGAACATTTAACAAAAAACAAATTTTATTTCAAAAAATTTTCAAACAACAAAGCTTGATTTTTTTTTTTTTGGAAAACTGTCAAAAACTAGAAATTATAAAGCCATACGGTTTTCGAATACAAAATAGGAAGAGCTTTAAAAACATAAATCCAAATAAATACTGAATTGTATACAATAAAAAAGAAAGTTACAGTCGGCTCCCTCTAAGTCGAATTTTCACGGGATATCAAAATTAGTTTGAGCGTTAGAGAGTTTTGGAAAAATTCGAGTTAGAGAGAAATTTTTATTGTTTTTGTTAAAATGTATTTATTTAATGTAAAAATAAATTAAATAAGAATAATTGCTTCTGGGTAATTTAATCGTTTTGGGTGCTACATCCGTACGTATAAATCTTTGGTTTTGGGAATATATAACAAGAAAATCATGATCTTTTAAAGGTTATGCAAAATCTTTGAGCTTTTTCTTTGTTATAAAAAAGCATTACCTACCAACCTGGCAATGAAGTCCTTTAAAAGTTAAATTTTATGTTATTTTTTGTCAAACTTATCGTAAAAGCTGAAACCGAACTAGTTTAAATAAAATTTAAATATGACTGATAACAGCGTTAACTTTGTGTTTATTATCTTACTTACTTAAGGTGGCGCTACAGTCCGGGGTGGACCAGGGCCTCAACCAACAAGCTTCTTCCAGCCGGCTCGGTTTGTAGCTAGCTGTCTCCAGTTTCGCACGCTAAGTTGGTTGAGGTCCTCTTCCACTTGCGTGCGCCACCTTTTACGCTGTATACCTCTACTGCGCTGTCCCACGGTTGGATTCAAAGACTTTCTGGGCCGGAGCATTGGTGTCCATTGTCGTTGGCTTTTCACTTTTGTGGCTAGGTCGGTGTCGCTGTACAGCCTGTACAGTTCGTTGTATCTTCTTCTCCATTCCCAACTATGCAGACGGGACCAAAAATCACCCGGAGAATTTTCCTCTCGAAACAGCCTAACGCGTTCTCATCCACCGTTAGCAGTGTTCATGCCTCATCAGGACCGGGATGATAAGCGTCTTATACAGGAACAGTTTAGTTGGTCGAGAGAGGGCTTTGCTTCTCAATTGCCTTCTTAGCCCAAAGAAACAGCGATTGGCAAGAGTAATTCTTCGTTTGATCTCAGCACTGGTATCGTTCGCTGATTTTATAGCGGATCCTAGGTAGACAAAGTCTCTGACCACCTCAAAATTATAGCTGTCTATAGTGACGTTCAGTCCTAGACGTCGGTGTTGGGTGTACTTTCTTGTTGACAGCATATATTTTGTTTTGCTTTCATTCACCTTCTTGACTTCCTTCTCAATGCTCACAAAAGCACCACTGACATCACGTTTTGTTCGTCCGATTATGTCAATGTCATCAGCGTAAGCGAGTAATTGAGCGGATTTTTGAAAGATTGTGCCTCTAGTGCTGACGTGAGAGTTTTGCACTATTCTTTCAAGAACGATGTTGGAGAAGTCGCATGACAGCGCGTCGCCTTGCCTAAAACCTTTTTTGACATCGAAGGTGTCGGTGAGGTCTTTGCCGACCTTGATGGAGCAGCGTGCATTCTCCATCGTCATCCTGCACAAACGGACGAACGGATGCCAAAACTAGACATTGCTCTATATAGCTCGTCTCTATAGATGCTGTCATACGCGGCCTTGAAATCGATAAAAAGGTGGTGGGTATCGATTTGAAACTCCTGGGTTTTCTCCAAGATCTACCGTAGTGCGAATATTTGGTCGGTGGTGGACTTCCCTGGCCTAAAGCCACACTGATAATTCTGTTGAAGAAAATAGATTCGATATTCTAGGAAAAGACTTATCTAATTTTTTAAAGCGGCATATAAAACTTAACAAACAATTGTATAGCTAAAATTCAATAAAAAAATAACAAAAAATACTTCATTTTTATGGCATAAAAAAAGTTTATACTATTCAGTTAAAGCGAAAAACTTAAAACCAATACTTCTCCTGCTTCCCTTTCGCCTTTAGGACAGCTTCTTTGCGACTGGTCCTCATCGTACTGTCAATAAAGACGAGGTTTCCAACTCCAGATGACGCCATACATCCCCAAACCATTACCGAACCGCTAGAAACATTGACATATAGCCTTACCTTTGCGAAAAAAAAACGAAAGTGAAAACTTCTTTATGCCAAGAAATATACAAATTAAGGTACATCATTCTTGGAAATGATATTGTTAGTGGACAGGAGCAAAATTGCGATTTTTGGTTCAAGATAGCCACCTAAAATATGGAAACTGAAAAACACTGAATTAAACATATTTCTTGCAAAAAGCACGGAGGAGGTTTGGTAAGGGTCTGGGGATGAATGACGTCTTCTTGAGTAAGAAACCTTGTCTTTATTGACAATACGATGAGGACTGAAGACTACCTTAATATTTTAAGAGACAATTTGCCCTGCAGTGCTGCGAAACTGGGTTTAACTGATTCATGGGTCTTCCAACAAGACAGTGACCTCAAGCATACATCGAAATTGGTCAAGAAATGGTTACTCCATGATACATCTAAGGGTCTAGCAGATCTTCCGCGGCCCCCAGCCCTAGACCTCATCGAGCATTTGTGAGATTATCTGGATTAACAGATCCAAAAGAGGGAAATATTTACCAAAAAGGCACAAAATTCAATTTTATTTGAAGAGTGGCAAGAAATCCCAGCTGAATTGACAAGAAAGCTAGTAGAGTCAATCCCCAGACGCATAGAAGCTGTCCTAAAGGTGAACGGGAAGCATACGAAGTATTGGTTTTAAGTTTTTCGCTATAATTGAATAGTGTACACTTTTTTTTGACGCCATAAAAATGAAGTATTTTCTGAATAATTTTGAATGAACAACAACAACTTGAGTGTGTTACCACCAAATATATAGGCTGGAGTTATAGCTATTTCAAGAGAGCCACCTCGATCATGAGACTCCTTTAGTGGTGCTTAGTCTGGTTATGAAATTATTCAATATAAATTGATGTGTAACTTGCAGCATGCACTGCACACAAAACCCAACTTAAATTGTAAATTAATTCTTGACCAGTGTCAACTAACTCACCCCCCCCTTGTATGACCAACGAATTGTTGGCATACGAATCGGTGCATGGGGAAAATAGAAAGAAACCGACTGAAAAATAGCAAGCTTGTGTGTGTTAATAAAAATGCTAGTCGCTGTTGCAATTGATAAACAACGAAACCTGCATTGGGATTGAGCAGAACATGTGGCTTCAGTGGCGCGATGTGTAGTGCATCGGCATCTGAATTGCAAGGTTCATGGTTCGCTCCCAGATGACGGCAAAGAGTTTTTCAATTAATACGAGCATAACCAGACTAAGCACCACTAAAGGAGTCTGATGATCAAGGTGGCTCTCGTGAAATAGCTATAACTCCAACCTATATTCTTGGTCGTAACTAACTCAAGTTGTTGTTGTTCATCCAAAATTATTCAATATAAATTGATGTGTAACTTGCAGCATGCACTGCACACAAAACCCAACTTAAATTGAAGTATTTTCTGTTATTTTTTATTTGATGTTTACTTTAAAATTGTTTAAGTTTTATATGCCAATTCATTGAAAGTTAACCGCTCAAAAAAATAAGATAAGTCTTTTCCTAAAAGTTGAATCTATTTTCTTCAACAGAGTTACCAAAAAGCCAGTTCACACGTGTACACTTTTTTGAGGCTCACAGTATATATAAAAAAATATCTATCCTTATAAAAAACTAGTTCTGAACTATTTAAATTTTATGTTTTTTCGGATTCCTCAGCAGGTAGAAGCGGGGATTTTTCCTGAAATATTCCTTGTTACTAGATCTACAATCCCACCAAGATTTAGAAGCGTACGAATGGTCGACAAAGAAAAAATGTCGACTGGACAAATATTATATCGATCGACTGAAGTTTGATTGACAGTTTAAAATCCAGACTATTTAAATGGCGATTGAAAAGTTGTCGGTTAAAAATATCGAATTTTATCCAAAATACAGTTAAATAAAACAGTTCTTGAAATTTATATTTTTGCAGTCGACAATTCGTTTTCCCTTTTTGTTTATTTTCTAAATGATAAACAAAACCCGTCAATAACTATTTTGTCTTTATTTTTATTTGACTTAAGTAAATTAAAACTGCACTCCATCTCGTCTTTTTTCATTGAACAACCAATATGTAGTGAAGGTTGCAGGTGTATTTGATTAAAATAATTCTCAGCCCTGTTCTGCTATACGATTCGACCGAAACTTTCCATTCACGCTTATGTTTCCTTCAATTTTCTTTAAATTATTTTTTAAATATTTTGTCTTTTGAGTTGAAACCTCAACTGATCTTTCATTTGGGAATTATCAAGATCATCATCATCGAGTCCTGTAACCTCGGCTGGGGCATAGGGCGTCAACAAAACGTCTCCATCCTTCACGGTTTGCTGCAAAGTGCTTCTGCTTCCGGTAAGACAGTTGATTTCCATGTTGTTCTTGGTCTTCCAACCCGCCGCCGTGCACCCTGAGGATTCCATTAAAAGGAATGCTTTGCAGTTTCATCTGGCGTCTCCTGTAGAATAATACGCTGCTGTGTGGAGCGACCTGTGAGCATTATTTTTGTCTTTTTGCTGTTTATTCTTAGACCACTCGACTCTCCCTTCACTTGCAGTGTTTGGCACATCCCGTTCAGCCCACTGATGTTATTTGCCAGTAGACATATGTCATCGGCATAGTCTAAATGACTGAGCCTTTCGAACGGTCTCCATTGAATGCCCTGGCGCTCAGCTGTACCAACACTGGCCGTCAATACGTCGTCCATCGCCAGCAGGAGAATTGGCGATAGAACATCCCCTTGTCTCACACCCTGTTGCACTACGAAGGAGTCGGATAGCTGCCCATTGTGCAAAACAAAACACCTTGCGTTGTTATAGGACTCTTTAATAATGGCAACAATTTTTGGTGGAATTCCTCTACCAAGCAACGATCTCCATATACATTCTCGGTTAACTCGGTCAAAGACCTTCTCAAAATCCACGACCATGAGGTAAAGCGGTGATTGAAATTCCATCGACTGTCGAGGACGATACGCAGGGTGTTGATATGGTCGACACACGATCGACCACTGCGGAAGCCAGCTTGATGCCTCTTGAGTGTAGACTTGATTCTATCCTTTATTCGCTCAAGAATGATGGTTGCCATTAGTTTTGGGAAAACGGACAAAACGGTGATATCAAGATAGTCTTAATCATTTAATTTGATTTTTATCGCAATTTATATATATTTTGCAACTCTCCCTCCGACGGGAAGCACAATACTTTAGCAGAATAGGGCTGATTGTTAATGTTAAACATAATTGTATCCGAGAGTGGCTTATTGTTGCGGCGCCGCATGCATGTGAACATCATTCACTTTCCCAAGAGTCGAAATTTTGATCAGTCGATATTTTAACCAATCGACTTTTCGACACTGCACACTTTGCACACTTTTCCCCTTTGACCAATAGGCATTGAAATAAATTGATGTAAAAAATGTACGTCAAATTTTACACCTGTTAGTCACGTGTTTAGGTAGGCAGACAAACGGCTAATAGTTCAACACCTCAAAGGCTATTACTGATATGACTTACAAGTTTTCGCAAATGACTTGACTTTTTATGTCGTTGGCTCTCAGACTATGACGTACATTGAGTTCAATTGAACTAAAAGTCAATCTTCTTAAATCAATGCGTCCCCAAAAATGGTCATCAAAAAAAATCATACCTATAATTTAAAAATTGTATTGGCTTTTACTAGAATAGAATATTTGAGGCTTTGCAGCCGTTTCAAAATTATTTGAGGTGGTCGCGAGCCGCTCTGGGCTTGGAACCACTGGCTTAGATGTACATTTCGAAAGCCTTGTTTCCATATCGTTATCGTCAGTAAGCTGTATTTGAATATAAATGTACATATATGTATTTATTAAGCTTTTATTTGTAAGATATTGTATGTTTTCATAGACTAATTTTATATATTAATTTATTTAGCAACTTCAAGACGAATTCGTAACAATCAACATGATACACAAGTGAAAAGGCGACAAACACAATACAACACAAGGTCAAATTCAATTGCGAGACGTGAAATCCAGTATCAAGATGTTCAAGGTGCCACATTACCCGACTTATCACAAGACTTAACCGACGAAGAACGAATATGGGAAGAAATTCAAGAAATAAAATCCATGCCGGTGTCAATGACACAAAAAAAGGATTTAAAAGCTAAACTTCAAGTAATAAATTGATCCTTTAAAATATTTTACTATTATGTTTGCCTAATTTTATAAAATCTTCTGCAGAACGCTACAAAACTTCGTCTTCAGGGATTTGATCAATTTAAGTGGCAGCGTCGTAAAGCTTGGCAACAGCTTCATACAAAATGGACTGAAGTTTTAACGAAGTTAGAACTGTGGCGTAGCTCGCTAAAAAAAATAGAAGGGAGTTTTGGAACCGGTGTTGTGGCATATTTCTTGCTTCTCAGATGGCTAATGTTTCTAAATTTAGTTATATTTCTTTTAATATTTATTTTTATTATCATACCACATGCATTTCTAGTTCAACCATTTGAAGAATTTTGTGATCAGATCACTACAAACGACTCAACACAATGTTGTAGGGAATTTTACTTAAATAATACATCGAGTGAGTTTTACATTTTGGATTTAATCCAAGGCACTGGTTTCATGGAGAATACTCTGTTATTCTATGGAGTCTATACAAATAAAGTATCTGACCAAATTCCACACAGCCAAAATGAAGAGATTGACGAAATAAGTAATAAATCTACTTTTTATTCAAATTACAACAATAACAATTATGAGCGTAGTGAAGGAAAAGAATTCAACTACGACCTGCCTTTGGCTTACATTAGCATAACAGTGCTATATTTTCTTATTTCACTGGCGGCAATTGTTAAAGGAGCTTCACGTGAATTCAAAGACAGATTAGTTGATGGTGAGGGTCAATTCTATCAGTATTGTAATCTAGTATTTGGGGGGTGGGATTTTTGTATACACAATGGTAAATCAGCTGACATAAAGCATAAAGCACTCCATAATGAAATCAAGGGTCTTCTATACTCCAAACGTATTGATTACGAACGCAGTAATCGATCACGAGATCACATGTACAAATTAGTTCTGGTAAGATTTCTAGTTAACTGTGCAGTCGCTCTTATTTTGCTTCTTTCAGCTTTATTTATTTATTTTCTATTTAATGTCAGTCTTAAGTATCTTGAACCCAATTTCAAAACGAGTCATCCTATAGCTATACTCGATCAGACGACTTATACATTCTCTGGTGAAGAAACATTAAAAAAGGACAACAGTCCCAAAGAACAGTTCACAATTTTGTTTTTTGAGTTCTTGCCATACATTGCCATAGTCTGTCTTAATTTATTAGTCCCAAACTTATTCAACTATCTTTGTGAGTTCGAGCAATATTCGCCAATGTTTGTTGTTAAAATTAATCTCTTTCGAACTGTATTTTTGCGTTTGGCCTCATTGGCCGTTCTTTTGAGCCGATTTTATCATTTGATTATTCCTAAAATTAGTCCGCAGTGTTTTGACGATAAATATAAAACCCCACAATGTTGGGAGACATATATTGGGCAACAGTTCTATAAGCTTCTCATAACCGACTTTGTGACAAATATTGGAGTAACGTTTTTTGTCAACTTTCCTCGTGCAATAATGGCCCGTCATATTAAAACCAGATTTGTTCGCCTAATTGGTGAACAAGAATTTGAACTTCCCAAACATGTCTTAGACATTGTGTATTCTCAAACCATATGTTGGTTAGGTAGCTTCTACTCACCTTTCCTGCCGGCAATAGCAGCTGTTCTGACATTTTTTATGTTCTACATAAAAAAATTCCAGTGTTTAGTTAATTCGAAACCTTCAGCGATACTATATAGGGCTTCCGGATCAAACTCGCTTTTTATGCTCATTTTGCTTGTGTCGTATGCGGTGGCATTAATTCCTGTTGTATATGCGATAGCTGAGGTTATCCCCTCGAGATCGTGTGGTCCTTTTAGAGGACTGCCTTCTGTTTGGGATTCCGCAACGACAGCGTTCAATCAAATGCCGTCGATTGTTAAAAATTGCATTTTCTTTTTGGGTACAGCTGGTTTTGCTATTCCATGTTTCATCGTATTGGTATTATTTTTGTACTACTATCATGCTGTGGCAAATGCTAACAAACATATGGTTGAGGTTCTAAGAAATCAACTTGTGTTAGAAGGTCATGATAAACAATTTCTTTTAAATCGCTTAAGTTCTTTTGTAAAACTTCAACAGGACTACCAGAAAAAAATGCGACAGTTTGTCGAACGTGATCGACGGCAACACCAGCCGCATCATCATATCCTTCAATGTGAACATGGAAATTATGAGGAATGTAATTCAATTGAAAGTGAAAATTAATTAAATAAATAGATTTTGTAATGTAATGTTATTTTTTATTAATTAAGAATATTGGAGTGATAAAAGTTTACATTAAAAAATATCTCACAATCAGTGGTCATCTTAATTCATTAGTCAGAGTTTTTTTTAGGGAACTTTGGTACCGCAAATCATCTTCGCATAAATTAGTTTCCCTAGGGTTCCGCAGGGACCTTACCCGATTCGAAAATTTAATCTGTTCGAAGGTTGTTTCAGATTCTAGTTTGAAATGTATGGCTTATGTTGTTGAGACTCGTGTTGTTATGTCAATAATGACATTGAAATGCAACAACAAGTCAAGTTTCATTTGTAATTATTTTAAGTTATTTTTTAGTAAAATTATTTGTACAATATAGATTTAATTGCACTATGGTTTGAAGAGGTATAATATGCTGAAGATTTTTATTAAAACAAAAAAAGTCCAAGATTTCCCTCTATTCGAGTTATTAGAAAAATAGATGGTCGAGATTCGTTTTTCTTGTTCCAATGCCAATTAAGGCTTGGTCAAACAGAGCGCGGTCCGACGGGACGGTCAATACTTTACTGGGAAAGTAGGAACGCGACGGTCAAATTTTCTTTGTAAATTTTTACAAAGATCGTCGGACCGCGCTCTGTTTGACCAGGCCTTTAGTCCAGTCAAATTGTGTTTTTACCATGCAAATTATGTGGTTGTTTTGATTTTGTCCTTGTTTTATGTTTTCGGGGGTGATCAATCTGAATCTGAGGTTTGCGAACAAAATTTCATGACGCAACATGGAAAAAAATGCAATTATTCGAAAATTACATCAAAGTACTTTTAAAAGTATACACAATTTCGAAAAAATCTCTTTTTAAGGCTTATTTCTGCGACAACCCATTTGGACTCAATTGACATACATACTTACTGTTTTCGAAAATCCACTCGAAAGCACTAAGAAATTACTTTGTGTGACAGAATTACAAACAAACAAACAAAAATCCTTTGCCGAAAATGAACAGAGACAGTAACGAACCTATCAAAAAAGTGAGCTCTGTTTTTTTTTTGGTTTAAAAGAAAATTGTCAGTTTCTAACCCACAAGTACCGCTTATTTATTGCCTTCCTAAAATTCATAAATCTGGTGATAGACCAATCGTGAGCAGCATCTCATCTCCTTGTTATTTATTGGCAAAATGGCTTGTAAACGAAATGAAACTATTACCTCCAATTAATAGCCTCTCAATAAAAAATTCATTCGATTTTGTTGAAAAAGTGATGAGTGAAACAATACAAGATGATGAAATAATGGTGTCTTTTGATGTTGTGTCTCTATTCCCAAGCATTCCGGTTGATATTGCATTGTGTGAATTTGAAAATTATTTGAATGCCCTTGATTTAGACCGTGAGAAAAAAGTGTGTTTTTTGAGTGTAGCAACATTGTGCATACAACAAAACTTTTTTCAATTCAGAAACAAGTTTTATAAAGTCGAAAAGGGAACAAATATGGGAAATCCCTTAAGCCCTCTAGTGTCTGAGTTGTTTATGTCGTCATTTGTAATGAAACTCAAAAACACAAATTTGCTACCGCGGTTCTGGTGTCGATATGTTGATGATGTGTTTTCTATTGTCAAAAAAGATAATATAGATTGTACTTTACTGGCTGAACAGAGTGGAGACGGAGCTGCAACTGGAGCCGCAACTGGAATAGCTGTCAAAATTTTGAATACACACAAATTCAATGATGTGAACAGAACACGACGCAACTGCAGACGGAGCTGCAGACGCAGCTGGACAATGAAATGAGGCAAAGGGAGGTATTGGGAAATAGTAGGAAGGATTTTGTAAAGAGGTTTGAAATGAGAAGGAAAAAAAAGAAAAGCATGAACGGGATGAGGACATAGTAGGAGGGGGAGAGGTACGGGTAGAATGTCTGCTACGGAGGCGATGGCATGCTCGTTCCGCTCAGCTCAGCTCGCCGGATGTAGGGGGGGCTCTTGCCCCCGTAGCTGGACCTCGCCTATTCCAAAAAAAAATAAAAAAACATGCCGACTAAACTTTACCACCACACCAAAAAAAAAAACACACACCTTGGGTCCGCTGCTGTTGTTGATGCAACGCGGCCACATGTCCCTCTCCACCTAGGATTCGGTTGGCCTTGAAGTTTGAATCCCCCTAATCTGACAAAAGGAGCGCTTCCTACTGCTAGCGAACCATACTTACGTCACCGAAAGGCCTCCGCCGCCGTACCGCACCCCCCTGAAAACTATCTACGAAGCCATTAAGCTTCTTAGGAGCTCAATAAAAAAAATCGGTAAATTTCATCTTATTGACGTGGTTTACAATTAAGTTTATTTAATCAACTAAAAAAAAACAATACCATCAAACACGAAAAGAACATTGAAATGCGACTTATCTGGCTATTTACGTTAACTCGACAATAATGAATTTAATATAAATAATCTGGGACAAAATTTCGATCTTATACTATGAAAAAAACTCGCATTTATCTGGCGATAAACTCAATCTAATCTTAAATCTAAATGAATCTATAAAAAAAAACAATAATTTTTACGGACAAATAGGATTCTCTTAAGTTGAAGAATGTACAACATTTTGCAGAAGGTATAACCCTAAGGGTTTAAAACTAAATTTAGCCTCAAACGGAGGCCTTAGCAGGCAAGAATACCCGTCTACCAAAGTTGCCGGTCGAGTTGGCTCAAAGTGGCTGCTATTCCACAAAAAGATCAATTATTCCGTTGTTTTTCAAGAACCAAGCCTATAGTAGGACTAAGCTCCCTAAACCCCCAGTTTTCTTCCGGTTTGTGTAGCCCTTTTATTTGGCTCGAACGAAAAGACTAACTTCCTTGTTCCTACCTACATAGAGCTCTGTGTAAGTATGTTAAGGGTCTTGCAAAATCTTGCCACACAATACTGGGCCTTTGGGGAACCTATATCCGCAAACGGCCAACGGATACAAAAAAAAACCGTACTATACACCACGTTCACTTTGCATCACTCTAAGACAACGTGTGTCCAGCCGACTAGTAAACCCGTCAAAATTAATGTAAATATAATTTCAAAAATAACAAGGTAAGAATAAAAAGATTCAATCAAAAATTAACAAAAATTAACTCTTAAAAAAAACTACCACGTCAAGGTTTTGCCTAAAAATACATATCCGGATCCTGGAACCCTGTTAGAAACGATTCTTTTTTTTCTTTTTTTTTTTGACCTTTTACGTATGGTTGCGCTGCTTTTGTTTTTATTTTTTTTTAGTATCTTTTTTTTTCTTAATTAGCACGCAAATTTTCTTTGTGGTGAGGGTGAACTGGTGGGTTTTATATATTGGATATATGTATTAAAAGGAGCACCCCTACAATGGTACAATGGTAGGTAAGTCTGCCCTTCACAATGTCAATCCTTAAGGGGCCAGTTATAGCTATCATTGAAACTCATCATTGAAAATTTTGATGATTGATTTTGAGATGTTTAGGAAGTAAAATCATTTATTATTTTGATTGACAAATAAAGCTTAGGACTTAATTAATATTTTTAGCCAGAAAAATAATTCAAATAGGCCCAACTTTCCACATAAAAATACTTTTCTTATTTCAATGATTGAACTACCTTACCAATGATCATTGAAAAATTAAAAGTCAATTTTTGTAGAAAGTTGGGCCTATTTGAAATTTTTTTTGACTAGAAATATTAATTAAGTTTTGAGCTTTAATCATCCATTAAAATAATTAATGATTTTGCTTTCTAAACGCCTCAAAATCAATCATTAAAGTTTTCAATGATGAGTTTCAATGATAGCTATAACTGGCACCTAAGCTAATTTAATATTTGGTTTGGTGTTACTTGTGTGCCCGGGTTCTCTTATGCTTTCACGGGCTTGCTATTCCTTGACGGTTGTAGCCTTAAAGGCCCTTCCTCTAGGTTCACCAATCTCGGGATTACTTTCAGGGATTCTGGCTCTGCTTTCCTTGTTTAGTAACCTGCCAGGTTCTCCAGCCGGTCCAATTAACCGACCGGCGGAAACGATATTTGGAACCCGTCGCCGGCCGCCAAGAATCACCCTCACTATAATTTCATTAAAACACTATCACTCTATACTATATTAAAACCTTTTTTTTTACTCACCCTTATCAAAAATCTTTTATTTCCAAAAAAAAAAGCGTTTAAAATTCGGAATTCCTTAGATAATCACTTTGGATAACAAAACTGCCTCCCTGGTATTCTAAAATTATAACTTTTAAAATTTCAAAAAAAAATTAAACTGCACTAAAATCACTATTTTATACTTTCGCGCTAAAAAGAAAATTCCAACCTCCGGCACGATGTTGCTTCCACTTGGTTTGGATTGACAATGACTAAGAAGCTGGCAATCGGTTTCCGTAACAGTTGCACGTCTTTTTTGTCTCTATCAGAAATCCACCTGATTGGGGGAATTCCTAATCCAGGTTCAATAACCTATAATGGTACAGATAATAAAAAATGTCTGTATTCGTTCCTACGTATTCTAATACATTAACGTCTATTTGTTCTTTGCTACTATAGATCCTATAAAAGCTTTTATCCCCATAATATCTCTGACACGAACCTATTTCTTCCTAGAAAACCTATTGTGACTTGACCTTTGCTTTTACACTAATATCTACTCTAACAACATAAACCATCTACTCTTCCCTTTCTACATTATTTTCTTCTTCTATTCCTAAGAACCTGCGAAATAAATTAACACAAACATAAACTACCTATTTCATTTTTTCCTTCCTAGTGCCTTTCCGTTTTAGCTTTCTTTACATCCTTAACTATATATTCTCATTTTCCTTGCCTAAAAGCCCCACCCCCAATACTTAATTTTATCTCTTTCTTAATTCGTTCTACTTGTTCCATGTCGGCGTGCCACCATCATAATCATATTGTCTAGTGTCGACGGTCGAGAAACATGTGTGCAAATTTCAAAATATGTTTTTTTTTGTTTTTTTTTTTTTTTAGATGTCTTTTTCTTATTTCTTTTTAATTCATTGTTCCATTCTGTTGCGTGGTTATCCCTCCAGACCAATACAAAACTGATTTCCTTATCCAGTTCCCTGATGTATGTACCACGCACTGGTGATCAGCTTCTCAACTACGACCATACAAGACATCCTGGATTCATATTCACCGATTTACCATTCCCAGCGGCCCCCAATTCGATCCCTTCCTTCTGGAATAAATTTAAAAACTTACTCGGTTCAACAAAAGATAAAATCGACGATATGAAAAAATCAGGCATATATGCAATTGAATGTGGTGACTGCGATGGAGTTTATTATGGGCAAACTAAACGAACCATAGAAAAAAGGTTTAAGGAACATAATGCTTACATCAAACAAAATAAAAGTCAAGGTTCCTCCATCGCAGATCACGTCCTAAAGCTCAACCATTTCAACATCAGTGCAAATAGTGTGAGTTTAAAAAAGCAAGTTAGTGCCCTATTACACGACGACTTTAGAGTCATGACTTTTTTCGAAATTCAATGAGTGCGAACGAGAAAAAACATCTGATCTCACCTTCACACTCATTTAATTTCGAAAAAAGTCATGACTAAAGTCGTCGTGTAATAGGGCACTTACAGATGAGAGAAAATTGGATGCGTATGAAAGCTATTCACCCCTATTACCGATGTCGTAAACGACAAAAAAATATACGACATGACACAATCTGAATTCCATTTGTCGTTTTCAACTTTTGTCACTCGTTTCGTTGTCGTGAGTAAACGTCAAACGTCGTTGAAAAAGGGAATGGAATTAGATTGTTTTGATAATCTTACTGCTTGAATCTGTTAAAGCGTACAAAAGTTTCATTTAATTCAAAGGGTTCTGAGTTATGCCTTATCTATGTGATTTCTTTTTATACATAATTTATTGTAAATTTTCAAAACTCCGCGTTTCTTCTTCTTCATCCTCGTCACTATCACTATTTGTGTTATAAAACATTTCAAATTAATCACTTTAATTAGTTAATTGCAAATATGTAATAAAACTAAAAAGCACTAATTGTTTTTTGAGCGTTGTCTAATGATTTTTTTTTTCAATTCCACTTGAGTTTGACAGATATCTATTACTTTTTCATCGTTTTAAAATCTGCTATAGATTTGTCGCGTCGAAAAAGTTATCGAATGCCGTTTGAAAAAACGACACGACAAAGTTGTCGAAAAAACGACACGACATCGGTAATAGGCATGATTATATACAAAAATATAACAGTGCTATCAACGCTGATATCGGTAACATCTCATCGAACCTCTTTTCTCTCATCTGACTGCAATTATAATTATCCAACAAGAACAACATTTGGACCAGTCGTGATGCTGATGATGGACTGTAAACAGTCCGAAATGCATTCAGGTACGTGTTTTTAATAGTTCGTTCGTTTTTATTAATCGTGTAATTGTCGCGACAAAAAATGTGTTACGAATCCAATTAGAAAACAAAAAGTGTGAAAACAAAAAGGTGTTCGTTATTTATGTTTATTGACAGAATTTGTTTTTTTTTGTCTGTATCATGAACCGAGGTATACTTTTATGATGGTCTTTGATGCGCTGAGTTCGAATATGGCCTTTGAATTGCTATAGCACGTCACGTTTTTGAGATATTCACATCTACAAATTTAAAAAATGCATTTCTTATCCAAATTAGGGGTTGTATTTTTTCTCGAGGTTTTTTTTTTTAATTTAAAAATTTTTGTGGTCACCCTGAAGTATGAACATTTTACTTCAAAATTCTTTTAAAATCTACTTAATATTTCAATTCATCTACGATAAATTGTTAGCCTTCATCTTAAACTATCTAATTAAAAAAAAAAGTAAATTTTTCAAAATAAGGACAAAATGAAAGGAGTGAAACCCTAATCGTTTCCTTTAAAGTGATATACATATTGCCATTGAGTTTACAATATACATAGAGGAATCACGAAATCTTTCGTCATACCACCCTTATACTCATTAAACTCGCCAAAAGTATTAAATTTTACATCGCAACCAAGAATCAATATAGTCTAACACACAGTACACATATTAAAGGTAATATCATTAGCGTTTTCATTGTTGTTCAGTTCTACGCATCCATCAAAATCAGTGGAAATGGCGAATCCCGTGACCCCCACTCGTTAAACATCAAAATGTGTTGTGTGTTATGTGTTCATTTGTTACTTATTTATAAGCAAATACAATTATTTCAAGCTTTTAACCCTGAGGCCACACGAGCGAGTAATCGCTAGCCAGTTACAAATGCATAGAAACTTTTCCTACTCGCTAGTCAACTCGCTTGGTTTTTTCGAAGCCAGTTGTGAAGCGAGTAGAGCGGCGAGTGATTTGACAATTAATGTATGTACCCAACTCGCTAGCGAGTACTCGCTCGTGTGGCCTCCGGGTAAGTGTTTATTAACACTCCTATTTCACCAAATGTCAGTTTTACTTAAGTGAGGTGCGCTCCGGAGCGCACCTCACTTCCGTAACCAAAGTTGAACGAAACTTGACGAAACGCTCCACTCCGCAATTATAGTCACCGTCATATGCTTTCCGTGTATTCGCTTGTTTTTTTCCGACCACTTAAGTGCCCCTCCGAGCATTATAGTTCTAGCTTAAGGCTAGTAGTCCAGTCAATTTGTGATCATCGCTCTTTGCGAGCAAATTGTGTGGTAGTTTTGATTTTGTCCCTCCTCTGTTTTCGGGGGTGCTAAATGCGAATCTGAGGTTTGCCAACAAAATTTCCTGATGCAACATGAAAAAAATGCAAAAAATAATGCGAAAATGCATTTATTGGGGGTTTTTCACTAATGGCTCAAAAACTATCAATTATTCGAAAATTACATCAACGTATCATTGAAAGTACACAAATACACAATTTCCAATAAATTTCTATTTAAGTTTTCTTTCTGCGACAACCCATTGGGACTCAAGCGCTAGTCGAAAATTGACGTATTTTTACTGTTTTCAAAAATCCACTCGAAAGCACTAAGGAATTACTTTGTGTGAAAAAATTTGAATTTTCGTCTGTAATATGAACCAAGATATACTTTTCTGGTGGTCTTTGATGCGCTGAGTCGAATCTGGTCTTGGAATTGCTCTAGCACGTTATGTTTTTGAGATATTCGAATCTAAAGATTACAAAAATATGCATTTTGTATGCAAATTTGGGGCTTTATTTTCTCGAGGTAATTTTTTTCGAAAAATTTTGTATGGTCCTTATGAACATTTGGCTTCAAAATACTTTTTGAATCTTTGAAATATCTCCATTCGTCTTCGAGAAATCGTTGATTTTTGGTCTTACCCAGCGGCTCCATTAGCAATATTTGAGGCAATAAATTGCCTCACTCATTGCTATTGCCTTAAATAATGCAAATGGAGACGCTTTGTCAATGGCAATGGCAATATTGCCTAGAAGATGAGAGGCAATTATTGATTTCCATCTTCAAGGCAATAAATTGAGGAAAAATGGGATTCCCCGTAATTGTGAATGGCTTCTTTATTGATTTTTTCAATTAAATCGTAGAATATGAGAACGCACATGACAAAATATAGTGAATTAAAATTAAATTTTATTAAAAACAGGGGATTTGAACAGCATTTGCAGTCAAATATTTCTATACACACATTTTATAATTGAAATTGCCTGGCAATGAAAATGTCCACCCAAGCAATAAATTGCCATTCCTATTCCTATTGCAATTGCCTCAAAAATTGCCAATGGAGCCACAGCGTTACTATCAAATTCGAAAAATTCAGTCAATTTGTGCTCAAAAGGGCAAATCGTAGGTTTTCGGTCTTACTACCAAATTCGAAAAATTCAGTCAATTTGTGCTCAAAAGGGCAAACTGTGGGATTTTTCGAATTAGGTAGTAAAGCCTAGTATGCAGATCGAGACAAAATTTATCCCCCATATAAAATTTTTCCCAGGACAAATTTTATCTCGGATTTTTTTCCAAGCGGTACGCAGCTCCAACGCAAAATTTGACAGCTGTAACCGCTGTACGTGAAAAGGTAAAAGAAAGTCTCCACTTAATTTTGCGCGGAAAAAGAATGTTCGAAGCATTATTTTTCCGGACAAATTGTGACGTTTTATATATATTTCACTTTTTATAAACTAAAATCATCTCCCTGTTTCATTCTTTCCATTATTAAGACGTTGTGAGGACGCATGACGGAAATAAAATATAAAATGCGTACAGAAAATGATGACAAGGAATGAGAATAGAATAAATAGAACAGCTGTTTTCAACCAGTCAGTGGCGTAGCCAATGGGAAAGGGTACAAAAGGGCCACATTCAGATACGGAAAATATTTGTTCAATAAAAAAATTAAATTGATTCCCAAATCGAGTTAAATCGATATGGTTGGAATCAGCAAACAGAGTTGGCAATTTAATTGGATTTTGGGAGCAGTATATAATTGTGAACATTTATGATTTTGTCAGGGTTTTTTTAAGCCATCTACAGGACATCCATCCCTCAGTGGAATTTGACAGTTGATGGCTTGAAAGATGAAGAATAAACTATATTTTGAACGAAAAATTAATTTAATCCAAATGTCAAACAAGTGCCTTAAATCATTTTTCCCGGAGAAGTAAAAACCTTCAAAAATTTCGGAGTTTTTACAAGTTTTTTAATCCATTTACATCGCAGTGATCCTTCAATATAATTTGACAGTTGATGGCTTGACAGACAAACTATATTTTGACGGAAAAAGTGTATTTTGATCCAAATGTTACCAAACTGCCCTAGAATCACCTTTTTCCAGAGAAGTAAAAAAAACTGAAAATTTTAAACCTTTTAAATGTATTTTCATCCATTCACATTATATTGTTCCCCTTCAAGCGCATGCGATCAATTTTTCTGGTTCTGCAAATGCCTTAAAGGAATCTGATTTCTGGTAAAAGTTTCAAATTTATGTCAAATGAAGGATATTTTGTAATTTTTTAAATTT
This sequence comes from Dasysyrphus tricinctus, assembly GCA_963921185.1. Lineage (NCBI taxonomy): Eukaryota > Metazoa > Arthropoda > Insecta > Diptera > Syrphidae > Dasysyrphus > Dasysyrphus tricinctus. Next base: position 171,786,406 of record OY992531.1, on the reverse strand, counting down.
TTAACTACGCTACTGTTCTCATTTGACATTTGTTTTTATTTCTACACCTTCAGAGTTTGTCTCGAGAAAAAAAATGTAGAGATAAAATTTGTCTTTGCTCGATCTGCGTACTAGGCTTAAGACGAAAACCAACGATTTCTCGAAGACGAATGGAGGTATTTGATAGATTCGAAAAGAATTTTGAAGTAAAATGTTCATACTTCACAATGACCATAAAATTATTTCGAAACAAATTATCCCGAGAACAAAAAAATAACCCCAAATTTGTATAAAAATTTGGCCAAGCCTTGACTTAAAGCGCTTCAAGTGTTTAATATCTCTAAGCAGACTGCACATCAGCTTTATTGTAAGTGTCATAACGAGGCACTATTTAAAAGGCAGGCACGCAACGCGGCTTGGCGTACTTTTAAATGATTTTTGCAGAAGCTGTATGGACGAGGAGGAGGAAGAATCGATTCTGTAATGTGCTACATTTGATACCCCTATATCAAATAATTCACTAGTCATATTTAAATTTAAGGCCCATCACTATGTATGCCGAATAATCGTATTCTCTTGCTTTTATTTGGAAGATGCACTGCAAGCGCATCTCGTGTATCGTAGGAAAAAAAATGTATACATGCACATATCTTAAGCGTGGTACACATTAGCTGCGTTTTTTTGTATGTCCATATGGAGTTTGGCGAAAAAAACGACATCGGGACATTTCAACATTTGCCTTGGTCTGCCATTTTGTTCTGAACTATCTTACCAACAAACATTTGACATTTCTATACAAATTATCGATAACACAACGACAATGGTAGTCTGGCAATACCGTTTTATCGGGACAAAAGTTAACTCCAGTTAATTATCTTACTTACTTACTTATCCGGCTCCCGATCCATGAAGGGTCTCTGCCTGAGATATTGCGGTCTTCCATCGGTTGCGGTCCCTCGCACGCTCCCTCCAGTCGTCGAGACCAAGCGCTCTTGCGTCTGTGACCGCCTGGTCCCTATAGCGGAGGTTCGGTCTTCCTGGTCGTCTCGAACCTGGGGGCTGGGATTCGAAGATTTTCTTGGCTGGAGCGTTGTTGTCCATTCGCTCGATGTGGCCGAGCCAGTGTAGTCGACGTGTTTTGGCTCTTTGGACTACATCCACATCTTGGTACAGCTCGTACAGTTCACGATTGAATCTTCTCCTCCAATCGCCCTCTTCGCATATAGGACCAAATATCCGCCGAAGAATTTTTCTCTCGAAAGTGCCCAGTATCAATTCCCCTTTTTTACTTATCGTCCAGCACTCGGCGCCGTAGAGTAGAACTGGTAAAATTAGCGTTTTGTACAGCGTGCACTTTGTCTTTCGGGAAAGGAGTTTTGAACCCATTTGTTTGGCCAAACCGAAGTAGCAGCGGTTCGCTAGGGTAATTCTTCGTCGGATTTCCACTAAGGTGTCGTTCGTGGGATTGATGTTTGTTCCGAGGTAGGTGAACTCCTTGACTACCTCGAAATTACTGCTACCAACAGTGACGTTTTGTCCTAGGCGATGGACAGATGAGGCTTTGTTTGTTGATAGCATATACTTTGTTTTGTCCTCATTCACTTCAAGACCAACGCGTTTCGCCTGTTCATCAATAGCTGTGAATGCTTCAAGTACAGCTCTCTTGGAGCGGCCGATGATGTCGATGTCGTCCGCATAGCCAAGCAGTTGCGAAGACCTGTTGAAGATAGTGCCTTCCATGTTAACACCACTCTTGCGCACTATCTGCTCCAGGACTAAGTTGAAGAAATCACATGATAGCGCATCTCCTTGTCTGAACCCTGTACAAGTTTGGAATAACTCGGATGAGCTGTTACCCATTTGCACGTTGCACCGCGTATTTTGTAACGTCATGCGGCATAGCTGGATCAGTTTTTTCGGGATCCCGAGTTCCGACATCGCCAATAGAAGCTCTTGGCGACTTATGCTATCATATGCGGCTTTAAAGTCGATGAATAGGTGGTGGGTCTCGACTTGAAATTCGTTGGTCTTTTCCAGGATTTGCCTCAATGTGAAGATTTGGTCTATCGTTGATCTGCCTGGCCTGAAGCCACACTGGTACGTGCCGATCATAGTGTTGCAGAAAGGTTTTAGACGCTCACATAGTACGTTGGATAGGATCTTGTAGGCAACATTAAGCAGGGATATGCCTCTGTAGTTCTTGCAGGACATAGGATCGCCTTTTTTGTAGATTGGGCATATGGAGCTATTTGACCAGTCGTCGGGCATACTTTCCTCCTCCCAAACTTGGTTGATGAGCTGGTGCATGCACCCTACCAGGACATCTCCTCCATACTTAAAGAGTTCCGCAGGTAGGCCATCCGAGCCGGCGGATTTGTTGTTCTTAAGCTTGTGGATGGCTTTCTTAACCTCTTCAGTACTGGGCGCTGGGACTGGATCTTCATTGACTGGTCTTATGCTTCTTTGTTCCTCTATTGCCTCCTCTACATAATGCCCATTAAGCAGCTGTTGGAAATGCTGCTTAAACACGTCTACAATTCCCTGTGCTTCGGTGACTAGGTTCCCTTCGCTGTTTCGAAGAGCTTGCGTGCCAGTCCTATAACCAGATGCCAGTTGCTTGGCTGTTTTGTAGAACCGGCGGGTGTTGGTGGCTGTGCTAGACTCTTCGAGATACTTGAGCTGAGAGGCTGCGGATGCTCTTTTCTTTCTACGCAGGGTTTTTTTCTCTTTCCTTCTCTTTTCACGGTACTCCTCTCTTGCTGCTCTTGTTTTCCGTTGCAGCATTTGCATTCGTGCATTTTCCGTCTCCTGCTTCAATACCGCGCATTCATCGTCATACCACGGGTTCTTTTTTCTGGGTGGTTGATAGCCTATGGTGGTCTCGGCTGTCTCCTTAATGATGTCGCGATATTGGTTCCACTGGTTGTTGACGCTTGTGGCTGGGTTTACGGCAGAGAGTTTCCCGGTCAATTGCTCACTGTAGTCTCTGGCTTTCTCAGATGTGCTAAGGCATGCAATGTTGAATTTCTTCCTTTGGGCGGTCTTCGTTTTCTTTTCGTTGGACAGTCGGGCTCTGAACTTTGTCACAACAAGAAAGTGGTCAGAGTCCACGTTTGCGCCTCGGAAAGTTCGCACGTCCAAGATGTTCGATGCATACCTTGCGCCAATTAGCACGTGGTCGATTTGGTTGGCGGTTCGACCATCTGGAGATCGCCAGGTTGCTGTGTGTATCCTTCGCCTGGGGAACCTAGTGCTACTTATCACCGTATTACGAGCTGCAGCAAAGTCGATTAGTTGGAAGCCGTTATCTGTTGTCGTTTCGTGGAGGCTGTGCTTTCCAACTAATCCGCCAAAGATGTTTTCCTTTCCGACTTTAGCATTGAAGTCTCCGAGCACGACTTTGACATCGTACTCCGGACAGGCTCCGTAGGCTCCGTCCAGGAGGTCGTAAAACTCCTCCTTGTTAGACTCCTCAGCTTCATCGGTAGGGGCGTGTGCACATATTAGGCTGATGTTTTGGAAGGTAGCTTTGATGCGGATCACAGCCAGGCGATCGCTAATCGGCTTAAAATCGATGACTTTCGATCTGAGTCGATTTCCCACGACGAATCCGCATCCTAACATGTGCAGTCTTTGATGGCAGCTGTAATAAATGTCGCAATCTTTTCTTTTCGTTATACCTGATTCTATCCATCGTATCTCCTGGATCGCGGTAATATCTGCCTTGTACCGCGAGAGGACAGATTCAAGTTTTTGAGTAGCACCTGGTGTATAGAGTGTCCTTACATTCCAGGTGCATACTCGTAGGTCATAGTCATTTTCGTTCCGGGTCTGGTTGCCATTTGAGGGGGGTCGTTATCCGAGGCTTCATGCGTCTCTCTCATAACAATTGGCTTTTTTACTGTGGTCGGGTCGTTAGCCCAACGCACTAACCTCCAATCTGTAGGGCCATGGGTTTAATGTTGCAATTCTTTCCTTGGTCAACATTCGCACTTACAAGTTTAGCAAGTCCTGGCATAAAGCCAAGACCAGTATCCGGCGGCTACCAACTTGGAGGTATTGTAAGCACTTGATGTGTAGGAAAAGATACAGCTCGAGGCCCCCAGTTCCTACAACATCCAACCACCCCAGTTAATTATCTGGACTTAGCTAACTCTATATGGACATAGTAGTTGTTGTTGTATTTAACATGTAAATTGTTTTGCTTTGCTGTCGTTTTTTTCACACAATTTTATCTTGACATGCAAAAAAACACAGCTATTATCAAACCTGAGTGTCACGCGTGTTGGATATCAAACCTGCGTGAAAAGTTTCGCGTACACACTTATCAGTTTTGTTGGGCGTCAGGCAAAGAAATTCCACTACTCTGAGGAAATTGTTTCTTTTTATTTTGAGGCATACATTGGGAAGAAATGGCGTGGGGTCACGGAATGAAAATGGTGACTTGCTTGTCGACTTTTGTAACGCGAATCGTCTTGTGAAAGGTGGGACTGTATTTAAGCATAAGACGTGCAACAAAATTACCTGGGTGCATCCGGATGGTCAAACCGAAAACCAAATTGATCATATCATGATTCAGCAGCGATGGAGGAAGTCTATGTGTGATGTCCGGAGTATAAGAAATGCCGATGTGGGAAGCGACCACCATTTGGTTCTGATGAGTCTCAAACTACGAACCGCTGCCGTACAAAAACCAGCGCAGGATGCAGCAAGGAGCACAAAATTCATTACTAATACTACGTTCCCACCAGAGTGAAATCTCGGATTTCAGAGATTTCAGTCCAAATCTTCACATTTCCCCATACAGTTTTGAGATTTCGAAATGCGAGATTTCGTTGAAATCTCAATGAAATCTTGTATCGATGCGAACATATCTTTATGAACAGACCCATTTTAAGCTTTCACCACACAATGGTGAAAAGCTTTTTGATACAAATTGTGATCTTTCACTCCAACGCCAAGCAGGCAAAAAGAGAGAGTATGATATTGTATTTGACATTTGGGTGGATAGAAATACAAACACATAGGAACACAAAGGTAGTAGTTTGTGTTTATATGAGACGAAATCTTGGTTTTGGCAGTGTGAACACTAATTTGAAATCTCGAAAGTTTTCAGCTGAAAACCCAGATTTCGCTTTGGTGGGAACATAGTATAATGCTTTAAATGACCCCAACATATGTCGAAACTATGTCACCACCCTTAACGACAGAGCCTCGTCATTAAATGGAATCCAGAATTCAACAATTGATGAGATGTGGGGTGAAATTAAAAGTGTTTTTATGGAGGCTGGATCCGTAACTGTACCCAAGCGAACGAGACGTAGAGACTCTTGGATATCCCAAGACACCTGGGATAAGATCGAACTTCGCAAATCGTTGAAAATCCAAATAAATGCCGAAGCTGATGTTCAACGAAAGGCTGACTTGCGAAGAGAGTACCGCATTGCACATAAGATGGTCTACCGCTGTGTGAGACGTGACAAGAGGGTGAAGTTGGATGGACTCGCAGATAATGCGGAAAGCGCTGCCAGAAGAGGAGATATCCGGGAATTGTACCAAATAGCCAAAGATGTTATCGGGAAAAAAGCAACACCAATCATCCTGCAATGGATGTGGATGGCACACTTTTGGTATCAATTGAGGATCAGCTTCGTAGATGGAAGGACCATTTTTGTGCCCTGCTAAATGAGGATTCAGTTGAGCAGAGTGCTGAAGTGCCCCAACTAAACGAGATGCGCAGGTCCTATAGGGGTATTGACATCGAATCCCCGTCAGAATCGGAAATTCGTACATCAATAAATCTCCTCAAAAACAACAAGGCAGCTGGACTGGACGGAATACCAGCTGAATTCCTGAAAGCCGATCCCGTAGCAGCGGCTAGTATTTTACATCCGCTGATATAAAACATTTGGGAAAACGAAAGCTATCCCAGGGACTGGAAGGATGGTGTGATTGTTAAGTTGCCAAAGAAAGGTGACTTAAAGAATTGCAACAATTGGCGTGGTATCACCGTTTTGTCCGTTTTCCCAAAACTAATGGCAACAATCATACTCGAGCGAATAAAGGATAGAATCGAGTCTACACTCAAGAGGCATCAAGCTGGCTTCCGCAGTGGTCGATCGTGTGTCGACCATATCAACACCCTGCGTATCGTCCTCGAGCAGTCGATGGAATATCAATCACCGCTTTACCTCATGTTCGTGGATTTTGAAAAGGCCTTTGATCGAGTTAACCGAGAATGTATATGGAGATCGTTGCTTGGTAGAGGAATTCCACCAAAAATTGTTGCCATTATTAAAGAGTCCTACAACAACGCGAGGTGTTTTGTTTTGCACAATGGGCAGCTATCCGACTCCTTCGTAGTGCAACAGGGTGTGAGACAAGGGGATGTTCTATCGCCAATTCTCTTCCTGCTGGCGATGGACGACGTATTGACGGCCAGTGTTGGTACAGCTGAGCGACAGGGCATTCAATGGAGACCGTTCGAAAGGCTCAGTCATTTAGACTATGCCGATGACATATGTCTACTGGCAAATAACATCAGTGGGCTGAACGGGATGTCCCAAACACTGCAAGTGAAGGGAGAGTCGAGTGGTCTAAGAATTAACAGCAAAAAGACAAAAATAATGCTCCACACAGCAGCGTATTATTTTACAGGAGACGCCAGTTGAAGTAGTGGAACAATTTAACTACCTTGGCAGTATTGTTTCTGCAAACGGTGGTACGGATCTGGACGTTAAAAGTAGAATAAATAAAGCTCGTGCTGCCTTCGGTACTCTGTCCCCAATTTGGAAATCCAGTCAAATCTCCTTACGCACTAAGTTGAAATTCTTCGAATCCAATGTCAAATCCGTGCTGTTATATGCTTATGAAACATGGAAAGTCACGTCTACCATTTCGAAGAAATTGCAGGCTTTTGTAAATCGCTGTCTTCGCCACATCCTAAAGATTCGCTGGCCACAAATAATATCAAATGAGGAATTTTGGCGCAGGACAAGTCAAGAGCGGCTGGACGTCGAAATAAGAAAGCGTAAATGGCGTTGGATTGGTCACACACTGAGGAAACCAAACGATGAAATTGCAAAGCAGTCCTTTGAATGGAATCCTCAGGGTGCACGGCGGGTTGGAAGACCAAGAACAACATGGAAATCAACTGTCTTAGCGGAAGCAGAATCCCAGAGAAAGACGTGGCCACAGCTTAAGTACCTTGCAGCAGACCGTGAAGGATGGAGACGTTTTGTTGACGCCCTATGCCCCAGCCGGGGTTACAGGACACGATGATGATGATGATGAGGCTACATCCGCCACGAATCGTGGTAATTTCTTTTTTACATGACACATACGAGCTTTTTCTTATTTTGTTAGAACTTTTCCCACTGATTCGCTATAAAAATTCGTCTTTTGTTCCGTGAATGACGGCTCATGAATGAAATTGTGTACACATTATCCAACAAACCGAGGGTTATCATGCAGTATCAAAAAATTTTGTGAGCAGGCAGTTCTGAGTGTCAAACCATCATTCAGTGTGTACACATTGTCAGTTCGGTTTGATATGTCGGTATTTACACCACCCGATTTTTCCTCAGACGATCTTTTGTTCATAGATGAAGGGAGTAGAAAGTGAGGGGTAATGCCGGATTTACACGATTGGAAAGCTGCCAGTATAATGACAAAAAGAATGATGCTGGATTTACACGATTGGAAAACTGCAGTATAATGACAAAAGCAACAACAAAAGAATGGACAATTTCATTCTTTTTGTCATTATACTGGCAGCTTTCCATTCGTGTAAATCCGGCATGAATTTGTCCATTCTTTTGTTGTTGCTATTGTCATTATACTGGCAGTTTTCCAATCGTGTAAATCCGGCATAAGGACCAAATCGTCCGTTCCTGGCAAACTCACACGATTTTTCCAGTATGTTTGCGTTCTCTTTTATACTTTTCCTAGAGTCTTGTGTGTTCGGCGTTGCCACTAATCGGAGAATTTTCCGAAGCTGATCCAAAAAGAAAATGCAGTAACTAGATGTATTTTTTTTGCAGTAGATATTAATTTCCAAATTTGTATTTGTATTTTCAAAGAACAAATTAATAATACATATAAGTGATTGAAAATACATACATAGTTTGCTACACAGCTCATATGCAAGGCACTTAAAGGTTGGGTTTCAGGAGAACAAACAACAACAATGATGATGAAATTATTTGTGGGTTTAATTTTGTTGAATTAAATTTTTTTTTCGTAAAACCAAAAAGTATTTGATTGCCAGTAGATGTGTTTTACGAAAAAAAAATGCAATAGGCAACGCTGGTCCTAATATGCCATCTACCTCTGAATGCAAAATGAAAGAGAGCAATAAAGTATGAAGAGGACAGGAATAGAAATCGGGCTGGAAAAATCGTTTCATATCGTTTCATATAAACATTTCACACGATTTTGGGAAAAATCGTACTGGAAAAATCGGGTAATGTAAATGCCGACTATCCAACACGTTTGGTCTTCGATGTTGAAATCGATGTTGTTTCAATAGCCGCGTTTTATTATCGTTCATAACCCATATGGTTCACCTCGTGAAAATAAAACGATGTGGGTTAGTGCAAAAGCAGTGCTGTATATCAGTCTCTTTTTTTCTTATGTTTATTTGTTTTTCATGTAAGCACTTGTCACTTCTCCTCTCTATTCCTAATACTGCTGAAAAATCGCTGACATCCATTCACAATGGTAAATAGCCCTCTGCCGATCAGAGTGAAAACCTCTATCTGGGTTATTGAAATTAACCTCGATAGAAACCTAGATCCCATGTTGTTTTTGTAATGCATGTTAAAAGAAAACCTCGACCCAGACCCAGAGATAATAAAACGCAGCTAATATCGCACATCCCTATCTGGAAAATACTTTTTTATTTTTGTATAATTCAGACTTCAAATTATGAAGCCGACCACCTTGTCATCTTCAAATGGAAGCAAAGAAACTGTTATACATTATAAGGAATACACTATCCAGTGTATTATAGAGATCAGTGGTCAGCTTCATAATATAACAATTCTTCAAATGGAAGCAATATTTTTGTATCGATACACTATCCAGTGTTTTATAAAGATCAGTGGGACACCGCCATAGATTTTCAAAGGAAATTTTAAAAAATTCCAGGAGATTTTGTTTCCTCGTGTGAGTGGTACAAGAGATTTTGAAGGTTGTGAAAAGAAAATTGTTTTTTCGTGGGAAGTCACTGGCAGCTTTCCAGAGATTTTAATCCAGCATAATGTGGAAAATTAAGTGTTGGAATGAATAAGTTGGAAATTCAACTCACTTCCAATAACCATGGAAATAATTTTCGTAGACTAATATTTAACTTTTACTCTACACTCAACCCCACCACTATACATGTTTCGCATTCACAGACGAAATTCTATATACCATAAATCAAGTAATAGGTTGGATATTTATGAAATTTAACTTTAACCTTTTAAGCTTAATTATAAGCAAATTTTGGGTTACTTCTCAAATAATCAATTGATTATAAACATTATTTTGTGTTACATTAAATTAAAGTAATTTTTTAAACTAAAGTCTACACCAAGAAAATTTGACTGAAGTGAAAAAGTTGCGCGTGCATGTTTTACCTTCGAAAAAGGCTTGTTCGATAAGAACGAAAATAATTTTTTTTGTTTAATTCAACTTCTATCCAAATAAAATAAATTTGAAAATGGATACAGCAAAGTTGGAAAAAATGAAAGTTGCGGAACTCCGGCATGAGTTGCAAATTCGTGGTTTAGATACCAAAGGTGTAAAAGCTGTACTAATTGAGCGTTTGAAAGCCGCCATTGATAATAAAACTCCAGTTGGTAAGTTGCGGACAAATAAATTTTTCAATGAAGTGGAATCAAATTATATTAGTTTTAAGAACTTCGATTGTTTTCTTAAAATAAATATGGTCAAAATATATTACTAACGTGTTTTTCTAACTTATGTATTGAAAATGTGATAATGACGTCACTAAGAGATAATCACTGGATATGTAATTTATCAACCCTTAAAATAAAAAACCATTGGGAATTTTTGTGTGTTGGTACATAATGAGGGAATATATTTCATTTCATTTAACTTGAACTCCATTAAAAAAAAAAAAAAAATTGGCGGGCACATTATTTAAATATTTTTTTTTTATTAAATTGTCTCTTGTTATTTGTACGTACATATATCTTTAGGGAGCCATTCACTTTCACATTTTCGTTAGATCGATTCCAAGTTTTAATGATAGGTATCTTTAACATATCTTTCAATGTTGTTTCGCGGTCCGGTGTAAGAACGTGAGTGAATTTCCCCCGTTATAGGGTCACTTGCTTCAATTTTGGTTGACAGCAATAAACTCTGATAAGGCTATTGGAGTGATTCGGCGTGTCACGACGCGAAACTTACGAGTAAATTTACTACCCACGTTCGAGTAGAAATCCCTTAGGCCATCTAGCTATCCCCTAGGGCCTAGGTCAGCCATACTCAACCTTTCTTTTAAAAGGGCCACAAAGATGTTTCAGCTTTGTTGCCTCGGGCCGCAACATGAATTATTTTTTGCACTTAGGTATAAAGTTATTTAGATTGAATGGTTTATTCATTTTAATATAAAAATTAATTTGATTTCTGAAATTCTGAAACACTTTTTCAAGATCTGGCTTGTTCCTGCATGCTAAACCTATTTCGTTTATTTCCTTACACATTTTTTATAGGATTGAAAATGATGATTCCCAAACGTATGTTGATCCAAAATGTTAATTTTCAATCCAGCGTCGGCTTTCTGACTTTTTTTTCTGTCAGAAACATTATCTATATTACCTGAAGAAGAAGGAGGAAAATGTATGTTGTGACTCATTTTACATTCGGTGCAGGGAATTAACTTCACGGGAACTACCTTCACATGGGAATTAACTTCACCACTAATGGGAATTAATTTCACTTTTTTGAAGTGAAATTACTTCCCACTGAAAGTGAGTAATAATTTCACTTTTTTGTGGGAATTAATTTCACTTTAATGTGCGTTTCTTTAAGTCCAGATTCATTAAATGCAAAAGAAACTTTGCATACACCCAGCCTCGCACCCACCCCAAATCCTATAATGGGCCCAAGCAGGCGGTTGCAGGGGGGCAGCATGCCCCCCATACATATCTCACTGTTTATTCGCCGTAATGCTTGCTGTTAGCACTGTATTTGTGCTCGCTGCTAGCACTGTATTTATGCTAGCAGCAAGCATTACGGTGATTAAACAGTGAGGTATGTTTGGGGGGGCATGCTGCCCCCCTGCAACCCCCCTGCTTGGGCCCATTATAGGATTTGGGGTAGGTGCGGGGCTGGGTGTATGCAAATTTCTTTTGCATTCAAAGAATCGGGATTTAAGGAAACACAATTTTACATTTTTGTAATTTCTATCATATCATAGGTGGGAAATAACTTCACACAAATTTCGGATGAAATTATTTCCCACCTTTAGGGGGAAATTACTTAACAAAAAAAAGGTGAAATTAATTCCCACTACTGGTGAAGTAAATTCCCATGTGAAGATAGTTCCCGTGAAGTTAATTCCCTGCACCCAACTTATCCGTTTGATAACTTTTCTTATTAAAAAAGATATGATACCTTTCCAGTATTTATCACTTCACCAAATTCACCACTTCATCAAATTGTGGAGATTTTCTGATACATGTGTCAAATGCATTCACTGCTTTCAATCATTTCGATGATTCTCGATTTTACATCCAAACTCAATCATTTTGAAGATTCTCGCTTCTCGATTTTCCATCCCAATTTCAATCATTTTTTGATTCTCGATATTCCATCCCAATCTCAATCTCAATCATTTCGATGAATCTCGATTTTCTTTTCAAAAACTTGTGATTTTTTTAGATATTTTTTAGTCCATCGATATCGTATCCATCCTTCAATGAAATTTGATATTTGATGTCTTGACGGATAGGGGCCGAACTATATTTTCACAAAAAGTATATTTCGATCCAAATGTCAACCAATTGACATAAAATCAACTTTTTCCGCAGCAGTAAAAAACTGAAAATTTAATTTTTTTAAACTTTTTTTATCCATCCAAATTGTATTATTTTGTTTTCGATCAAAATCGGTACAGTTCGTTCCAATCGGAGAAATTTAATTCAATCGAAATCGAAATGAAAATTGAATCGATAATTAATTCTCTGAAATGTAAATGATCGATTAATTGAAATGGTCGAATCATTTTGGTGATCGATTCTTGAAGGATTCTATCATTTGAGTTGAACAATTTACACAGCTCTATTACAGAGTGCCAAATGAACAAATTGAAGCCCTTTTCTTGACTCTGAAGTTTGGGTTTGTTTGTACCTATTTGTGAACTTGGTTGTTGCATTTGGTTGATAAAACGTTCACACAGCTGCTCTCTGAATATTGATATTCCTCTTAATAACAGCAACGAATGTCTCAACCTTGGGTTTTTATTTTGAGTTAACTCCTTTCCTAAGCAAAAATTCTACAGCAAGGTATGAAGATGACCATAATGGAGAGGATGAAATGTTTGGCCTATCCATTTTTCTCATAATTGTTTCTTTTTAACTCCAAATTTTAGTATTATGAAAATGCACAATGGCAATTCCAAAATTATAAATAACAAATAATATTTGAGAATTTTCACGTTTCAATTGTGTGCATGAATGCGTCCTTCTGGTTTTGATTCTTTCTTCAAATTCAGAATCAATGCTCTCTTCTTTTCAGAAAATGAACTGTCATCAAGTGCCAAATGAACTTTTCAGAAGCATTTGAAACGAAAATGCTGTGAGTAATTCGTGAAAACGAAAAGACCAAGTAACATTTCCACTTGTCTTTCAAATTTGATGTCTTTCGCTGACAACACTTTTTGTTTGGAAATGTTTCCTATTTTGGGCTTTATTTCCCATTTGATTGATTTTTTCGGGCATTTGGTTCAGTTTATAAAAGAAAGCAATGGAATCAGGAAATATCATTCAAAATGTTCAATATTTTTTCCAAATATTTATCCCAAACGGCTGTAAATTTTGATTTATGGTATTATGATTTTCTATGAAATCGCATATTTAAGTAAATATGCCAGGTGGGCCATTGAAAAAGCTCGACGGGCCACATGCGGCCCGCGGGCCGCAGGTTGAGTATAGCTGGCCTAGGTTATCTAGATACATATATGTACATAGTTATCCGAAAATTTCCAGATACGTTAAGTTGTTGGTATTCAGATAGCTTTGGATAGGTTTCGGAACATGTTAGAACCATAATAATAAGAAGCCCACTGAAGCTGATCTAATATTGACCAACGAAAAGTATTTTTGCGTATAGTGTTAGGAGTGTTCCGAGGTGAAACCAGTCATTTGATAATTTTTTTTTGCATATCGTCGTTTAATGAAAACTCGCAAGTCCATTTTTATTTATTTTAAGACATCAGTACTTTTTATGGATTTGTACTAACCAAAATTTGAAAATATTTTCGGAATTTTTCAATTTAGAAATAGACCAACACAAGATTTAGAGACCTTTTACAGAACTAAAATGTTTATATTTTAATAAATACCTGTATTGTAGTCACAAGAGGTATTTCGGCTTCAAAAGAAATGGGTTTAGGGAGTTTTCATAGAACGACGACGATATATCCATGGCGGTAGTGAAGAACCAGGTAACTCAAACACAAACAAGTTTGGGAGGTTAAACAAGTGTTCATCATGTATTTTCAAATTTATAAGTAGAGCTGTCGTTTCACTTTTTCAGAAAGCAGTACTTTGAGGAATAAAAAGCAGTACATAGCAGTACGGCACTAAAATGGTGCCGTGAAATAACGCCGAGCGAAATAAGGCCGAATGTCGAAATTGGGCTTTATTTCGCTTTACTAAAGTGAAATAACACCAAGTTTTATCGTTCGGCCTTATTTTGCTTTGAAAAGTGAAATAAGGCCGGTTCGGCGTTATTTCACTTTCCAAAAAGACTTATAGGTATATTTGATAAGTTACAAAATTTAAAAGTTTATCTGCATAAAGATTCTTTAAATGCAAAAGAAACTTTACATACATCAGCCTCGCACCCACCTCAAATCCTGTATTGAGCCCAAGCAGGGGGGTTGCAGGGGGGCAACATGCCCCCATACATACCTTGGGCGTATGCAAAGTTTGTCTTGCGTTTATAGAATCTGGGTTTTCAAAGTTTCATAAAACTTTGAAATAAAATCGAATTTTTAACTTGTTTGTTCGGCTTTATTTCTCAGTTAACATTCGGCTTAATTTCACTTTGCCACAGCGAAATAAGGCCAAACGCTAAAATTCGGCGTTATTTCACTTAAATAAAGCGAAATAAAGCCGAATTTTGAAATTCGGCTTTATTTCGCTCGGCGTTATTTCACGGCACCCACTAAAATATGTATATAATCGTTCATACATTTAAGTTTTTTATAAAATAAAAAGTTCATAAAAACATAGAACCATACATAGCCTCATTATACGTACTTGACTTTAGAGTACTGCAGTTTGGTGCAGTGTTGTCACTTCCAATTTTAAAAAAGTGGTAGATCAATTAAAAAAAAAAGTGTTATAGATCCAGATTTTTAGAGGTAGATTTTAATAAAAAAAAATAGTTTTTTTTTTCAAGTTTCATTTTAGTCCTATTGTAATTCAACGAAGTATATCTACCTTTTAAAAATATTTAAAAGACTAGTTTTCTTTTTTTATTAAAATTTAGATCATGCTTTGTGTATTATTTCTGAATCTATTTTCACGGATCAAATTTCAAACCTAAAAAAGTAAAAACATATCATGCAGGGAGGGGTAAATGAATGTTTGTCCTTAAAGTCTCAGTCGTATCTATAAACTTTATCTAACTTTTCTAATTTTGTCTAACTTAGCCGTCCAACTAGAAAAAGTTATTAATAAACTTTATTTACTGCTGTTCTAAAGTTGTCTAACTGAGAAAATGATAAAAAGAAGCATATTTGACTGGTCAACCACCTTAAAAAATCTTATAAATAAGGCTGATTATGTTTAAATCAAAATTCTCTGCTTTAAAAAAATTGTATAAGCTTTTTTAAAATAAACGCGTAATATGTGGGAATAATAGGTTTGTTCGTGTACTTTCTGGGCTGAATTTGGCAGTCTGTCAAATTTTGAGAAGTGGAGATGGAATTCTCTCAGAGAGAAGCAAAGCTGTTCAAAAGTACACGAACGCATAGAACCAATAATTTCTACCATTTTTGAAACGTCAACAAAATGTAAACAAAAAACCTACAAAGAAAATGAGAAAACAAAGACACACAGCATTCGAATTCCTACTTTAACTTTATATTAATCATATAATTTGATATTTTGTATTATTTTATTAGGTACATAGTATTAATTTATCCCAAACTCAGTATTCCAGAAATGAAAAATAGAAATACACTTAAACACAAAATATCTTTGTATTTAAAAAATATTTGGCTATAAAACATCAGTTTCTTAATTATCAAAAAGCACTACACAATTAATAAAAATTAAGTCTCATTTTCTTATTTAAAATACATAGTTAAATAATTTTATTAAAAAGAGGATGAACCGATAGATAAAAAATCACTTTTAACAAGAAAAAACGAAAATAAAAGTAAACAACAGCCATTTTGTTTTTGTGTTGTTGTTCTCAACTCACGCTTCACGCAGCACAGCACTTACCATTTCTGCCCAAACAAATTTCTTGGACAGAATTTGGCAAAAATAAAAATTATCAGGAAGGGGAAATTTTTAATCTCTCGTGAGTGTTCTCTTCTGCCAAAAACTACACATATTTTGCGTACGTGAACAGCTTTGGGCTAAATTTGGTAGAATTAGGTAGATTTTGGCTGTTTTGTTTGAGTACACGAACAAAGCTAAAAAGTGAATTATAGTTTTTTTGAACCTAAAAATTATATTCCTTTTGTTAACATCTGCAAGAACAAACGATAAAAAAAGATAACAGCTCAAAAAAGTTGAGTTTATCCCTTGCAGTATATGAAAAATAAAAAATAGTGCCTTAATGGCTCCTTATTATAGGTCAATGATAGCTATAACTGGCGTCTAAAATTTCGCATAATTTTGTTCTTAATTTAAATTCCATAGAGTTATACATATAATAAAATTTAAATCGCCCTTTTTCTAAGATGGTAGCCTTTCACTTACCCTGGGAACCACGCACCACAAATACTTAGTTTTATTATAAGATGTAGTCAATGTCAAACACAATTAAATACTCGTAGTACGTACGTTCAAGAAATATAGCCTATAAACTACTGCAATATTAATAAATTGTTTCAGTAAACTTGCTACGCCAAAGTTCTTGCTCGTTTTTCTTTAAATCTATTAATTGTATGAAAAAATATCTATTTTGTGCAGAATTACATAAACTAAAAATTTTAGCATTTAAAAACCAATAGTTTTCCAAAAATTAACCAAAAACTGAACTTTCCTTTCACCCCCAGTAAAATTGTTTTCTTGAAAGCTCCACCAAAATTTAGCTTTGTCGGAATTTTGTCGAAGTAAAAGTAAATTTCCTTGGCTAGAGATTCATTAATAGAGTTTGATAATTTAGTTCTTGACAGATGGGTTAAAGCTTCATTTTGAAGTGAAGGGAATGTTTTGTTCCAAATGTCATCCAAAAGTCCTTAAACTTCTTTTTTTCGGAGCAGAAAATAAAATTTGAAAAATACCAGATTTCCGAGTTTTTACTTATGAAAGGTATGTTTACGGCAAGTAAAAAATCGGTCTCTACGTTTTCATGCGTTTAAAGGGTTTTCTATGAAATTTTATTTGTTAGATATAGTATGTACATACTATTTAAAAATAGTCATCATTACATGAAAAGGACTATACATTTTTGGATAGGGTTATGATTTGAAAATGTTGTATGGAAAAGTTCTCAAAAAAAAAGCAGTACTTTGGTTGAATTAGCAGTACGGCAGTACGGAATTTCAAAAAGCGGTACAAATACTTTATTTGCAGTACTTCGACAGCCCTGTTTATAAGGAAACTGACGGTCAAAACAAGTGTTGATCATATATTTTCAAGGGAGTTTGGATTTGGCCTCGAAAGAGGAAGGTTGTGCCTCGCACAACCTCCCAGTTTTATAAAAAACAGTAACCGTAAATTATTTTACATAATCACCCCGTTAGCCGTTTACCGACAAAACGGTATTCCCTAACCACGTTAGCCGTTAACCGAGAAAATGGTCCTACCCCTCACAGCAACCTAGCAGTTCTCAGTTCCTGCATAAGCAACCTCTTCAGCCGATCCAATGACTCCAGCAACAGACCAACGTTCCCGCCGAGGAAACGGAGTACCAAGCAGCCCCAGTCTGCTTAGCAACCGATGCTGCCTCACCAATCAACCGTGTTTTATCTGTGCTAATTTTATATTTTATCATAAAACTATCCAACTACATTCATTTAAATTTTTCACTTTCCACCAATAACAGTTTAAAAGTTAATTCGTAATCGTTAGAAAAATGTTTGTTTGTATGTTAAAATTCCAGGTGCATTAAGCACTCTTTTTTTTACTTAAAACCGTGTAGAGCGCTCTCGCTCTAAAAAGACATTTCTTTCATGTGTCTTCTACAGAATCACTAGATTAAGAGCGTATTCGCTCATATTCGATAGCAATGTATATACATACATGTATATTATGTATTCTCTGGTGTAATTTTGAAGTTATTGTAGGTATCTGTACATATGTATATATTTTTGTTGCATTTATAAGCCAACACGCAACCGCTATGTAATGCTTCTGAGCAAAAGCAGGCTAACAATATAATCAACTTATATGTCAAATGTCCGCCACGAGGCTAACCATAAAAAAAAAAAAAAAAACGGAGAAAGAAGGCCATACATTACAGCTACTTTTGTACAACTTTATTGACCGCTAGAATTAAGAAAAACGATGTAACTGATTTATAAGTCTCAATAAAATTCAATTCAATTCATGTATTTTCAAATTTATAAGGAAAGTATTAGATGAAGATGTTAACTATTTATACCTATAAGAATTTTTTAAAAATAAAAATTCACTTCAGGTATCTCGACTTACCTGGTTCTTCACGACGGCCATGGAAAGACCGGTTTTTAATCAGATACTTTGTTTTATAAACTTTTTAATTTAATTTTACTAGCACTACAATGCAATAATTATTATACAATTAATGAAAATCGTGAATAATAAATTGTTTTTAGTGCAATCTTCGCTTAAAAAAAGTAGCATGTTAAGTACAACAACAATTTGGGATAACTCCGTAATGTTGTTGTATTTTACATGTTTCTTTTTTCTAAGCGAAGATAAAAATGCTCAAAAAACCGGCTAATATTGAATAAAAAAAATTGTCAATATTATTATTATTATGTATACAAAATTGACTGCCAAAAATGGGTTTTTTCAAAATTTAAAAGCATTTTTATTTTGTATTTTTAAATTTTTTACTAGGTACAAAGTTAAAAATTTTCCTCAATAGTGCGCTCGTTCGCATTGGTGCATACGTTTCGCAAACAGCCATTTTTGCCATATTTCTCGTTATCTTAAAGGCATTATTTATTATTAAATCACCGTTTCACTGAAATGGTTATTTCATGAAAAAGATAGTGAAGCGTGTACTTGTCCGATCAAAGTGATTAAGGTGTCTATGGACAGAAAAACTTATTCTCTGAGACATCACATCATTGGACAAAACAAAATTAATTTTGTGCTCTATTATTTGGTAAAATGCCTTTAAGATAATGAGAAATATGGCAAAAATGGCTGTTTGCGAAACGTATGCACCAATGCGAACGAGCGCACTATTGAGGAAAATTTTTAACTTTGTACCTAGTAAAAAATTTAAAAATACAAAATAAAAATGCTTTTAAATTTTGAAAAAACCCATTTTTGGCAGTCAATTTTTTATACCTAACGGTATTTTATATAAATTGAATTTATTATTCACGATTTTCATTAATTATATAATCATAATTGTGTCATTTGATATTGAAATTTTTAATTCTTAAACTTTTTGACAGAAAATTTATGTAAATTTGGAAGTTAAATCAGTTACTTTTATAAAATGGTTTTTTAGTACAATAATACGCTTACTAGTGACCATTAGTTGAAATTCAAAGATGAAAGTGAAAAAAACTAGTCTTATATATGCAAACAAAAAGTTAGCAAATGACTGGTGTTGTTCAGTTCGGAACACTCTTAAGGGAAAACATTCATTATGAACTACTTGGGAGCACTTCTCACTTATGAAAGCAAAAGTAAACGTAACTGGACGAAACGTGACAGTGCGTAATTATAACGCCGGTCATAATGGTTGCCTTATATCCGCTTGTTGTCATCTTATGGCATCCTTAAGTTGAACATAACTTAAAGTGCCACATAAGGTTTTTACTTGCGATATAGGTACTATAGGGCAAGTTTTGGATTCGTGCAAAATAAATTTCGAGATAATCAAACATGACATTACGATGATAGAGAACACGAAAAAAGTGGGTGGAACAATTCTGTCTGTCTGTCTGTCTGTCCGTACCTCAACCTGCAGCCTAAACCACTGAAGCGATTTTCTTCAAATTTTGAACTTAAGGTTTTTTTGTAACTCTCCAGAGGGGAAATTGAAATTTTTTTTTTAGCTCACAAAATAACGGTACTTGCAATACAACCGTTAAGGAAAAGCTTATTTATCTTAAAAACGGCTCCAACGATTTTGATAAAAAAAGTGTATTATTGTAGACATGGCGAACTTTCTGGTAAGAAAAAAATCACTAAAAACATTTATTAACGGTACCTGCCATATAACGGTTTTTTTGATTTTCGGTTTTCTCATTAACCGCTCATCCGATTTCAATAATTTTTTTTTTGTACAAAAGCTTTGTTAAAATATAAATAATACTGTATACCAAAATTTTGGAAAAAATAAATTTTGGATTTTTAAAAAAAGATTGAAAATTTTTTTTTGAAAATTCAATATTTCAAAAACGGGATTATGAATTGTTTTGAAATTTCAGTTTTAAATGTATACCTAGTAATATATACTCAAAATTGGCATACCAAAATTTTTTTTGAAAAATGTTACAAACATTTTATATATAAAAAATTAATTTTTAAGAAAACGGCTCCAACGATTTTAAATTTTTTTTTGCATGTATTCATATTTTTTCAAGTAATCAGATGGCATACTTTTTTTTGAGCTCTAAGTTATTTATCAGACTGTTTATACACTTAAAAGAACGATTTAAATGCTTTTTATACTCTTTCTATAATAACTTGAATATTTTTTAAAGTTCTTAAGTCCCACACAACTTGAACATAAGAGCAAGTACGTGCGATCCAGTCGTGCATTTTATTTATATTAAACATTAATTTTCGTTCACTGTTAATTTTGACTTGTTTGCCAAGAATTGGGAAATGTGGCTATGATAGATAATAAGGGTATTCATGAAACAGCGTAAAGTCGTCCTAAACGTGGGAAAGTTTTAAACTTCGTAAATCTGTCAAATTTTCCATACAAATTGTGACAGAATTACGAAGTTTTAATCTTTATAACGTTTACGATGAGTTTACGCTGTTGTATGAATACCCATAATATTAAAAAAAACTGGTTATTGATTATTTTTACTAATTTTATCAATTATTTATTATAATCTAGTTTATAGAATAAAATTACCCCGAAGCCAATATCATTGTTTTTTCTCAAGATATTTAAGACGAACAAAAATTTTCCACAATTTTTGGTAAAGTTTCGTGTGGCTTTCTCGCTTGAAAAAAATTATTATTTATTAAATTTTTTACAAATCCTATCAATAATTATAAACTAATGTGTAGAATTTAAGTAACCGGATGCCAATATCATTGTCTGTTCTCATGATATTTGAGGCAAACAAATTTCAGCAATTATTGGTAAAATTGCCTTGCATCTGTTCATTCAATTTTTACTTGCGATATAGGTAAGGCAAGTTTTGGATTCGTGCAAAAAAAATGATATTACGATGATAGAGAACACCAAAAAAGTGGGTGGCACAATTCTGTGTGTTGTCTCTTCGTCTACAGCCTAAACGGCTCGATCGATTTTCTTCAAACAACTTTTCTTAAAAAAAATTCAGTAAATTTATTTTAGTAAGGGCTTCCTTTGGGTGGAAAACCATTTTTCAAAAATGGTTATTAATGGTACCTTCCAAAGAACCATTTTTAAAATTTTCGATTTTCTTCAAAACAGCTCGACCGATTTCAATTATTTTTTTATACAGAAGCTTCCAAAAAATATAAAAATTTTTGCAAATTTTTTTTTGGAAAATCAAATATTTCGAAAACGACATGATCAATTTTTTTGAAACTCGATTTTTAAGAGTTTTTTAGTACTCTAAAATATTTTTAGAAAAAATTTTACATTTATGAAAAAATAACGGTACAAAAGTTAAAAAACCGCAAAAGAAAATATTTTTTTGCTTAAAAACGACTCCTACGATTTTGATTAAACTTTTTTCTTATATTTAAATTAGTGCGATCTACTACAAAAAATTATAAAATTTTACACTTAGCCACTATTAACAGGACTTGTCATATAACGTATTTTTTATTTTGAATTTTCTCGTTATCGGCTAAACGGATTTAGATGAATTTTTTTATATACAAATTTCAGATAAGATTAAATAATATTGCATATCAAAATTTTCAAAAAAAAAGTTTTTAGATTTTTAAAAAAAGTTTCAACTTTTTTTTTTGAAAATTCGATATCTCAAAAACGGGTTGACTATTTTTTTTTTCAAATTTTGTTTTATTATACACATAAATATATACTTTAGATTTGCATACCAAAATTTGTTCTTAAAAATGTTTTAAGAATTTTATATATAAAAAAATGATTTTTTTAATAAACCGCTCCAACGATTTAAAATTTTTTTCCCATACAATCATATCTGTGGTGTTTGGTAGAAACCTGATAACTCCATTTTAAAATTAGCGTCTTTACGCCCACTTTAAATCAAGCTAGAGTGTAAACGAGGCCACAGATTTTCTTCAAATTTGGAATACTTATGAACATAACCTTTGAAAAATAATGTTCCAAATTTGAAGAAAATCGATTCACCCGTTTAGGTTGTAGGTCGATGTAAAGTGGACGCAAAGACTCAAATTTTAAAATGGAGTTATCATGTTTCTACCAAACACCACAGATATTTAATCAAGAATTAAGATGGTGGCATAGTTTTTTTCATCTCAAACTGTCAAAAGAGTTGTTTTAGCCAATTTAAATGTCGTATTTCATGCTTCTCTACATTTTCTCTCATAATTTCCATGTTTATATATACATATACAATTTTTTAAACCCGCAGTGTCTTGAACATAAGAGCAAGTACGTGCGACCCAGTCGTGGATTTTATTTTTTAATTCTATCAGTTATTATTAATAAACTAGTGTATAAAATAATATCACCATGAAGCCAATATCATGGTTTGCTTTCAAGAAATTCAAGCCAAACAACTTTTTTCGACAATTTTCAGCAAACTTTGTTTTTATTAAAAAAAAACTATAAATTGATATATTCTTATATTTTTACCAATTCTTTACTACGTTATTATGTATGCTAACGAAACTATCCCGACGTCGATAGCATAATTTGTTCTCGAGATATTCGAGACTAAAGAAATTTAGAAAGGTTTTTTTAACATTGCTATAGTAAAAAACCGCTCATTTAATTTTTTTGAAATTCCTTTCTGCACGTAATGAAACTAATATCTATAAAATAAAATGTATTACTTACTTATCCGGCTCCCGATCCATGAAGGGTCTCTGCCTGAGATATTGCGGTCTTCCATCGGTTGCGGTCCCTCGCACGCTCCCTCCAGTCGCCGAGACCAAGCGCTCTTGCGTCTGTGAACGCCTGGTCCCTATAGCGGAGGTTCGGTCTTCCTTGTCGTCTCGAACCTGGGGGCTGGGATTGGAAGATTTTCTTGGCTGGAGCGTTGTTGTCCATCGGCTCGATGTGGCCGAGCCAGTGTAGTCGACGTGTTTTGGCTCTTTGGACTACATCCACATCTTAGTACAGCTCGTACAGTTCACGATTGAATCTTCTCCTCCAATCGCCCTCTTCGCATATAGCACCAAATATCAGCCGAAGAATTTTTCTCTCGAAAGTGCCCAGTATCAATTCCCGTTTTTTATTTATCGTCCAGCACTCGGCGCCGTAGAGTAGAACTGGTAAAATTAGCGTTTTGTATAGTGTGCACTTTGTCTTTCGAGAAAGGAGTTCTGAACCCATTTGTTTGGCCACACCGAAGTAGCAGCGGTTCGCTAGGGTAATTCTTCGTCGGATTTCCACTAAGGTGTCGTTCGTGGAATTGATGTTTGTTCCGAGGTAGGTGAACTCCTTGACTACCTCGAAATTACTGCTACCAACAGTGACGTTTTGTCCTAGACGATGGACAGATGAGACTTTGTTTGTTGATAGCATATACTTTGTTTTGTCCTCATTCACTTCAAGACCAACGCGTTTCGCCTGTTCATCAATAGCTGCGAATGCTTCAAGTACAGCTCTCTTGAAGCGGCCGATGATGTCTATGTCGTCCGCATAAACAAGCAGTTGAGAAGACCTGTTGAAGATAGTGTCTTCCATGTTAACACCCATCTTGCCCACTATCTGCTTCAGGACTAGGTTGAAGAAATCACATGATAGCGCATCTCCTTGTCTGAACCCTGCACACGTCTGGAATAACTCGGATGAGCTGTTACCCATTTGCACGTTGCACCGCGTATTTTGTAACGTCATGCGGCATAGCTGGATCAGTTTTTTCGTGATCCCGAGTTCCGACAACGCCAATAGAAGCTCTTGGCGACTTATGCTATCATATGCGGCTTTGAAGTCGATGAATAGGTGGTGGGTCTCGACTTGAAATTCGTTGGTCTTTTCCAGGATTTGCCTCAATGTGAAGATTTAGTCTATCGTTGATCTGCCTGGCCCGAAGCCACACTGGTACGTGCCGATCATAGTGTTGCAGAAAGGTTTTAGACGCTAAGCAGGGATATGCCTCTGTAGTTCTTGCAGGACATAGGATCGCCTTTTTTGTAGATTGGGCATATGGAGCTATGATGTTCGATGTACAGTTGCGGTCAAAATAATAGTAGTACAAGTAAAAGAATTGCGTAACCTTGGTTTTGTAAATTTTATATTGCGTTGATAGTAAAAAAAACTTACATTTGGACTAAATACCATTTTCTTAATGATCGGGTACAAATACATTTTCTGTTGCAACGGTAATATGACAAATAAACAACCGTTATAAATCAAAGCTACGAATTCTTCCGCCAAAATAATAGTAGTGCACCGGTTTATGTGAAGAAATATTATATTTCTCTTTTATTTCTAAAATTTAACATTTAAAAAAACGTTGGTTTTTGTTTATCCATTACACCTTTATAGTTTTTTATTGAAAAATTGGTCATATTTTTGCCACCAATGGGCAGAGGCAAACACTGCACACCGAAATAGCGTGTCCTAGTTAGAAGACATATCGGAAGGCAAAACGTATGCGTATTTCAAAATCAATCCCTTTACGCAAGCTTCTGAAATTAAAGGCATATTTTATGTTGATGCCATCAATAAAACGGTTCGTAGAGAGACAGCCCTAGAGGGGTACCATTGCTTACAAAAAACAATGATAACAAAAAGATAGAAATTAGCAAAGGAACCACTTTGACTGGCCTGCATCAAATTGGAGTAATATACTGTGGTCAGGCGAATCCAAGATTGTTTTATATGGTGGAAATTGACCTCATCAATTGTAAGAGCGCCATCAAACACAGAATATAATCCACGTTTCAAAGCAAAAACAATTATACAGGGAGGACTCAGCATAATGGTTCGGGCATGTTTTCCTTCTATGGTGTTTTTCCAATACACAAAATTGAAGGTATCATGGATTAGCAAATCTGTGTTAAGATCTTGCAGGAAGTAATGCTGAAGATGAAATACCACTGAAAT
The DNA here is from genome assembly GCA_963921185.1 of Dasysyrphus tricinctus. Classification (NCBI taxonomy): domain Eukaryota; kingdom Metazoa; phylum Arthropoda; class Insecta; order Diptera; family Syrphidae; genus Dasysyrphus; species Dasysyrphus tricinctus. The sequence continues at coordinate 171,761,443 of OY992531.1, read as the reverse complement.
GGGTCTTTCAGTGAGATAATGACCCAAAGCCTACTAGTAAACTTGCGAAACAATGATTGCAGGCAAATAGAGTTGATGTTATGGACTGGCCGCAAAGTCTCCGGACTTAAATCTCATTGAGAACTTGTTATGCGATGCAAAGAAATATGTTGCTAGTTGGCAGCTATATAACAATACATCCCTTAGGGAAGCTATACAGCACTCATGGAGTTCGATAAGCGTAGAAAGGTGTGAAAACCTGATAAACTCGATGCAACGCCGTTGTGCTGCTGTTATTTCCAATGAGGGACATGCAACTAAATGTAAGATTAAGGTTCAAGCCCTCAACTACATCTTATGATAACATTTTTGTCCTAACTTTGCTTTTATGTAATAGTTAAAGGTGGATTATCTTCGCACTACTATTTTTTTGACCGCTGTTTTTCAAAAGTTCTTCAATAAATTTGAAAATATCGGATCAAATATTAAATTTGTAACATTATTTTTTTGAAAATAAAAGCTTAAAAACACCAATTTGAAAATCCAATGGGTATTAATTTCTTTAAAATTAAGGGATCAACTTTTTTTCAATTTTGATTTTTTGATAAGGAGTACTACTATTATTTTGACTGCAGCTGTAGCACGTGGTCGAATTGGTTGGCGGTGCGACCATCTGGAGATCGCCATGTTGCTGTGTGTATCCTTCGCCTGGGGAACCTAGTGCTACTTATCACCGTATTACGAGCTGCAGCAAAGTCGATTATAAAACTAAAATGTATATGAAGTCGATATCTTTGGATCTTGAGATATGGAGAAAGATAAAAAGTGAAGGAACATACGAACGTACGAAAAAACACAGAGATCTCTATAAAAATGATGGATTCCGATTCTAGATGGCTCATAACTGTACAGAAGGGGCAATTTTATAAAAAAAATACTTTAAATGGAAAAAATATAACAAAATAAGGGCAACACTAACAGTATTGTTTTGTAGCTTTTTTAAATGCGAGAAGTCTATTCTTATCGTTTATTTTCAAACTGATTTTTGGGTTGTTGCCAAGAGTTCGACCATTTATATAAAATTAGATTTAGTTAAAAAGTGTGGTAAGGGCCACTTTCTTTCTTTTCCCTAATGTCAAACGCAATGTTAAAGAAAACAATTTTTCACATAAATGGTCGAGCCCCTTGCAACAGCCAAAGAGTGTCCGACCATTGGTATAGTGTAAACTGTAAACCTGTAAAGTGCATTTTCTAACCATTGCTACCATATAAAGCTAGTAGTTTTGTTAATTTTTGGATTAAAGCTTTTGGCCTGCATCCTTTTTTTGCTTGGCCGCGATATGATGGTTATCGTATGGTCGGCTTCCGGACTATAAAGGCCCTAAAAAGTTATTTTGAATCAATAAGTCAACGAGGAGGATCTCACCACCTGCGAACTTTTACACGTTGATTTCCATAGAACTAACTACGGTATACATGAGCCTCTTAACCGCATGTGCATGATTTTTAATTTAAACGGCTCCTCTGTTGACTTTAACATAAGTAAGATGGCAATAAAGAAAGTATTTCGAACCAGTGCTCCACGGTCGTGATTGTTTTTACTTCTTGAAACTATGACTTAAATATTTTGTATATTGTTTAATTATGTATGTATCTATATATAGATTTTTTGTTTAATTTTGTAAATTTATTAGTATATTATTATGCATGTGTTAGATTGCCTTTTTTACTAACCACTAACACATGCACTTATGATGAGCCTCTGATTGTAGGTTGCAGCTTGCTCTAAGCTCACTACAACATAGAATCTGAATTGTAAAAAAAAAAGAAAACAAGTCCTACTACAGAAATAGTCCTTAGTCTTCTTCTTAACTGATTACTTTCAGCAGTAGGGTACAGGAGGAGGTATAATACATATATTGGCCACCACTTTATTTTTGCTTGTAAAACCAAGAAAATGTAAGTTTTTATTTTTAAAATAAAACTAGACATTTTCTCAATAAATTCTTAGCAACCAAAAATAAATTTAGATAGATATATTTATTGTTTCCATTTGAAAACTTACATTTTTTATAGATTTAAGTCATTGCATAGTACAAAGATATGATAAGTTATAATTTGTATCTTACTTCAGATTTTTTTCTTTATTGATTTTAAATTGCAAGTTAAATTTAAGAAGAAAAAAATCTTATATAAATTTGTCAAAAATAAATTTAATTAATACAAACAAATGCAAAAATAAAATAGGGATTTAACCCCAAATAACTGGCAAGTAATATACTCCACATAAACAGTACAATGGAAATTACTTTTTTTTCAGAACTTCAAAAACTACAGTAAAATATTAGATTTTTAAACCCAGCGTGAAGGGAGAACTGTTAAAAAAGGCATTGAATAATAAAAACAAAAACATTTCAAAATAATTTTACGCTGGTTAATATGGACAGCTAATATAAGCATGGGAAAATGATGGTCTATTATCAAGTGGTTTGGAAATAAAATGTTTTAAATAAAATAAAATGCACGACTGGGTCGCATGTACTTGCTCTTATGTTCAAGACACTGGGTTAAAGAAAAATTGTAATATAAAAACATGGAAATTATAAGAGAAAAATGTAGAGAAGCATGAAATATTAATTAAAACAACTCCTTTAACAGGTGGAAAAAAGAATACCATTATTATTTTATTTTCTTCCAAAAATTATTCAAATTGAATTTGTACCACTTTTATTAATATTTTTTAATGTGAAGGTAGCATATTCACTGGCCTGAAATGTTCACATTTATTTGTATCTGCAATTTTTGTACTGGAACTATCACAGATGTTTTCCAATTAACCGGGAAGAATTTTAAGCAGAGCTGGTCCAACATAATTGAAACTATTTTTCAATAATTGAGGCGATGAGAACCAAAACTCGCCCTATCCATGCCGAAAAACTTGTCACTGCCAATGGTAACTGTTAAATATCTTTTTAATAAAACTTTTAATAAAATTTTCCTTTAAACCATAACAAACAGATTTCAAAATCTATGATTAGATATAAAAAATCTTTTTCTAACTACTCTTATTTAAAAGTTATTAAACAATTAAATTTTGTTATGGGGAGATTTTCTGAAATGGATATGGCGAGTTTTGGTTCTCATCACCTCAATTGTTTATTCATAAAGTTATATATATTGGTTAAACTGATTTGCAATTGACTTATTATCAACTATTTTAATTTGACTGAACTCAATAATTTTATTTTCAGTTTGCATTTGACCTAGCACTAGAGTTTTAATTGTTTTACACATTGTTTTTTGACTGTCTGATTAATTTATTTTGTTTTCAATGAACACGTGTTCTCCTCTATTTAATCTATTTATATATGCATTTCTAATCCTCTTATAATTTTCCCAATCTTCCATAGACCCAGTAAGAATGAACTTTGAATAACTCTGAATTTTTTGAGATTTAAGTGTTCGAAGGTCTTGATTGAACCAACTTATTTGACAATCATTATTGTTTACGTTCTTTTGTACTATAAATTTTCTATTTAAAATTTCTTTTTCAAAAATATCACTCGTTTGATCATTTACTTGGGTAACAATGCTAATATTATTTATTTCACTTCGTCTTATGCATTGAACAAATTGAAAACTGTTATATTTTAAATATTTCATTATTTTAGGTTTATGACAGTTTAGATTTAATATTAATTTTAAATGTAATTGTTTCGTGATCACTAAGTTTAAGTTGATTATCTACTTTTACTTTACAGTTTTGAGTATTTGCAACTACGTAATCTAAGAGAGTCTTACTTGTTGGAGTTATCCTCGTGGGTTCAAGGACTAGTTGCTTGCATAAATTTCCCCGAAACATACACTCAAGTTCATTTTTGTATATGATATTTACAAGCCAATCTATACTGAAATCACCTAGTATAATTAAGTTTTCTTTTCCTTCAAACTCCTTTAACCATTCATTCATGTTGTCACAGACATTTCTTATTGACGCACTCGGCGAAAGGTATAGAGCAAAAAATGTCACTTTTCTTCTTAAAATATTAAATTCCCAATATTTTTTTAATATATCACTACTCCCCCTGTATGTGACGATGTACTTTCACACTTTATTATATTATAATTTTTGATATTTACTTCGGAGTCAAACACCCACTGACCTAAATGAGTTTCAGTAAAAATCACTAAATCATATTTATTTTCAATTATTAATTTTTAATTTCGGTAAAGTTATTTGTAATTCCATGAATCTTTAATAGTACACAGTTAAATGATTTGCTAATAGGCAAATTTAGTAAACATTATAAACATCCATCCATCCATCCCATTGTTGAACTCTCGCACTTAAGCTTCCGGCAGGTGCCCAAACGATGTAAAAAACAAAGTGTCTCCCTATATAAAAATACCATTTAATATATGACTTACTATACTCAGCTAGTTCAATTCAATTCAATTACACTAGTCAACGAAATTAAAGGAACAAATTCTTTTTCAATTTTTGTTAGCGTTTTTTTGAAGAGCTGTATTTTGTGACGAGTGGTCGTATTGAGTTGAAATAAAAAGCATCTTACAGATTTATGTTTTTTGTTTCGAGATTTGTTTGCAAAAAATTTTGTTTGAAGTATCGTTATTGCGTGATTGCAAATAATGAGGCGAGACAACAAAATTATTTTTTTTGAAGGTCCTCATTTCTATGGATAAATTTTTTTGAGTCAATTAAATGTCATGATCAGATACCTTGTTTATTCAGTTTCAATTCAGTTTTTTATTTGTTGTACGATTTTTTTTGACATGGTTTATCTGACTTTGAATGAAAAAAGATAATTTTAGCCTTGATTACCAATATCTCAGCAAATAATGACGTTATAAAAAACTCAAAGACAGTTTTGGAAATTTAAGAAAGCGTTTTACAAGATTTTTTTAAGATTTTGTAGAAATTATTTTTTTACCCTTCACCGTTAGCTTAAAAAAAGTACTAAAAATCGACGGTTTGTGGTCAATTCGTATATCTTTTTTTTCTTTGCAAATATTCATTGCATGGCTGGCGTTGGTACGCAAATTTATAGACCTTTAAATCATCAATATTCTTGTACATTTTCAAATTGATTCATCGAACCGTTTTTCCTCACCAAAACTTCAAAGTCTCACAAACCAGGTAAAGGAACAAATTGTGTTGTTCCTAAACAATGCGTAGTCGTCATCAAAATGACAAAAAAACCGCAATTCCAGTGGATTTTTTTTCACAGTTTTGCATTAGTTAGATACTTTTTTGAATTAAAATGAAATAAAAAATACATTTTTCCAAAAAAAAAAAAAATAAAAAAAAATCTAGTTTTTTTGCTTGAAAATTTTTTTAAATAATTTTTTTTTTTTTTTTGTTTAATGTGCTTTTTATTTTATTTCAATTCAAAAAAGTTATTAACTAATGCAAAACTGTGAAAAAAAAATCCACTGGAATTGCGGTTTTCTTGTCATTTTGATGACGACTACGCATTGTTTAGGAACAACACAATTTGTTCCTTTACCTGGTTTGTAAGACTTTGAAGATTTGGTGAGGAAAAACGGTTCGATGAATCAATTTAAAAATGTACAAGAATATTGATGATTTAAAGGTCTATAAATTTGCGTACCAACGCCAGCCATGCAATCAATATTTGCAAAGAAAAAAAAGATATACGAATTGACCACAAACCGTCGATTTTTAGTACTTTTTTTAAACTAACGGTGAAGGGTAAAAAAAAAAATTTCTACAAAATCTTAAAAAAATCTTGTAAAACGCTTTCTTAAATTTCCAAAACTGTCTTGAGTTTTTTATAACGTCATTATTTGCTGAGATATTGATAATCAAGGCTAAAAGTATCTTTTTTCATTCAAAGTCAGATAAACCACGTAAAAAAAAATCGTACGACAACAAATCAAAAACTGAATTGAAGCTGAATAAACAAGGTATCTGATCATGACATTTAATTGACTCAAAAAAATTTATCCATAGAAATGGGGACCTTAAAAAAAAAAAAAATAATAATAATTTTGTTGTCTCATTATTTGCAATCACGCAATAACGATACTTTAAACAAAATTTTTTGCAAACAAATCTCGAAACAAAAAACATAAATCTGTTTTATTTCAACTCAATGCGACCACTCGTCACAAAGATACAGCTCTTCAAAAAACGCCAGCAAAAATTGAAAAAAAAATGTGTTCCTTTAATTTCGTTGACTAGTGTATATTCTTTTTTCTTAACACGCTTTTATTAGTTTTGGCTGTATGTATGTAATGGAATCTTTGTACGTGATTTTGACCCACTTAAAACAGTCAGATTTGATTCAAACTTTGCACAATTGTCAAAGCCCGATGCCAATATAATAATTCGATCAAAATATCCGATTATCCTGATTAGGTTCGCCAGGATTGATAAATTTCTTTCGGGATATTTTGCATGATAATAAGAAAGGTTACGCATGCGTGCAGCTCCAGACTTACTCTTTGGTTCGGGCACTCGGATTAGCAAAACGGAGTGGAGACTTTCTCATGCTAGCTGCGTTCTCTCTTGTTTGTTCCGTATAGATATATGTATTGACAAATCTTATACGAATAATATTATTTATAATATCCATAATATATTAATAACCGTGATTTAGATTTGACGCCCTATGCCCCAGCCGGGGTTACAGGACACGATGATGATGGTTTAGAAAAGGCCTCTTATTTACAACAAAATATTCAAGACAGTAATCTCAATTTATTTATTTTGCGGAATAAAATTTGGTAAATAAACAGCATTGCCTTACATTCACGGTCGATAAAGAAGAAATTTAAGTAAAACATTTCCAATTATTTATTCTTACCGATTAAAATGAAATAACGGATTTGAATTAGAAAAACCAAGTCAGAACTTAAATTAATAAGAAATTTGAAAAAAGCTCGATGGCATCTTAATCATGTCAGTTCATTCCAAGTTACGACTCAGTGCCGGGAGTGGGTAATTTGTACCCCTGCTTCCTTCGTTGGATGTATTATCTGTTTCTCAGGATCTGTTTAATCCACATTTACGGTCGATAAAGAAGAAATTTAAATAAAACATTTAAAATTATTAATTCTATCCGATAAAAATAGTCGAAAAAAATATGTTTTCTAAATCGAGATGCAACTGTTAACACATCTGTGCATATGACGTTTGTTTTATAGCAAATCGAACTAAAAAGTGAAAAATAAATTATAGTTAAAAAAAACTATAAACACGATTTAAGAGTTAATCAAACTAAAAAGTAAAAAAATAATTCTTAGCACAAGAATAAAGTTACTGACGATAAAATTAATGGATAGATAGATAGATAGATAGATAATATAATTTTATTTTCCATTAAAATTTTTTAACAAAAACATGATTAGGCTGGTATTCGAAATTAAATATGACAATAACTTGTTTTTAAGTCGTCTGTCAGGTTAAAAAAAAATAATTAATTACATTTAAGCAAAGCTAAGCAAGTTTTAACTAAATTCGTTTATTATTAAACTACGATATTTGAGCGAGTTTTTTATAAATTTGTAGAGTTGTGGGTAGCAAAATCCATTTAAAATGTTGAGGAATGTTGACCGGTCTAGTGTAACGTTTCCAAGATATTTATGTCGGTATCCTCTAAAGATAGGGCACACACCAATGAAGTGGTAAGTATTCTCTGTCGCCTCCTGATTACACAGACTGCATAGGCCATCAGTGTCATTGCGAAAAGCTTTGGCATTTAAGTTCAAAAGCCCACACCTTGCTTTAAAGACTAAGTTGATCATATCACGGGAATTATTGTCTTCAAAATAATTCGGGACTTCGGCATATAAAAGGTTGCAATATTCATCGTGGAACTGCGACTGTAGTGCTTTGCTGGTAAAATCGCCCCAGTGCTTTTCTGCTAGCTTTGTCAGTAGCAATTTGTGAATTTGATTCCATTCTGAGACTGGAGTTTCGGGACTGAAATCAATCGCTGTCTCATGGAAAAGGGCTGACCATTCCTGGGCCCAGTAAATATTTTTCTCGATGACTGCTTCAGAGAGGATACGTGGTAAGCGGTTACGTGGCATTGCCATAACTTTGCGTATGTATGAAAGATGTATCTTTAATGTACTTAGGAAAGCTTTTGGGAGACCCGTTTCGATGTGAATAGCATAAGTAGGCGTGTTATCCGGCAGACCAAAACATCTTTTGACAAAGAAACGTTGAAGTTTTTCGGTTTGAACGTGTTCTCTGTATCCCCACACTTGCGCACAGTAGTGCATTATTGACTTTGTTGCTGCTTCATGCACTTTATATTTAGCAGAGTGAATAACAAATTTGTTCCTAACTAATTTCGACCATGTTGAGTTGATCAAGTTTTTCGATGATGTAAGTCGTTTTGTTAGATGATATGACCAGGACATGTTATACGAGAAAGTAACGCCAAGACATTTGTATTGGTTAGTTATCTTTATCTCACCATCGTTAAAATTCCATTTTTCAGCTGCTGCTCTTCAACCACCATTCCTAAAAATAACTATTTCAGACGTTTTCTTGATTAACAGCCAGGTTCCAATTATTGCAGTATGTGCTGAAGCTATCAATGATCGTTTGTAGGGTATTAGGGCTGTCAGAAAGGAGAACTATGTCGTCCGCGTATAACAAAGCATTTATTTGCATACCATTCACGATGAGACCAGTTGGAAGTTCGAAGTGTAGATCGTTTAGAAATAATACAAATAAAAGGGCACTCAGTACGCATCCTTGCTTGACTCCTTTGGATGTCTGAAAGAAGCTAGACATACTAGTTCCATCCCAGACTGTAGCAGTCGTATCCTTGTACAGTAAACGTATAATGGAAACCATTTTTGAAGAGACACCTAGCTTTGACAATTTGTAAAACAAAGCTTCTCTGTTAATGTTGTCGAACGCTGCTGACAAATCTACGAAGAAAGCGTAAAGTTTTTTCTTCTGGCTAAGTTGAAGTTGGATGATACAAGAAAGGTTGTATACTTGGTCAACTGTACTGTATTGACTTCTGTGTGCGGCCTGGTATTCATTGAGTATGTTGTTCTCTTCAATCCAGAAAGTGAGCCTTTAAGCAGAATCGTTGTAAATATTTTGTAAAGCGTGTCCAAGAAGGAGAGCCCACGATAATTCAAAGCGATGCTGGCATCACCCTTTTTGTATAGGGGGAAAATAATTGACTTTCTGAAGGCAGATGGTATAGTTTCTGCGTCAAAGATATCTCTGAGTAGAATGTGTATTTCTTCAACAAATGAAATGCTTGCGTTTTTGTAGAACTCGTTCGGAATGCCGTCAATGCCTGGTGCTTTGTTTTCTTTTGTTGTTTCTATTGCCCAACACACTTCAGAAAATTCTATTTGACTATCAAGCATTGGAAGATGAATGGTTTCAAAAACTGTTGTAGGTAACGTGATACTCGACGATAATGTATTCAATGTGCCATATCTCTTTTGCGATTCTCCACCATTCTTTTGCTGAGTTCACAGATGCAAGTTGTTGAGAGATGTTTTGTAAGTATTCGCGCTGTTTGGACTTGCAGAGTGCTTTATATTTTTTGTTTGCTGCGATATAATTTTTTCTGCTAACTTCGAGGTTATATTTCTTAAATATTCTCAGTGCTTTAAGTGATTCTTTTCTAGCAATTTGACACTGTAAATCATACCATGGTTTCTTCTTTTCAAATGTTATACCCTGATTGTTAGGCTTTCCGTTTGCTTCGTATACACACTTTTTAATTGTCTCACATCTTGATTCAATGTGATCATCCCGCACAATATACTGTGGTATAGCTTCGTTTAGCTTGTTTATGTAGTCTGAACGCTTTCTTTCCACCCACTTGAGCCTTGGAAGTAACTGCATTGTCGAATTTCTAGAGATTTCTTCAGATGACTTTAATTTTAGGGTTAAGGGCATGTGATCAGAGTATGCCTGACAGCCAATAGAAAAATCTTCAATGATACCTGCTGAATCGTAAGATGAACAACAATAGTCAATTACCGATGATCCTCTGCTCGATACGAATGTGAATTCTCCACTTTTATCACCAAAGCTTCTCCCATTTAAAATGAACGCACCAATGTCCTCCAAAAACTCAAGAAACTCATTGCAGTTTCTATCAGTTGTAGAGTCTTTCGAACGTCTAGAATCAGTGACTGACTGCTGTGACACCGCCTGAATATCTACCGAACCTCTCGATCCTGTTCTGACGTTAAGATCACCCAGCAATATGAAATTACTCAACTCAAATTCAATAAACGCATTTTTCAAAGTGTTGAAATCTCTGCTCCAGTGGTTGCAGTTTAGATAACATGGAACTAAATTGACAGTTTCCCCGTGAAATACACCTCGTAGAATTGTAATTTCATTATGAGTTATAAATTGTAGATGATGTGAAGACTCTATAGTTTTACTATAACCCAATAAACACCCTCCGCTGGCTCTGCCGAAGTTTTGAGTTTTTATTGCTGGAACCCAGTGTAGCTTAAAACCTTTGAAGAATTTTTCATAATTATGGATGTGTTCAGATATTATAAAAGTTTCATATAGAAAAAAGATTTGAAATTCAGATATATGTATATTTAAAAAAGTTACATAAAATTGATTTATTTGCAAGACCAGCTATATTATAACATAAAACCTGACAGACTTTGGGTTGCTAATTTCGGAAATTTTCGATATTAGAAATTTGATTCTTCGGTGGATCTAGGACAACAACATACGTCGACTGCGTTCTTGACAGAAGTTCTTCAATAAAAGTTTTGTCTTCTTCATTTGTCGTTTTTATTACGCCTTTTGGGTTGCACTTGTATCGTCTGCTCCCATTAACAGTGAGAGTCCAACGTTTTATTTCGAGACGAAGACCACTGTCAGCTCTAGAAAGGCATCGTTTGACTTGCCGAAAATGGTATTGTTCTGATCGTTCATTTGCAGTGAGATCCTTGTTAATGGAAATACGCGTTCCCGCTAGGTGTTTCGTTGAAGATAGAACCGCCTGAACTTCAGTTGAATTGGCAAGCTCAAACAAAAATGCCGTTTTATTTGCATTTCGCTGGCTGATTTTACAAGCGTTGTTAGTGGTAGCAGACACTTTAAGAGTTGATAAAATTAATGTCACTGTTCTAAAAGCGTGGGGTGCTTTTGTATGACATTTTTAAGCTAACTGCATATTTAGCAGGTAAATATGTATATACATAGGGGACTGAAATATAATTCCGATACGTGTCTCGGATAGCAAAACTAGCTCTTGGCGCGTAACCAATAGATCTGGGCTCGATTCTCAGTCCGGATTGATCGAATTTTTTTTTTTTTTGGGTTACCGAAAATTACCCACTGAGTTGGTCCCCCCTCTACTTTATCCTTTCTTTCCCCATTTCCCTAAGAAGCTCAAATTGGCGGTATCGAAATTTAGAGCTCGATTTCAATCGTTATTATTTTTCACTAGTTTAATTCCGAAATGCAGAGTTAGTTTAAAAATGCCATACAAAAACACACCACGCTTTTAGAACAGTGACATTAATTTTCTCGTCAGTAATTTTGCTCTTCAGCTAAGAAATATTTTTTTTACTTTTTGGTTGATTAACTCTTAAAGCGTGTTTTAAGTTTTTTAAACAATAATTTTTGTATCTAAACATATAAAATTATAATAAGACTATCCTTAAATAATTTTTTTTCTATAAATTCAATATGCAAAATAAATGCTTCAGCTTAGTTTGAAAAATCATAGTGATGGTAACAATAAATTCAAAAACAACCCATACCACCATATCTTTAATACAGATTGTAAACAAATTTAAAAACAAAACAAAATATGAGCCCATCATCGTCATGAATACCAGTAATAAAATTCAATATGCAAAATAAAAGCTTCAGCTTAGTTTGAAAAATCATTGATGGTTACAATAAATTCAAAAACAACCCATACCACCATACATTTAACCCTAGAAAGGTAACCATATTTTTTAGTACGTTACAGGTAACCATTCGTCGAACCGACGAAGTTGTATTCAACTGCGCTGCAAAAGAAAAGTTATTAACTAATTCCTGCAAAGTTAAATAATTTATGTTTATTAGTTATTTTTTATTAAGAAACAGACAAAAAATTTTTTTTTTTTAATATTTGAGTTTTTATTTGGAAAAAGTTATTTGAACACATTTTTTTTGAGATCACTTTTTTTTATTTTTATAAATAGCATTTTAGTTTTTTTTATAAAAAAAGTAGGAAGATAGGAGTTAATTAATTAAATAACAAAATAAAAGTAAAAATAAAAAATAAATAAAAATATTTGTGAATTTGTTGCATAGTTCAACTTTATGCTCTCCACATATCGTCCCTCATCTCACGAACTGACGTATCTGCTTTTTCAATATTTTACAGGAGAGCAGTTTTTAGTTTTGTGTCCTACTTCTATAGGCGTTACTTTTGTGTTTTACAGCGGTTTTGGTATTTTTTTTTTTTGTAAAATTACAAGAATTTGCTAAAGTTTCAAATGATATGAGATTCAATGCATACACTTTACTAAAAACAGTTAAAAATAATCGATCAACCACATACGTCAGTTCGTGAGAAATTTTAGTGAGAAGTCTAAGTGTCGTGACAGTATACACAGGCACCTCTGTTTTGAAAAAAGCTTATTAGTGAGACATTATAGTGTCGTGATAGTATGCATAGGTATCACTGTTTTGAAAAAAAGCTCGCCCATAAGCCTTTTACTGAACATTTTTGTTTGACAGAGTATAGTAAACAGGAAGAACCAAATGCCATTTAAATTTAATTTAGTGATGGGTGAATAGCCAAAATGGGCTTACATCTTAACATAAACTTAAGGCGTTTTTATTTCTACTCACCGATAAACGCACCTCGTACCTGAAACTACTGTATTTTCACAATGATTTGCAAAATAACGGAAAACCGCTACCCACAAAATTGCAGTTAGGTCTGTTCGTGAGAAACTTTTTACCTAAAATTGCATTTATGCCAACTATGTCATAACGCATTGAACCATGTTCCAGAAATTTTTCAGGGAATCTAATGATGTAGAAATATGCAATCAAGTTAACCTAGCACATATATGCCCAAATCTCAAAAACGACCATTTGCGAGTTACGCCACTTCGTGAGATGAGGGACGATATGCTCGCATCACATATATTGCATGTTGACTAGGTCATGCGTCGTTTTACGTACGTGTTTTTGTTTTTGATGCAATAACATTTTCCTCCCTTAACGGGTCTTTATTTTGGAGGGAACTTTTTCAATATTAGCTGTAATATTAGTGGGCCTGATCTTATCTGATCGAGCACTAAAAGTTACAAAAAAGGTAACCTTCGTCGTTTCGACGAACATTGGTGTCCTTTTACAATAAAAAAAAGTACTTACCCAAGCAGGTACGCCACCGAACGCCCACACACTACAAACAGTTGGAGATGACTAAAGCTACACGAAAACAGAATGCATTCCCAAGGATGGGTAAGGGAAAAATGAAAAATCAAATTGGTGTTCGTCGAATCGACGAAGGTTACCTCTCTAGGGTTTTAATATAGATTGTAAACAAATTTCAAAACAAAACAAAATATGAGCCCATCATCGTCATGTATACCAGAAATAAAAGGAACAATTAAATAATTAAATATCCCTTTGAGAATTGGTTTCTGTACGCAAAAATCCCATAAAAATCTATTTATTTTTTCCTGGCAGAGCGCTTTGAGTAATTAGGTGATACTTCTATTTATATTAATGCAATGCCTTTACTTAAGGAGATTTATTGAATTTTTTTTAATGTTATGGAGTCGTTTTTGAGAAAAGAGCGATTATGTAAAATTGATAAACAAAATTGTATGGCAGGTACCGTTATTTTTGGTTAAAAAAGTGAAAAAAAAACGTGTGTGCAGAATCACCAAAAACCACTGTACCAAGTTTGCAGAAAATCGATCGAGCCGTTTAGGCTGTAGACGAATAGACAGACAGACAGACAGAATTGTGCCACCCACTTTTTTGGTGTCTCTATCATCGTAATGTCATGATTGATTGTTATCTCGAATTTTTTTTTGCACGAATCCAAAACTTGCCTTCTAGTACCTACAGTGAGCGTCAAAAAAAAGTGTACAGCTGTGAACTGCGTTTTTGTAACACTGTTGAAGAAAATAGATTCGATCTTTTAGGAAAATACTTATCTTATTTTTTAAAGCTGTTAATCTTCAATGAATTGGCATATAAAACTCAACAAAAAATATTATAGGAAAAATTCAATAAAAAAATAACAAAAAATACTTAATTTTTATGGCGTCAAAAGAAAGTGTTAACTATTCAATTAAAGCGAAAACCTTAAAATCAATACTTCGTCTGCTTCCCTTTCGCCCTTAGGACACCTTCTATGCGTCTGGGGATTGACTCTACCAGCTTCCCTGTCAATTCAGCTGGGATTTTTTGCCACTCTTCAAACAAAATTGAATTTTGTGCCTTTTTGCTAAATAATTTCCTCTTTTGGATCTGTTTGTACAGATAATCTCACAAATTCTCAATGAGGTCAAGGCCTGGGGATCGCGGAAGGTCTTCTAGTTGCTAAGAAGTACCATGGAGTAACCATTCCTTGACCAATTTCGATGTATGCTAGAGGTCGTTGTCTTGTTGGAAGACCCATGAATCAGTTAACCCCAGTTTTGCAACACTAAACGGCAAATTGTCTCTTAAAATATTAAGGCAATTTTCAGTCCTCATTGTACTGTCAATAAATACAAGGGTTCCAACTCAGTTCACAGCTGTACACTTTTTTTTGACGCTCACTGTACATATATCGCATAAAAATTTAAGTAAATTTCACAGGAAACACATTTTTTGTGATCTGGTATTGTATCGAATATACATACATAGATGTATAAGACAGGCTCACACATCTTTGGTTTCCGAATTCAAATAAAAATTACTTCATTCTTTCCCGAGGCACAGTGTGGGAATTCACTCATCTAGCAGAATTTAATTCAAAAAATGTCTGCCACAAACTGATGTAAGAACTTAATTTGCTATGCTTAAGTTTCTTCTAAGCGATTGTGAAAGAAATTTAACGTGGGAGTCATGGAAACAATATTTACGTTCTTAAAATTGCGATTGGTGGTTGACTATAGGCGTTTTTCTTTTTTAGCTCCGAGCATAGCACTGAGCTGTCAAAAACAGATCAGTGTTTCTTTTTTAGCTCCGAGCACTCATAGCGCTCAACTTGTGTTTCTTTTTTAAATCAGAGCTAGCTCGGAGTACGCTCCATGCACAGTACACATATCTAAGGTATTATCTTGCGCATGTTGTCCGAAATGAGAACTGTCAAAGAAATTCAAGATGGCAGCCTTACGTGACCCCGTCCATTGTATAACAACAACAACGAAGAAAACAAACACAAAAGGATAATTTAAATAACACTAAAAATCAGGAAGGAATGTTGTTTGCATGACAAAATAATATTAATAAACATTAAAAAGCTTGAAATAATTGTATTTGCTAATAAATAAGTAACAAATGAACACATAACACAACAAATTTTGATATTTAACGAGTGGGGGTCACGGGATTCGCCATTTTCCACTGATTTTGATGGATGCGTAGAACTGAACAACAATGAAAACGCTAATGATATTACCTTTAATATGTGTACTATGCGCTCCATGAGCTCAGAATAAAAAGACCGACCGAATGGAACAAATAGCTGAGCGCAGCCAACTTCACTCATTTCAAGTGGCCGCGTTCGACACATCAGTTTCAGTTCACAATTTGGAAATTTTTCGAGTTTTTGATTGGCCATCTGTCTGATGAAAATTAAGTCATAACTTAATTTTGGTGAGTTGAACGCATCGCAATCGTATGACAGTTCAGAGCTCAGATGTGTTTCAAAAGGCGTTTTTCTTTTTAAGCTCTGAGCAGAGCATGGAGTAGAGCTCGAGCTATCGGAGTTAGCTCTGAGCAGAGTATGATCAGAGCCCTCCGATATAATTTTGAAACACACCTGAGCTCTGAAATGTCATACGATTGCGATGCGTTGAACTCACCAAAATTGAGTAATAACTTAATTTTCATCAGACAGCTGGCCAATCAAAAACTCGAAAAATTCTAAATTATAAACTGAAATTGATGTGTTAAACGCGTCCACTTGAAATGAGTGAAAATAAGAGTGAAGTTAGCTGCGCTCACCTATTTGCTCCAATCGCTCGGTCTTTTTATCCTGAGCTCATGTACTCCGAGCTAGCTCTGATTTAAAAAAGAAACACAAGTTGAGCGCTCTGAGTACTCGGAGCTAAAAAAGAAACACAGATATTTTTTTGACAGCTCAGTGCTGTACTCGGAGCTAAAAAAGAAAACACCTAAAATTATATCGGAGAGCTCTGATAAAATAAAGACCCAGTCCCTAGAAAAAGTTGGAAAATAGCGAACGAAACGTCGCACAGTGTCGAAATTCGCTATCGGAGTTAGCTCTGAGCAGAGTTTGATCAGAGCACAGTACACATATTAAAGGTAATATCTTCCGAGTTTTCATTTTCGTTCAAGTTCGCGCATGTGTCAAAATCTCAGAGACCCCTGTCAGTTCATTGGGGGTGTACTGTGACATGTTCAACACTTTCCAAATTTTACATTTAGATTCTCAGTTTTCTCAATTTTCCAAGCCTCTGATTGGCCAAAATTCAGAAATCTGAAGATTCAGTACTGAAATTGAGGCATTAAATGTACCTATTGTCAATTTGACAAGGAGAATTTATTTTTTTTTTGTTCAGTATCTGACAACCGATTTTTGAAAACATGCGCAATATATTACCTTTAATATGTGTACTGTGCTCTGATCAAACTCTGCTCAGAGCTAACTCCGATAGCGAATTTCGACACTGTGCGACGTTTCGTTCGCTATTTTCCAACTTTTTCTAGGGACTGGGTCTTTATTTTACTGTAAATCAAACTGTTACAAAATGATAATTTCTTCACAATTTTTCTTACTTTTTACAT
Source organism: Dasysyrphus tricinctus (assembly GCA_963921185.1). Taxonomy (NCBI): domain Eukaryota; kingdom Metazoa; phylum Arthropoda; class Insecta; order Diptera; family Syrphidae; genus Dasysyrphus; species Dasysyrphus tricinctus. The sequence goes on along the minus strand of OY992531.1, from coordinate 171,744,471 downwards.
TAATCGGAACTATTAATGCGTTTACTCATGTATCTTCTTTGTTACATTACAGTAAAAAAAAAACATCAACAACAATGAAAATAAATAAATAAATAGATCTGGATTTTAAACACTACAATTACAAACAAGAACTTTAATGCTAATATCACAGAACTTTTTTGATGGCTACACTGTAGTTTGATTTTATGTTGTCTTTATCTTCTTTCGTGTTCATTTCTTTTGTCAGTCTTTCTTGTATCTCAAGATTGTTTTTTTCTTTCTTATGTCAGCTTGATATTCAGCCATCCTATTCCTACCTTATTATTGTTTATTTTTTAGTATTGGCATTGTATATAAATTCTATAGTATTCTCATGAAGAAAAAAAGCTCGTGGCCATCTATGCGTCCAAATGTAAAACTAATTTTTGTTAAGGGATCTCGGTAAGGCGATCACAGCGAACCTATCGACCAAATGTCTACCTAAAAAATCGTGTTTCATGAGAATACTATAGATTCGATATACAATGGTATTGGTAATAATGAGTGATAAAAGAGAAAGGTTTTTGCAAATAAATAGTGAATTATTAATAGAAACGAAAACATTATTTCATATTGCAATGACGAATCTATGTAAATCTGTTTGCGAAGTTAGTGGAATTGATGAGAAAGTATCCGGATATAACAAAAGACAGAGCGTTTTGATAATCATACCTATTACCGATGTCGTCTGGTATTTTCGACATCTCTCGTTTTCTCTGTCATGTCGTTTTTCAAACGGCATTCCATAACTTCCATAACGAAGACTAGCAGTTACCCGCCCGCTTCGCCGGGCCTCCGGTTAAATTCAGGATAATCGAGAGCCGAATGTAATAGATATTGTTTTTTCAATCAAATGTTTGAAAGAAAATTTCAACTTGAATGATTTGTTAAAAATTACTTTATTTTTTTTTTCTTGTGTAAAATGAAGTTGTTTTGGTACCAAATATTTTCTTCTTTTTTTGTTTCGTATAAAAAAAAAATGTATCCTATAGCTTCTTCCAATACAAAATAGCCATCTCCTCAAAGTTTCAATCAAATCTATTGCGCCATTTGAGTGTGATTGTCTAACAAACATCCAAACAAACAAACTTTCTTATCTATACATAGTATAAAGTAAAGTCGATAATTTCGTCTGTCTATTCCTTGGTGCTAACTCGGCGTGAAAACGACCGAATGGATTTGAATGGGGTTTTCACAGTTAGGATCAGCATCTTTTGCAGATTGCTTCTGTCCATTAAAAAATTTAGAAATCTAGCTATTTATAGGGTGAAATGGGGTAAACACAAAAAATGGAAGGCATTTCCAAAAAAAAAAATCGCATTAAAAATAATATTTACAGAACTGACTAAGCGTCACCTAAGGTCCATATTTTTTTTAAATTAAGGTATGTATAGGGTGAAATGGGGTAAAAATACAAAAATTATATCTGATTTAAGAAATTAGTTGTGTGTTTGGAAGGTTTTATTCAGAGAATCTATTTTGAGCATCACTTTAGGCGACACATATTCTAAAATATATATGTATAAGGTGAAATGGGGTAAAAATTAAAAAAATGGTATTTGATTTAAAATTTTGTTTTTCTGTTCGAAAGGTGATCTGCATCTTCTCATAAAGGTGTGTGTATACAAAATTTAAAAGTTTAGGTATTTATAAGGTGAAATGGGGTGAATTAAAAAAAAATGTCTTACTAAACAATTTATCAAAAAAATTCTTTTCGTGATGGTATGCATTTCCCCTGGAAGGTTTTTTTTATTAACCTCCCAGGAAGGTTTCTGTATACAAAATTTAAAATTAAGTTGTTTATTGGGTGAAATGGAGTCAAAACAAAAATATATTTCAATCCGCATGAAAAACATTCTTCACTCAAATCCACATCAGCCACATTGAGTTTTTTATAAAAGATTTTGCTATTTATAGGTCGAAATGGGGTTAAACCAAAATATTCATTCCGATTACAGAATCCGACGAATGACTTGCGGAGGGAGTCAGACCTAATTTTGACATTTGGCTCATAGTAAAAATGTCAAATTTGAGTCCGATTCCCTCCGCAGCTCATTCGTCGGATTCTGTAATCGGGGTGATTATATTTGATTTAATTTTTTTTTTTCTTTTTGAAAAACGATTGGCATCTTTCAAAATAGACACAAAATTAAAATGGGGTAAAAGGAACACAATAGGCGTGTTCTTGAAAATGAGATCTCAGAGCCCTCAGCAATTTCAGTCTCTTGAACAGGATTCCTCAGATATTTTGCAGTCAAATCACTGAGGAAAGAAAATATTGGATTCGCTTGCTCAGTTTTTGACACTGAGCCCTCTGAGATCTCATTTTCCTTAACTAGCCTAATATTTCCAACTAAAAAATGTATACTCAATCATTTTTGTGAAACCGAATCTGCCATAGGTATATCTCAGTTCAATTCAATAATTAAATATTATTATTCTCAATATTATTTATTTATTTTGTATAGAAAAATACTTAAAACTCAAAGCTTCCACTTACAAAAAGCTTCTACCTACTAGAGGTCTGCATGAATGTATTCATTTGCTCCCTTTCAACGGGTGCAATACTTCAGTGTACACCATTCATTGCAATTTTTCGACATAGTATACAGTGAAGTGAAGTACCCACTCTATAAGAAGCAGTTAGTGTATTCTATTCGGTCATCTAATTTCAAAATGAGTACACTGTTTTCTTTTTCTCGCACGCTGTGTGGCTTGATTTGAGCCAACAGTGTACAATGTTTACTGAGGGAAATACACTGAGTACACCGAGTGGATTAAATGAAACGATTTCAATGTGTACTTGGTTTCTAGCTTCGTTGAGAGAAGAAAAAATTGAATTAAAATAAAATAAAAAAATAGAAACTACTAAGGTATAATATATAATAATAATAATAATAATAATAATAATAATAATGTACTCAGTGTTCATAGTGTAGTATACACTTTTTCTATGAATACCCATATTCTAAATACCTGTCCTTCGTGAGTTCACTGCAGTAAGTGTTTGTTTTGAAATGGGTGCAAGACTCATTCAGTAGTCAAATATTAAAGTATTCATTCATTTGAGTTTCAAGCAGTATGTACAATATTACAGAGTGCTTGAAATAAAATGAATGTCTTGGAATTGGTTTCAAGACATTCAATGCAGACCTCTACTACCTACCCATTTTTTTTTTTTTTTTTTTTTTTTTGAGATACAACCTTTTCGCTTGGGAGAGCAGGATTCTACAATCAAAACATTCGAATTCCCAAAATCTCAGCTCGGTTTTTTTTTTTAATAAGCGCAAATAAACGGAAATAGAATAGCGCTAATTGAAGATTCTGTTCCAAAAAGTCGGAAGCACTAAAATTTGATCCCACTTTCTTACATATTACCACTTTCATAAGCATTGAAAACAACTTTCGAACGGATTCGAAAGTAGACCAAAGTTACATAGTAGGGCGCCTGTCCGAATGAAAAACATTCTCCACTTCAATCCACTCCATCCACATCGGAAAGCTTAACTCGAAGAAACAGACAAATTTTTCTTTCAGTACCGTAGATATTAGATCACACTGAAATAGGCAGGTGAATTTAATTAACAAGTTAATTTCAAAGGTTGGAGCTCCAGTAATCTTATTGCGAAACATAAATCCACCGAAATTATGCAACGAAACTCGATTGCAAATTAAAAGCCTAAGAAATTAGGTTATTGAAGGTACCTACCATTCTGACTGGCTGCGATACTGGCGAAACTGTTTTAATACCTAGAATATCAATGATTTCATCAGATTTTATTTTCCATTTTAAAAGAGTTCAATTTCCTATACACATTTGTTTTGGTATGACCATAAACAAGTCACAAGGACAAACTCTCAATGTGGCTGGAATCGATTTGAGTGGAACATGCTTTTCACACTATACGTAGCCCTTTCGCGTGTAACTTCAAAACAAAATCTTTTTGTGCTGGCGGTTGGAGAAAAAACAATTAATGTTGTTTACAATGAAATTTCATGAAGTAGGTAATTTTATTTATAAATTATTAATAAAAAAGTTATTAACTATGTTATAGAAAATATGCAAATATGTATTTCCTTTTCCATTGTATTTATTAAAAAGAAAATTTTTCCCGGGCGAACCCGGGACGGGCCCGGTTGCTAGTTTATAATATTAGTAAGATTTTAAAATGATGAAAAAGTAATAGATATCTGTCAAACTCAAGTGGAATTGAAAAAAAAATCATTAGACAACGCTCAAAAAACAATAAGTGCGGTTTAGTTTCATTACATATCGTCGCCCTAGTATTGAAGTGCCGTATACGCCATTTTTACATTTTTGGGAATTCGCTTTTAAATGTTTGAAAGTCTATTTCCAAAAAAACTAACCGCTGGCATTTTTATTGATTTTTTAGTATGATATATACCTAGTTAAATTATCTTTTATATACATTTTAATGCATATCTAATACTCTTTTAGTTCTCAAAATATTTAAATTTTCGTCCAAAATGAGTTTGCCGTATACGCCATAAAAATCAGTATTTTCTTTTCTTCATACACGTACGTCAAAAAAAAGGTAAAATCCTATGGACAAAGAAATATTTTGTTTTGCTAATGGTATACGTGCCTTTGTATTCACATAAGTCAAAACAATAGGTACTGAATATACATTTGAAGTATTATGACGTACGTTGCAAGATATTATAGTCTAAGAGCTACCAGCCACTTTGACTAACCTACTAGACACAAGGCTACAACTTTGTGTATGCTTGATTAGGGACTACTTAAGTATGAAAACCACGGTCTGGCAAGGTTGCCGCGGTCGAAAGATTGCCATCTGATTTTCTCTAAAGCCAAAAAAGGGTCAAAATTAACCTACTCGCACAAGGCTGAAACTTATTTATAATTTAGTTTATACATTCTTGTGCATAAAAAAAATTATAGTAAATAAATTTTTATAGGACAGGCTTACAGATCAGTATTTTCCGAATGCAAATAAAACTATTTCATTCCTTCCCGACGTTTCGTTGGTTTTGTTTCCAACTTTTTCAAGGGGTTTCTTTATTAGCTGTAAACAAATTACATTACAAAATTATTTTTTCTTTTTTTGAACAATTTCGGCTTACTTTTTACATTGATGGTAACAATTTAAGTTTAAATATGATGTATACGTTGAACATTAATATAAACAACGAACAAAAATAAATAAATAAATAAATATGTACGTTAGACACTACAAAAAAACAGACAAGAACTTAAATGCTAATATCACAGAAGTTTCTTTATTGCCGCACTGTAGTTTGCCTTAATGTTGTCTTTGTCTTCTTTCGTATTCATTGCCTTCGTCAGTCTTTCTTGTATTCTTAAACTTTCTATCGTATTTTCCCTCTTTTCCTTGTCTAATATTTGGACGTTAATAAAATCAGCTGTGTGTTTGGTATCTTCTATGTGCTGCGACAAGCCTGTTGTTGTTTTGTTCTTTCTTATGTCTGCTTTGTGTTCAGCTATTCTTACTCCGAGAGCCCTTTTCGTCGTTCCTATATACACAAGATCACAGTTGTCATTTGCATTACCTAAACATCCAATTTGGTAGACAACGTTGTGTTGTTGTTCTTTTTCTACGGGTGTTTTCATGTTTGAGAAAAGCTTTCTCAATGTGCAGTTTGCCTTGTAGGCAAATGTCATCTTATTTTCGTCTTGTTTAATAACTTCTTGTAGGCTTTTGCAATGTGTCAGTTTAGGTATATATGGAATGCTGAAAAATGCTCTGGAGTTGCCAGCTTCATTTTCTGCTGTTGATTTTTTATTGTCATTATTATTATTTCTTTGATTTATTTTGTTATGTATTATTTCATTTATTATGTAGTCGGGATAATTATTCATTTTTAATATGTTTTTTATTTTTGCTATGTTTTTGTCGTGAAATTGTTTGTCGCTTATATCGATTACTTTGTTGGTGAAGTTCGTTGCCGTGTTAATTTTTTGGCTCATGGGTTGTGTGGAGTGGAAATTCATCATTCTGCCAGATGATGTTTCTTTGGAATACCAGTCAAGTACAATTTTGTTGTTTTGTCGATGAAGTTTTGTGTCCAAATAAGGCAAGCTCTGGTTGCTCTCCATTTCGATCGTGAATTGTAGTTTTTTATGATAGTTGTTTAGCGTTTTTAATATTATATCAGTATCCCGTTTTTTTATTATGGCAAAAATATCGTCTACGTATTTTACAATTAATTTTATTTGTGTGTCTGTTTTCTTTAAATCGTCTAAAGCATTGTCAAGTAAATTGTCACCAACATTCCCACATATTTGGCTATAAAAAATATTATGAAACAATGGGAAACCATCAAGTATCAACAGAAATACCAAAGCCACAATTCCTAAAAATATTAGAGTTCTGTTTGAAGGATAATAATTATTTTAAATTCGAAGATAAAATCTACCTCCAAACGTTTGGAATGCCCATGGGGAACCCTCTTTCCCCTACCATTGCGGACATCATACTTGACAATTTACTTGACAATGCTTTAGACGATTTAAAGAAAACAGACACACAAATAAAATTAATTGTAAAATACGTAGACGATATTTTTGCCATAATAAAAAAACGGGATACTGATATAATATTAAAAACGCTAAACAACTATCATAAAAAACTACAATTCACGATCGAAATGGAGAGCAACCAGAGCTTGCCTTATTTGGACACAAAACTTCATCGACAAAACAACAAAATTGTACTTGACTGGTATTCCAAAGAAACATCATCCGGCAGAATGATGAATTTCCACTACACACAACCCATGAGCCAAAAAATTAACACGGCAACGAACTTCACCAACAAAGTAATCGATATAAGCGACAAACAATTTCACGACAAAAACATAGCAAAAATAAAAAACATATTAAAAATGAATAATTATCCCGACTACATAATAAATGAAATAATACATAACAAAATAAATCAAAGAAATAATAATAATGACAATAAAAAATCAACAGCAGAAAATGAAGCTGGCAACTCCAGAGCATTTTTCAGCATTCCATATATACCTAAACTGACACATTGCAAAAGCCTACAAGAAGTTATTAAACAAGACGAAAATAAGATGACATTTGCCTACAAGGCAAACTGCACATTGAGAAAGCTTTTCTCAAACATGAAAACACCCGTAGAAAAAGAACAACAACACAACGTTGTCTACCAAATTGGATGTTTAGGTAATGCAAATGACAACTGTGATCTTGTGTATATAGGAACGACGAAAAGGGCTCTCGGAGTAAGAATAGCTGAACACAAAGCAGACATAAGAAAGAACAAAACAACAACAGGCTTGTCGCAGCACATAGAAGATACCAAACACACAGCTGATTTTATTAATGTCCAAATATTAGACAAGGAAAAGAGGGAAAATACGATAGAAAGTTTAAGAATACAAGAAAGACTGACGAAGGCAATGAATACGAAAGAAGACAAAGACAACATTAAGGCAAACTACAGTGTGGCAATAAAGAAACTTCTGTGATATTAGCATTTAAGTTTTTGTCTGTTTTTTTGTAGTGTTTAACGTACATATTTATTTATTTATTTATTTTTGTTCGTTGTTTATATTAATGTTCAACGTATACATCATATTTAAACTTAAATTGTTACCATCAATGTAAAAAGTAAGCCGAAATTGTTCAAAAAAGAAAAAATAATTGTGTAATGTAATTTGTTTACAGCTAATAAAGAAACCCCTTGAAAAAGTTGGAAAAAAACCAACGAAACGTCGGGAAGGAATGAAATAATAGTTTTATTTGCATTCGGAAAATACTGATCTGTAAGCCTGTCCTATAAAAATTTATTTACTATAATTTAAATACCAGATCACCAATTTCAACAAAATAAAAAAAAAAATATGCCAGACGGGTTTGGCGGTCGAAAGTTCCTGCCAGCCCGGCCTAAAGTCTTAAAAGATGGTATTGTAAGAAATACCCTTTTTTTCTGTCCGTCCGATCTGATATATTTTTTTTTATATTCAGAAAGATGTCAGCTAACATGTTTGTAAAAATTAGCTTTGTGCGGATAGGTTTGCAATTTTGACAGTTTTTTTTAAATTTAAGAAAAAATCAAGAAAAGATATTTCCATAATACCAATTTTTAAAACCTTAGACTCGTCTGGCAGGAGCTTTTCCCCGTCCAACTCGTCAAATATGTTTTTTTTTGGGAACAGGTCAAAATTCTGGTTTCAAAATTCTTCTTTTCAAAATTCTGTTTTTTTCCAAAAAATTCTGTTTTTCAAAATTCTGTTTTTTTTTTATTCTGTCCGACGAAATTCTGTTTTTCAAAATTCTGTGTTTCAAAATTCTGCCAATTTGCTTTACGAAGAAGAAAATTCTGCTAATTCTGTTTTTCCTTAAATATAATCATTTATTATCAATTTTTCATTTTTCGAGGGAAGAGCGTATCGACAACGGATTACTGAATTATTTGGCTAGTGGAAAGAGCAGTTTTTTTGCAAGTTTTTTTCACTAAATTGCTAGAAACTTGCACACATTTTTCTATTGCACGTGGTTCGTGGTTGTGTTGACCTGACTTTTTTACGATGGCATGGACATCTCCATTCAATTAAGTCACCAATCTTCCATTGCACTTATCTTTTATTCGATAAGAACATGCCCAATTATAGTTTTTACATTCCGATACTTTTTCCAAATAAAAAAATAACCGTCAACGCACAACTTGTCTTTTCCTTTATTGGATTTTACCATCGAAATATTCATTTTTATATATTTACACAAAACACAGTCCGCAATATTACAAGTTAACCGGTTGACCAACGATTAAGCAATATTATTCTTGAATTTTTATTGAATTATTAAAAAAAAAGAGATCTCAGAATGTAAAAAAAATATATTCTTTGCTCTCAGCCGCATATTTTGAACAATATTGCCATCAAATCAACAAATATACGCCAACAAATTATTTCCATGAACAAAATGTTGTACACAAATTAAGTTCTGTTTTTTCGTAATTCTGTTTTACAAAATTCTGCAAATAATAAAAAAGTCGTGTGGAAAATGTTAAAAAGCGCGCGCTTTTTAACATTTTCCACACGACTTTTTTATTATTTGCAGAATTTTGTAAAACAGAATTATGAAAAACAGAATTTTGAAAAGCAGAATTTTGAAAAGCAGAATTTTGAAAAACAGAATTTTGAAAGCAGAATTTTGAAAAGCAGAATTTTGAAAGCAGAATTTTGAAAACAGAATTTTCACATAGGCAGAATTTTGACCCCAACCCGTTTTTTTTATATACAAGATGGCATAAGCTTACATATATGCGAAAACTATAGGTAGGTTATTGGTGTTTCAGCTTTGTCAATTTTATAAAATTTATAAAACAATTGTTAACAATAGTTAACTATTGTTAGAAAAAGAACGGACCACAGGTCTTGTTGTTGTTGCAATTCACATCTATTCTTTGACACGAAATGAAATAAATACAACAATGTAAACAAATGGGCTTTGGAAGGTGAAACGTACAAACAATTGGTCTCTTTATTTGATATTCTCTGATTAAGATTGTTTACTTACATACATGTCAAAATAAATTATTTTATTTAAAATTGATAAATAATTGTTTGTGGCAAGTCAAATTGTTCATATGGATCCTCTTTATAAAATAAATCACCGATTTTATTTCAAAAAATGGTAGAAAATAAAAAAAAATTGTGCGTGGTTTGTGTAAAAAAAACTGGAATGTCAAACGAAAACGTGTAATGTTCAGTTAATGGTTTTCACGTTTTTGAGAAGTTTTCGCCGAAAACTGGTTTTGGGGTTTGGTGTGAAAAGCCTATTACTGTATAAAATATATTTTAGTAAGCCTTTTCTGTGCCTATTTAGACAATCGATCTGAAGGAGGAAACTCCAGTCGTGCGTCGGAGCTGACACACACACTTATTTTTATAAGCGGGCGAGGGTAAGCTAGTTATCTATAAAATAAAATCTATACGAAGTCGATAACTTTATTCGGTCTCGACATATGGTGAACGAAAAAAAGCAAAGGAAGGTAGGAACGCACGTACAAACACAGATGTGTCAACATTTTTGATTTTACAAATCCGACCAATTACAATAACTTTCAATGGAAAGTTAAAAATTCTGACACCTAATGTACATCTACAATGTATGCAACGAAGTTCTATAAAATAGGCTACGGGTGTTTTTTTTACATACAAATCGTATAGAAAACCTATGATCAGCCTTATAAATAATAATTATTGTTATTTATTTTTCTTTACTTTCAGAGGGTGGTACTTCTGAAATTACTGAAATTTCAACACCAAGCAGACGAAGCAGACGAACTCGTTCTATGACACGTTCTCCATCGCCATCTCCAGTTAAAAAAGCTGAGCCGGTGCTCGAAACGCTGGTTGAGGAAGACAAACCAGAGACCATAAAATCAGATAAAGAAGACAAGGTGGATGACAAGAAATCTGAAGAGGAATCAAAATTAGGCGAACAAGCTAAAACTAATGAAGAAGTTGAAAACGAGGAAGGTGTTGAAATGCATGAAGATGATCAAGCTGAAAGTTCATGTGTTTCCGGAACCGAAACTAATGAAAAGTCAACTTCACATTCTGAAATATCTCCGGAAAATTGTGGATCTAATGAAAAAACAGTTGAGGAAATGGATGTCGACAAGGCTCTAGATTCCAAAAAAGAAGGGGACTCTCAGAAAAAACACGATTCTAAAGTAGAAGATAACGACAAAAACACGGAGAAAAAGGAAAAACGTCTTAGTCGCAAACGATCTCATTCAAAGTCTAGATCTCGATCCAAATCTAGATCAAGGTCTCGAACAAGAGATCGAAGTCGCAGTAGATCACGATCAAAAAATTCACGCTCCCGATCTCCAAGGGTCAAGAGAAGCACAAGTCGATCCAAAAATATAGACGAGTCGACAAACGAAGAGGACGAGCCAGTGATTGAAGACAAACAGTTTGGCTTAAGTTGGCGTAAGTGTAATTGACATTTTTATAGTTAAATTACTAGTTAAAATATTTTTTTTTTTTTAATTTTAGTTGATTCCGATTTACATCTTACAATTGATCCAGTGACCTTCACATCGTCGAAACCAATGTCCCATGAAATATATTCCTTAGTGTGGTCTGGTGCTCGCACAAATTATGGAGTACGTGAAGGAAAAGTTTGCTTTGAAGTACGTTTAGCTGAAGAGACAAATGTCAATCAGTTTAAAGATGAACCTTTTATAAGAGGTTTGCGTTGTGGATTTTCAACAACAAAGACAAATCTTTTGTTAGGCGAAGGAGAAAATTCATTTGCCTATTGTGAAACTGGAAAAAAAGCTCTTAACGGAGAATTCATCGAGTATGGCAAACCATTTAAACTAGATGATGTTGTGGGATGTTATTTGGATTTAGACAGCACTCCATGTACCATTCAGTTTACCTTAAATGGTGAGGAACTTGGAACAGCATTTGAATTTAGCAAAGAAATACTTGGAGAAGAAGACGCACTATTTCCCCACATCCTAATAAAAGGTTATGAAGTATCAGTAAATTTTGCAGACAGTGAGAACCTTCTCGGTAATGTCGAACGTCCAAAACGTATGCGAAGAAAGGAAAAGCCCCGCAAAGATAGCACAAAATCTGAGGATGCCAGTGCTAAGGATACTAGTAATACTGAAGATAATTGGGAAATCGTAGACGAAGCCAAAATGGATGACACTGAGAATGATGAAGAAAAAAATGAAAAGAAGGAAGAAGAAGTTAAAGATGGCGAAGAACCCAGTAAAGATGAAGACAAACAGGACGTGGAAAACAAATCAAATGAAGATGAGTCTGCTGAAGTAAAAGAAGACAAAGTGGAAAATAAAGATGAAGACGATACAAATACAAAAGAAATCAAAGAAGATAAAACAACAGAAGCTGACTCAGGTCAAGATAAAAATAAAGAAGAAGAGGATGAGAATGAAAGTAAGAAAGCTTTGCCTGAAGATTCAAAAGAAAATGGTCACAAAGCATCAGACCGCAAGAAGAAAAGCAGGGAGTCAAAAGACTCGAATCTGGATTACGTTATGGAAGAGATTGAGCCTGAAGAGAGGGAGGAAGTGGTTCTGTTATCTGGATATGAATTGATTGCCTTAACGCCAGAAGATAAATTCATAAGCGGACCACAAAGGCCCGAGAGTCGAAAGGAATGCGAAGTTTATCTTTTAGTTGGATTACCTGGGTCAGGAAAAACGCATTGGGCACTCAACCACATTAAAGAGAATCCGGAGAAGCGGTATCACACAATAGGAGCTGACGATCTCATTTCAAAAATGACGGTAAAAAAAATAATTGTTTTATTTATCTTTTTCAGCTAAAGGAATGCCAATTCGTTCAAATTAGACTACAACTGAGGCAAATCCAAATTAGGACACATTTCATTCATTATTATTCAACATGCTGAAAAATCCAAATTTGGGCAGCCTTGGAATTGATTTAAAATCCGTTGTCGTATATTTGAAATTTGCTTTTATTCACAACTTTGATGAAACTCCGGAGTTCTTATTCATAAGTTGGGCTACTTGCAGTTTCTACATAATATTGTGAAAGTTGACCTACTCTTAACAAGTTCAACTTAAGATTTGCATAGGTATGCAAATAATGTAAAATGTATAACTATTAAAACAATCCCAACCTATTTATAAAACATATTCTGGATCTTTCTGTCTTACCGACGTTGACAGCTGGAGAACAATTACAGTGGGTGATCAAATTATTACGGCCACTTTACAAAAAATAATAATTTGCAGAATATAGTTGGCAAGCAAACACCATTTCTTTCAAATGACGTTTTGCCGTCGTCGTGCTGTCGTATCTGAAATGTTGATTCCCGACTCCTGGATCAAAAGTGTCAATATCCTTCTTAGTTTTTTTTCTATTTTTTATACAGATTTCCGTTATTTTTCGTTTATTCCGTGCCGTTCTTGCCATTTTTCGTCCAGGTTTTCTGACTCTTAAAGGCAATGTGCTAGCTTTTTCGACTCTATTTTTATAAATTGTATCCACTGGAGACTTTGACACTCTTGCCAGAGACGCTGTCTTCCTCTGAGATTGGTCAGTTTTTGATTCCGATATCGTAATGTCTTTGTTTTAGGCTGAAGAAAGGTATTTTCATCTTTCCATATCTTTTGAAGTATCTTTACCAAAATTTCTTAAGAATGTATTGGAAACGGTAAAGTGATGCATAAAAATATATTCAAAATTAATAAACATTTCACTATTTTGCTAAAAACCTTGTTTAAAATGTGCAAACCAAACATTTCCTGACAAAAACTTTCAAAAACTCGGAAAATAAAAATGGATTTCCACACAAAGAAATGGAGTCCATCTCTAAAAAGCTTGTGGTTTTTTGTATAAATTTTTTTCAATTTTTTCACTTTCTAATTTTCAAAGCTCAAGATCCACAAATTAAGATTCAATGACAAAAATATTTTGCTATGGGCTTATACTACATAAATTTGGACCATATTCTAAAAAAATTAGTATTTTTTGTTAGGTGACCGTAATAATTTGATCACCCACTGTAATATCGTTGGTTTTCAGAGATGAATACGATAAAGAAGTCAAGGGCTTTCTATTATTTTGTAGTACCTAGAAGCATCTTACATTATTACCATCTCAAGATAGTTTTCTTCCACTGCATCATCTTCTCTAGCGAAGAGTAGATAATTATGAACAATTTAATTTATACAAAACACAGATTTTAGGACTCAGACCTTTGTTTTTATTTTGTAATTATATTAATTTTATAAATTATTAACGTTCAATGTCAAAGAGCAAACAGTCAACAACTATATTGAATAAACAGAAATGAAGAAGAATCCCAAGTTTGATCGCTAAATTCTATTTCGGGGAGTTTTGCATAACCAAAGTTTACTAAGTTTTTGTGTTATTGACTAAAGAATATCAAAAGATGAGCTTGAGCTTGAGTGAATAAAAGCAATTTCTGAATATGACAACAAAGACCGTAGAGTTTTTAACTTCGAGTGAATAAAATCGCCCTTCATTCTCTTAAATGCAACGCCAGCTTTTATTGATTGACTTCGTTGAAAATTGAGGGTTGCGATATAAATAAAACAAATATTAAAGTTTTAAATTATTTTTCGGAATCATTTTACACCATAATTACTTGCTAAACTTTAAGTGTGCCCTCTCCTCTAGATTGACGGCAAACCACGTAAACCTCTTCACAAAGGCAATTGGGATAGAGTGTACGAATTGTGCTTACAAAGTTTATCTGCGTTGGAGGAAATAGCAACTAAAAGACGCCGAAATTACATTCTCGATCAGGTATGACAAAAATTAATAAATAAATATTCAAAGACTAACTTTAAGCACAACTAGTTTATTATAAAAAAAGAATCATTTAAAGTAACAATCAACCTTAAAAATAAAGATTTAAAAAAAATAAGCATTTGAAATAAGGATCTCTCACAAAAGTTTGAATCTTATTTCAAATATATAGGCCTTCAGTTTTTGATTGGTCTTTAAAATGTACAATATGTTGAACATACAGAAACGAGACGGTTACCATATTTGAATAAGATAATATATAATTATTTGTAATTTATTTTTCTGATTTGTGAGATTGGGCTTATATGTAAAAACATTTGTATTTTTGCTAGTTGTAGGTTGTTTTTGTTTCATACAAAATACGAGTACACTTGTATTTTTTTTGTATTACATATAAATATTCTTATTGAAAGGATAATGTCCTACATTTTAAATAATATTTGTGTATAACTAAAATATTATACTAACATTTTGGTTTATACTTTTTTATTATTTTGAACCTTCTTAAAAAAAGTCCATTTTTGCCTTTAAATATTAACTGCCAACCAGCTCACCAGAACAAATTTTTTGAGAGCCAATTCTAAAAAAATTATGTTGACTTAGCGCTTTGACTAATAAATGTTAAATGTCAAAGTATACACTCCTTCACCTTTTTAACCCAGCCAAACCTTTCAACCTCCCGAACCATAATAAGAATCTGAGTCTGGCCTTTGGTGGTACTATGTAGAATCTAAATTATTGTAGAAATTAGGTATTTTTGTTAACTTGATTTTTTTTTTGCAAATTTTCACAATTTGTTACAAAAAAAAGCATAGGGAAAAAATCCATGCCTGCGAAACTTGGTGAAAATTTCACGTTACCAAACAGGTTATACTATCCATAGCGATCCATGAATGAGCTATGATGAAAAGAACAAATTGCGACTTTACTACTATGTATATTACTACAGATGGCTCTCCGCTGTGCATTCATTGTCAAAAGGGTATCGGAACCATCCTAAGCTACCAGCCAAACCAGATAAAGAACCCGTGGTATTATGATGAACGTTTGCCTCTCGAAATGTACGCACGTCTAAGATGTCAGATACGTGCCTTGCGTCGATTAGCACGTGGTCGATTTGAGATTTTTTAAATACAAATACAAATACTAGCTTCTGAAAAAGTCTATTACTCGGCGGTCGTTCTTATTTCTTTCTTCGTGGATGCTGTGTCCACCAATTAATCCACCGAAGGAGTTTTTTTTTTTTTATTTTGGCACTGTGGCTCAAATCCGCATTCTTACATCTGCAAATGATTACAGCTGTAATAAATGTGGTAAATTTTTCTTTTCTTCATACCATCGTATCTCCTGGATTGTGTTTATATTTGACTACACCGCGTGAGGATAGACTAGAGTTTATACGATGCGCCTGTGGTGAAAGCTGTTTTCATGTTCTAAGTACATACTCCCAAGTCGTGATTCGTTGGTTCTTGTTGCCATTTGTGGGTTATCATTATCCAAAGCTCTCGTGTTTCTATCATAACTGAAATTTTGTGCGTGGTGGGGAAGTTAACCCGATGCCACAACCCCCAAACCCGGAGGTTCAGGTCCTTATTTAACCCTAGGACAGCAGTGGCGTATTGCACCATCTTACAAAATTGTGATAAGCATTTTTTTCTACAAATTTGTTAAAAGTGAGATTTGTGATTTGCTAATTTTGTTGAATACAAATTTCAAATGACAAATTTTTTGAAAAATCTGGGCCCGTTTCGATTAACACCAAAATGATCGCTCGACTAAACGATTGTCGTTGATTGATCTCTCTATATTTCCCTATAGATATGATAGAGATACTTATCTTCAAAACGGACTATCAAAATAACGACAATAAACTATAAGCTTAGCCCATTCCACCCCTAAATTTTCGTTGTGAAAAATAAATGTTAATTACAAAGAAACATTTGTAAAAATTGTTGTTTTGTTGCTAAATATTAATAGCGATCACAACTTTGTTCCAGTTTCCGAAAAAAATCTACACTTCATAGATCGTATATAAATAAATTCCTCTACAAACTAGTATTTCTTATATATTTTAAATGTTTTTGCGCAGAAGGCACAGAAGTAGCGACAACAGTGATTCTGAAGCGGTTTCTATCGTCCAAAAAAGAGTTTATCGCCCGCGAACTATAATTTGAGCATTTAATTTTAGTAACCAGTTTCGACTGAGAAATGTTAAGAAAGGAAGCATAATAAATAATATTGGACCTCAGATACAAAATAAGACCAAAAGGAACCAGTTTGTGATTATCAACAAATGACTTTGTGGTCTTTCGGTATATCTTTTGTTTCTTTGCAAATTTTGATTGCATGACTTACATTGGAATGCGGATTTGTAGACTTTTACAGCATCAATATTCCCGTAAATTTTCAAATCCAACCAACCGTTTTTCCTCACCAAATTTTCAAGGTCTTACAAATCAATTGAAGTAACAAATTGTGTTGTTCCTTAACATTGCGTAGTTGTCATCAAAATGCAACTAAAAACACCGTTTTGCATTGGTTACATACGTTTTTTGGCTTGAAGTGAAATAAAAAGTATTTTTTTCAAAAGAAAATTAAAATCTTGTTCTTTTAATTTTTTTGACTAGTGTGTTTAAAAAAATGGAAATTATCTTCTTTCACTTATTATTTTATAGCTCCTGTAGTACAAGAGCCGACAGCAAATTTTGGGACTGGATGTATAACTAAATTCTGAGCATGAGGGTTTATAGGTACATGTACCGTAATATAGAATACCAAAGTCTGGCAGGTTTTTTTCTCAGCCAATGGTGGGGTTGGATGCTTTATGTGTAAGCATCATTGCATCAATTCACTTTTAAAAAATATTAAATAATGCTATGTCATTTACCATAAGTCTAAAGACTGCCAGCCATTAGAATAGGTTCAATCATTTTGCCACACTACTCTTCTCCCTTAATATGTATTGGACATACCCCCCTATGCTTTACACATATTGGAGGGCCATTTGTTTACGCTCTGTTTGAGATATAAAACCAAATTGGTAAATGCACTTTTATTTTGATATGCTACTTTGATCATACTGAGAAAAAAAATTATCCGATTTTTTCACTTGAATAGGTTCACTGCTTAACTTAAATCATTAAGCTTCAAAACGCTACACCTTGGAAACCCTACATATTTTGAATAATCAAAATGCTATGAATAGAAAACAGGACACTCAAAATATGTCAGCGGTGTATTGCTCTCTTGCTTCCTCAAAAAACGCCAGATGACAAACCATTCGACTCAGCTTCGGCAACAGAAGTGCTTTAATTTAACTTAAACAAAAAATTTTGTAGTGTTTTTTTGTTTTTATTTAAGTTAACTAATTTTGTTTTGTAAATTTTATTTTGATTTATATAATGTAAGTCATTCAGCTTCACACTTATTTTTTGTTTTTATTAATATTTCATTTGTGCATACATCTTCTTACTTTTGTTGTTTTACAATGTTTAATAAAGATCCCCTGAAGAGGACAGCAACCCCTGTCGAAACGTTGGGAATAAATCAATGTAACTTTGTTTCATTGCCACTACCAGTGACCAAAAAAGCCGAAGGATGAATTAAGATCGCATCCACCAACAATTGTTAAATCATTAAGTTCACGTCAAACTGAGTGAGCCAATCGTCCTTTTTTGCTTGTCAATCGGTAGTTGGAATTGTTTTTTAAACGGGTTGTGGAAAGCCCTGGATTGAGGAAGAAAAAGGGTAATTCAAAGCTCACAATGCATTATTTCTAAAACATCGGGATATCGCAGGAAAAATATGGTAGAAGCTAAAAAATGGTAAGCAATAATTTGCAAAATGATGGTGACTATGGGAAAATAATAAAAGAAATCATAACACAGTGACTACGAAAGCGGGTAGATGAACCATTATCAGAGCTGCAACCAAATCTCACCAGTTTGCTTCAAAAACAATGAAAAAGTGTGTGTTGGCTACGGTAAAGTGTGTTATTCGAATTGCCAAATATTTAACAAGTATACAAAAATCCAAAACAAACCACTGTTCGATTTCGAAATAATTTGTAGTGAAAAATAAAATTACAACAATTCGTTTTGTGGGATAAAAAATAAGTGCTTTCGGAATCAGAGGGGGCAGGTGGGTATAATTTCTCCTTTTCACATTAGAGTTATACCCATCTGCCCCCTCTGATTCCGAAAGCACTTATTTTTTATCCCACAAAACGAATTGTTGTAATTTAATATTATTAATGAAATCGAACAGTTATTTGATTTGGCAAACAAAAAAGGACGATTGGCTAACTCATTTTGACGTGAACTTAAATCATTGGCAACCTATTCAAGTGACCCAAAAAAAATGGGATAATTTTTTTTTTCAGTATGATCATAGTAGCATATCAAAAAACAGTGCATTTACCAATAATGTCTTATGTCTCAAACTGAGCGTAAACAAATGGCCCTCCAATATATGTAAAGCATGGGGGGTATGTCCAATACATATTAAGGGAGAAGAAGAGTAGTGTAGCAAAAGGATTGAACCTATTCAAATGTCTGGCAGTGTATCATAATGATTCGATCAATAGGACACATGATTTTATCTTTTTAAGCTAACTTTATCGGATTTTTTTTTTTTTGAGACTTTATTTTGTTGATTTTTGTTTTGTTTAAAAACTCCAAAAAATAGGTCATGAGGTTCGCATAATATAATATTACCTTGAGTTCTATTAATGGATTGAGATGTTTATTCTTTGGAAAAATGACAGAGCATCATGTCCAATTTTTTTAAATTAATTAAAGTGGATATAACTCTGACGATAAAATAGAAGATCTAGCTCTTTTCAACCCACCACCCCTCCCAAAGGCTAAGAAAAAAAACTTCCAGACTTTGGTATTCTGTCATTCCGAAGGTCTGGATTCGATTTCCAGCAGCTGTCACCTAAAAACAAAAATTTTTTTTCCGAAGTACTGCGAGTTGTAAGTCACTAGGCCCTGGCTCTCTACGAGCTGTCGCGCCACCAAATTTAATTTTTTTAAACTTTGGTATTCGATATCACGATAAATGTAGGTACCTATAAACCCTCAAACTCAGATTTTGGTTATACATCCACTACCAAAATTTGCTCTCGGCTCCTAGACTACTACATTTATCATTCGATTTTGGCAACCTTCAGCTAATATTTTTATTAGCAAAAGGAAAAGATTGCTTTTTACCTGAGTCCTTAAAATAATTTTGTTTCCACCCATATAGAGCAACACAAACTACCATTTTTTATTTTGGGTATTCATATTGATATTTGCCCAACATCACTTAACATAATTGTGAATAAAAACTTTTAGCTTACGAGAACAATATGTAAACATAAATGGTGTAAAAGTAAATTGTAGTCGAACTGTACAATTTCCTCGTCTCTTCACAAATTTGTCAAAACACTTATTTTTGTAGACTGTGCAACGAAAATACAAACACAAAATTTGTGATTGTGGATCACAAGTACAAATTTGTGTTTGTTAATTGTAAAATAATACATATTCCGATTCCAATACCCACTATCCTCACGGGGAGTAGCTGTTGGTTGATTTAACAAATACCTGTGGACGCTGGTGTCCTCTGGAATGCATGTGTCTACCCTTTTAGGCCAGGAAAAATGGGTTCCGAGGTTGAAAAAATTAATTCATGAAATATTAAAATTGGAATCGACGCAGAATTGCAACCTCTATAACATATCCAAAGTCCCCCAAAATCCCCGCATTGGCTTTTTGCGTAGATGCATTTGAAGAGGTGCAGACGGGGAGAATTTGGAGGTCTATCAAACTAAAATATTTGTTTGGGTAAAATCTGATCATATGATACATGTTTTAAGGGTAATTTTTAACGCTGAATCTAATGAAACGAAATTTAAAATGATACAACCACCCAAAAAGAAGTTATAGTCCTTTTTATGTAATGATGACTTTTTTTTCATGTACAACAGGTAAAATATTACCGAAAACCCTTTGATAATAAAGGTATGTTAATGAAACTTAGAATGGATGTTTCATTTGTCATAGGAACTAAGAATCAAGAGAGTCCCTAAAAATATCCATGGTGAAAGGGTCTTAGAATGAATGTTTCATTTGTCATAGGAACTAAGAATCAAGAGAGTCCCTAAAAATATCCATGGTGAAAGGGTCTATTTGGACATCAACGCTAGGTCCCTTAAAATGCCGGCTGTAGACAAATTATTAGGGAATGCCCTATACAGCTGCAAAGATTATTTAATCGCTATCCAAGCGATGGGATGGACCAGGCAAAATAAAGCTAATAAACTGCGTTTTATACTACGGCGACTGTTACCGATAACCAGTACTTTGACATGGTATATGCACCTCTATATATGAGTATTTTTTGGTGAACTCAGAATACTCTCCAGAATGAAACCCGATCAAAACTTAACTCAGAATACTCTCTAGAATAAATCCCGATCAAAACTAAATCAACTCAAAACTATTATCCATAATAAATTAAAGTCTCAACTATTCATGAGATGTTTGATAACTTCAAGAATTTATTTGACGTACAAAGTGTTAATTTTATTTAATCCATCTTTAACAAAGCCGCGTTCAATACTGTTTGCTTTAAATGCAATTAATCATTTTAAGACAGTTAAATAATATTAGCCCTGTTTTGTTGAAAAGTTGCAACCCAGCCAGTTGAGATTTTACACGCAGTACAACAGCAACCACCAGCTGCCAATTACTTTACCTTTTTTCGGCAGTCAAATGTGACTAACGAAGAATGTTTTGGAACAAATTGGAACTATGGAATTCTAATACAAGAAGAGCTTTAAAAACCAATCTGGCTTTCAACAAAACACGGCTATTGTCTTCTTTTTTTTCGAGAATTTATCCAAACCGTATAGTCACAGCAATATCACAAATTGTATTACATTTTTTTTTTTCAATTCCCACTGACAACTGCACTCCTGCAATGAGCTTAGCAAGGATTTAAAAGTAATATTTCCATCCAGAGAACATTGAGATAATGAAGTCGTGACGATAGATTTCGACACAACTATTTTTATTGTTGGCTCACAGATGTGGTGTTGGTTCAGGAATCTTCTTTGGGTCTCTTAGTATCTCTAGGTCCTTTTGGGTACTAAACTTTGCTAGTGTATTACAAGCTGAATTGCTGATCAGGGGAGCATGCAAAATATATAAACAAACCCCAGACCAGAACCGAAGAACAGCTACGTATCCTCAAAGGCAGCTGTTGAAGTCATCGATTCAAAATTTGTCCAGGAATGCCAAGATAAGCTCGCAAGCCTGTGACCTTTAGGTCACATTATCTAGGTTCCAGGTCATAGTGGTATTGAGGAACCACAAGAACCAGCCCTACATAGTTGCAGCAACTCGAGAACTGCTACAATGCTACAATGGGTATTCTTCATAATCTCACTGTTGTAGTTGTTGTGATCATCAGAAACATTAATTCATTTTGTGTGCAATTGTTCTGTTCTGGCCGTGATAAAGAACTTTCAGAACTGATGATGGAATACTTGATCTCTTTTCTTAACGCGACGAAGTGGCTTAGAGACGAAAATCTGTATCGTGTTCCGATCAGGTCGTATGCGGCTTGGAACCAACCAGTAAATTGCTTAACTTGGCATTTTTTTCCCAGTCAAAGCGTGGACTATTATCCTTTAGAACGTATCCTCAAATACCTCATCTCTAATCCACTTTAATCTACAGATCAAACGGGTTATGATATCAAAACGGCGCACTCTAGCGCTAATGCGGCCCCCACTATTTCTACCTATCTACCTACGATCCTCGAAGTTCTTTTTTTTTGGTTTCCAGTTAAAATCACCATGTACATCACTATGTACAGTCTTAAAATAAATAATTCAAAGTTAAAAGTTCATATTCAATTATTGTCTTAAAATAAAGTTCAATAGCCTTAGGGTCCATTTGGTGACAATGCTTTATAATAGAATCCGAAGATTTTTGATGTCGGTTTTTGGAATATTCCAATATACAAATAAAAACAAATAATTACATTGATAGTTGTTTTTGGTTCCTTAACAAGCTTTGAGGGTTAAAATTCTATCAGAATGTAACATTACTTTTTTAATACATATAGCGGAACATTATCATCGCTTTAAGAGTCAGTGAAAAATATGATTTAATTCATTTATCCTTCATAACGGCATTCATATTTAAAATTCTGTTTTGGAGTCTGTTTTGATTTTCAATGCGCTCTGTCTTTTTGATTTTCCTTGTAACAAAGTTGGTTAAAATATTTATCATTCGATATAAATTTGGAATTTCAACATATTCGTCCATTAAAAAGAAGACCGTCATTACTCCCAGATAAACGCAATTGAAAATTTCATTTTCTCGAAAAAGCTGTACAAAAACGACACTAATACAAAAAATAAGACGCTCTTATGTCAAATTGAGAACAGATATTTATTAATCGTCATTTTGTGAGTTATGCAGTTCTTCTTTTTAATGAGAGCTTTAATTGAGAAAAAAATACACATTTACTGGTATTCTTTTCTGTGTGATTCAAACACTTCAATAATTCAATTATATATAATATTTTATCCAGAACCAAATCTATTTATTTTTATTTAATTAGTATTTAGTAATTATGAATATTATTTTCATATAAATAATAAGAAGAGAATAAGTAGTTTGTATGTATTTCTTTTTATAAATTGAGTTTAGTCAAATTTGAAAAAAAAAAACTAAAAATAAGTTTAAGCTTCCATTTAACTAGCCAATAAATATTATTATTTATTCTATTTTATATAATTGTCATGGCTATGAATGAAGCCCTTCATAAAAATGTTTATAATTATAAATAAGTATATGTTGAGATAAGTTATTGAAATCGACGAACCACGAATTATTCAAATTATGTGATTGCAAAATAAGAATGTGAAGCTGCGCTACGCAGACTAATGCCATTTCATCTGTAATTAGTAATTAGTAAACGATTGTGCATCGTTTTTAAAAACAACACAAAAACTACAACAAACGAATATCAACACTATTTTGCCTCTCCCATCCAAATATTATAGACAAATGCATTCGCATCTGCACAGCGACGTAAAATGAAAGGTTTTGGAGACTTCAAACGCAATGCTGTTGTGTGTATACCAAGTGAAGAAGATTTAAAAAAGCGCAACCAGTTGAAAACAGAGGCAGGCACTGAAAATACAATAAAAGAATCAACACTTAATAATTTAAAAGGTAATTATTATTGCAAACAAAAAGCAATCAGAAAGTGGGTAGAAAGAATATAATTTTCTTGTTTTTAGAAATGTTATCTTATTTACTGAAATTATGTTACTTATTTAATACATTCAAATAAAAAAAAAAACAACAGTATATGTTTCCTTACAGGTAAATATAATACAAGATTATTTGATTAAAAACAAAAACTATTATTTAATTTTTGTTTTAGTGGTATCATTTAAAAATATATTTTAATAAAGCTCTGAGCTTTGAAATTAAATGTTATTTTGAATTTAATACCACTTCTTAAGTGTTCTCTGAAAAAAAAATGTATTTCATTATTGCTGTACATGAGAAAGCGATAACTTATTTCGAACGAGCATAAAAATTAAACTTATCTATTTTTTTTACAATTATTCTTTTCTTGATTGTCTTTTTTCCCTAGTAATAAAACCCTAATTTGATTCTGGGCAACTCAAAAGCTCCACACTTCCACTCATACTTCTTTAGATTTTGCGAATAAAATCCTGGTTGGTTGGTGAAGCATGCTTTTTTCTCTTGACTTATTTCTTTTTTATAATATTCACTGCGTGTCACTTGTTTGAGGCCACTATTTTCGCAATCGTTTTTCTCTATAAATACCTGTGAAAAATGTTTTTCCTGCAAATATTTGATGCATTGTGATTAAGTATACATATTGTTTTTTATAAAAAGGTAACTTGAAAAATGAATAGGAATTTCACAAGTTATATTAATGAACTACCAAAAACGGGTATAAAAGGTTGCTTTACTTGATTGCGGCCTTTGCAAAAGCTAATATCTGCGGGACTAAGGGTTAAAAACTTGATATCATTATAAATTTGAAGAACAAATAGGCACAGGAAATACTTGAAATAGACTATTTAAAAACTGAGACTCTTAGGCTGTGAAATAGCTAGAGGAATGGAAAGCAGTCATATTGTTTTAAACAATTATGTAGCCGATAGTAAACATAATGGTAAAAATGAAAAAAACACAGAAAAAAGCAAAAAAACACGGGGGAAAAGTGGTAAATTTAGCAGAAAATCCGAATTCCGTTCTATTTTTGCCCATAATATGTTCAAAAAGTGGTGTTTTAGCCAATTTTGTGACGATTTAAATGATATTTCAAACCAGTGATAACACCCAGCGTAAGTAAATGAAGAAGAAACCAGCTCTACGGCAACGAAACAGGCAACTTCCCCGGGGAAATTGTTGCTTGCAGCAACGAATAGAAATAGGTTGTCTCTTCGGATAGAAAAATGATCAATCTTGACGCATCCGTCGGTTAAAACTTTAAATTTCATGATTTAAGAGAAGAGGAACTTATTTTGATGAAAAACGTTTAACTTTTGTCATGGCCACCCTATTCACCGGACTCAAACATCATCAAAAACGGTTTGGGCTGGCTATATCAAACATTTTATGAAGCTGGTAGATAATCTGAAGATAGAGACGCCTTAATCGAAGCTATCTGAGATGCCTGGAGCAAGATTTCGTTTAATTTATGAAAAAAAACTGTAGGATTAAATTCCAAACCATCTTAGGCTAGGACCGCACTTGCGATTTTCAGTCGGTGCGATTAAAAAATCGGTGTCGCAACAAATAATTGCCATGCACGCACTTGCGGCTATCTATCGCGCGATTTTTTAGTCGCAAGAAATAGAACATAAAGCTTTTAATATGAATGCACGCACATGCGTTTATTTAATTTCGCGATAGAAAAAACGCTCAAAAAATAGATCTGGTTCCATTTTTTTAATCGCTGCGATTTTAAAGTCGCATATGTGTGCATTCACATTTAAGACCATGTGTCTCATTTCTTGCGGCTAAATAATCGTACGTTTGAAAATCGCAAGTGCGTGTATAATTTTTTCTAGTTGCGACTACGATTTTTTAGTCGCGCTATTTTAAATCGCAAGTGCGAGCACAACCATCTAAGTCCGTTTGTTTCATTTTAACTTTCGACAATCGCATCGCCAGAAAAATGGAACAAATTTTCGACTTTTAATCGTCGCGATTTCCAGGTCGCATGTGCGTTCATTCTTATTAAAATTCACGTGTTCTATTTCTAGCGACTAAACAGTCGCGCGATTGAAATCGCAAGTGCGGTCCTAGCCTTAAAGTCCTATTTACAAAAAATAGCTGGCAAAAAATGTTTGAAAACAAAATAAGTTATCATTTCCGTATTTTTGTACATTTTTTAAGACTCATTGAGTGGCCTCAATCAAATTACGCAATTTTGTGTGCCGTTTTTTGCAGTTCATTCATATAACTTATAAAACTCCTATTCACTTTCCTTTTATTAGACAATATATACATATACTTACTCACAGGTATCAAATTTTTCCAGGGAAAACATTTCTCACAGGTATTTATCGAGCAAAACGATTGCGAAAACAAGTGCCTCAAACAACAAGTGACGCGCAGTGTATAACCTTACATTTTCTCTGTATCCTACTTTTCATAATAATAAGACATGCGTTTGACAAATTACTTCAATTTATGGCACCAAATTGCTTTCAAAGCTATAGCGAGGGATCCGATAGTATTGTTCGCATGAAATTTAATAATTTTATATCAAGCAATCTGTTCAGATTTTTTGAATAAATAAATATGTCCCAAATGTTTTTGATAGT
Organism: Dasysyrphus tricinctus; assembly: GCA_963921185.1. Classification (NCBI taxonomy): domain Eukaryota; kingdom Metazoa; phylum Arthropoda; class Insecta; order Diptera; family Syrphidae; genus Dasysyrphus; species Dasysyrphus tricinctus. The sequence goes on along the minus strand of OY992531.1, from coordinate 171,718,244 downwards.
TGATTTTTCTGCTTGATTTGAGCATGTTCAAATTCACTCTACGGCTACGATCATAAGTTCTTCTGAACGCATATCACCACATAATTGAGCAGTTTCTACTGCTTGCCCCTGAACTACTAACATTCTTTAAATATGTATTAATATACATTTGTATGCGAAATGCCAACTCAACAAAAAAAAAACACCAATATTTTAGAAATTTTAATCAATCCCATTGGTTCATGGAAAAATTCTATGAAGACTCTTGGAAGTATTTTCATGATGTGTTCAAGCAGACAAATTAATTAAGTACACAACTACTATCGATCATACCATCAACAGCTTCCCAATGCAGCTTGTAAGTTTGCTCTTTGATCGCTCCGCTTCGTTTTCATCTAAAATACTAAATATAATTTCTTTTTAATAAAGAAAATTAATTTGAACACACCAAATTCCACAGAAAAACTTCCATTTAGTATCCATTCTCAACAAAAACCACGATTCCTAGCAAATATTAATTTCAAAGTCTTAATCTATTAATATATTCTCTCCAATTTCAATCCAACTTTGGATCCTTAAACCAGAATTATCAAATACCTACCACAGTTATATTTATTCAAGTCTAAGAATCAAGTCTGCTAATGTGCAGCCCAAATTTACCAAGTCTACTGATTCGAATAGATAGCTAATACAAAAAATAATGGAAAGCAGATTCAACTAATATATGCAAACATATATTGACGAACACAACTTTCTCCTTTTACTTTGATTACCAAACGCCAATTAAAACAAATAAGTTTCGGTTGAATTCTGCGATGATACATTTAAGAGAAGACACCTGAACAATATTATTTTTAGACAATTCTATATTAGCTTAAGAACCCAATGAATCGAATTTTTGAAAATGAATTTTAATTAAAATTCAATTCTTGTTCCATTTCCCGGTCACACATCACTCCATACATTTTTAAAATCTTGAGATATCAATCTGCAAAATGACTTATAAATAAGTTATTTTCAAACAATATTTGTGTTCATCGATTCCTCCTTAATCAAATTTCATTTTCCAATTTTTATAAAATGTTCATTAAATATTTACAGCGAGTTTTACCTTACCATCACTTGAGTTTGGTTGGTTTGACAACATTATTTATACTGATTTAAAAGACGATGAAGCCAAGGATGAAGTAAAACGCTACAACGAAAAAGGCAGCAAGGATATTGACGCTTCGCGTGACAAACGACCACGTCGTGATAATCGCCAACGTGATGACAGACGACGATACGAGGATCGCCGTCGTGACGATTTCAGGGGTCCCCGCTGGAAGGGCAACAGCAATGATCGCCGTGGAGGTTCAGGAAACCGTTGGGGTCCACCATCTCGTGGATCATCTGCTCCGTGGCGCGACGATCGAGGCTACGGAGGAGGCGGTGGTGGCCGATCATATGACAATCGCAATAATCGCTACAGCAGTGGAGGTGGTGGAGGTTCTCAAAGTTGGGTTAGCAATAATCGTAATCGGTATGATGATCGTTTTGGCGGCCGATCAGGTGGAAATAGTAGCGGGGGTGGCCGAAGCTATGACTCGTACGGTGGCGGATCTAGAGATTACAGAGACCGCGGTCGTGAACGTAACGGAGACGGAGGCGACAATGGAACCCGTCGAGATGGTGGTTATCGTTCAGGAAATAATCAACGGGATTTTCGGTCTGGCCACCGCGACAATCGTACCGAAGATAGTCGCGGTGGCTTTGAGCGATCGAAGTATTCTTCGAACGATGATGGCTATGCCTATCATAAGCCCAGTGGACATGTGAGATTAAATTACCTTAAAATACATATACGCAAGCATATATTTATTCTTGTTTTTTTTTCAGCAAAATAGTGCATCACAGGGTAAATGGGTGCAAATGCAGGAAGGTGGAAATTGGGGTGGTCAGCAACAAATGCAGCAACAGGATTATTGGAGTTACGATCAATCGCAAGGTAAGTTTTTATTTGTTAAATCAAGTAAGTATGAATAATGTATTTCCTTTACAAATACTTACACAGGCTATGGAAACCAACAACAAACACCATGGCCAATAAATAGTGCTGATCCGAGACAACAGCAGTGGGTCAATTGGTATCAGGTAAGTTTCCTTAAACACCATCACCACTAGTACTAATATGCGCCATAGTAATAGCAAAACTGAAGGTTAAACTAAGTATTGGAAGGATTCAAACTCCTTTTTCAGGGTATCCATAATTTTCTCTCTTCTTAGTCTATTGCGACCACTACATATATGTATACGTATACATTGATTAATCACGACCAGTACATTCTGATATTGAAGAAATGATAAATCTATTTTCAGAATAACTCTCAACAACAGCAAGGCACCATGATGCCCGATAATACCAGTCAACAATATTGGTCTCAGTACTCATATCCCAACCAAGGCGGCACCACCGTTATGAGCTCTCATTCCTCCGTGGATGGAACTTTAAAGAAATAATAATAGCAGTAAAAGATCAAACTCAGTGCTCATTAAAAAAATCTTATACAAATTCATTCTGTATATTTTTTAATAATCTAACAAAAAATATTAATATACACTTTAAAAAAATCAATTTTCGTTTTTTAAATTTATGAGTGCAAAAACAAAATGCATTAAAAAATGTTTATATATGTATTTCTTTTATACTATTCATTACAATAATATCTACTTATTACGATTATCTTACAATAAGATGATATTGATAAAAAGTACAAGTATTTCTAAATAAATGGAAATATAATTAATATTAACATAATGTATTAGTATACAAATAAAAGTCTTACAGTTGCTATATTCAAAGTACTTTGCAATAGTAGACCTATTTTCGATTTTTATAAATTTAAAAGTCATTCTTTTTTGTTCTGATAAATGATTACAAAAAATATACAAACTGAAATAACCTTATAACTTTGGAAATAGGCATATTACAAAAAAAAAGATATTTAAATGAGAACATGAATATTGATTACATCTTGATTTTTTGTATCTACCTAGGTTATATTTTGTCCAATTAAGTAGAATGTTCTTCATTTTAAAATAAACTTACTTTCTTATTTCAATCTATTGCTTTTTATTTATTGATAATTTGTAAGAAATATAATAAGACAACATTAACGAAATGTTTCGGCCGCTCATTGTGAAAATTTACTTGTTAACGAAGGAAAATTCACTGGGATTTTATATGAAGTTAAAGCTCGAGTAAAAGGAAAACCAACGTCGCACTGTGGCGCCTTTTTGCAGCCTACTGGATTAGGAAATATAGGAAGCTTCAAAAGCCGAAAGAAATTTTAAAATCGGTAAAAGGATTCGGATGACAGGTAGTCAGTGTCCTTATTTTTAAAATCAAAGAAAAAATATTTGTTTTACGAAAATTTTCAGAGTTTCGGGGGTTAAATTCTAAAAACCTTATTTGAGTTTTTAAAAAGGACCATTTGTATTACAAATATCGTCACTTGATTTCAAAAACTAGGTAACTCAATTTCATAAATTTTGGAGATAGCAACGTTCATAGATACCTAGCTATTTGAGAACTTGAGAAAGTTTAATTTTTATGTTTCTTACACTTAACAAATATCCTATATTTGTCTACAGCAGAAAAAAATTTGACAAAAATTTGACAAAAATTCTTGAAAAATGTACAAAATAATACCGGTTTTGCCGAGATATTGTAAAAATAGAAAATTGAGTTACCTAGTTCTTGCAATCAGGGGGACGATATGATCAATTTTTTTTTAATTGCAAAATTTTAAGATTTTCGAAATGCTGTTTTTGGCTCAACTTTTTGACTTTGAGTTGAGTTATAAAAGCCTGCTTAAGAGTGCTTGGCCTAATCTCAACGGAAATTTAATCTGAACATTTCTAAAACATTTAGTTAAAAATCCAGCTGCCAGTTTTTGCCTATTTGCGGTATAGAGAGATTTTATTAAAAAAGGTTATTTTTTTCATGTATGTCCTTTTTTTATTATATCCTTAAAAATGCAAGTGGTCATAAGAACATTATTTTTACATGTAAAAATTTAATATTTCTGTATGATACATCAGGTAATTTTGTATGATAAGTCAGGTAGTTTTCGTGATAAGTAAAAAATCTATTCATTTTTATGACGGATCAAGTACCTGTTGTGTACCTCTTTTTATTTAATGCAATAAGAATGCTAGGTACCCATAAATATTATCATAAAAGAATTAGGTATATAAATACAAAAAAAATTGTTTCAATGATTTGTTATAAAGCAAACACGTAATTGATAAGTCATATACTCTACTTGTATTTTAACCAAGGTTCAGAAACGCACGCTCATGAGCGGCTCACGAGCGTGCCTTTTCAAATGAGCACTTATCAGAAACGCTCGCCCATGAGCCATCAGGTGTGAGCACTTTTAGTTCGGCTCCCGCTCGCGGGCGTTCGATTTATAAACGCTCACGTCAAGAGCGCTCTCATTATGTGCGATACTAAAACGCTCACTCAAGAGCGCTCTCATTGTGTACGATATCAAAGCGCTCACGTCAAGAGCGCTCTCATTGTGTGCGACATCAAAACCGCACGCTCATGAGCGTGAGACGAGAGCGAGCCAATTAGCGCTCGCGAGCCTTTAACAATTTAGAAAAAAAAAACACATTAAGATATTTTTGAGTTTTAATTTTAATGCTAGTTAAATAAATTAAATTAGTGACAAGAAGTGTCTTACACTTCCTCGTTGTCAAGCAAATCTAAAGTAGATGTTTCTATTAAATCGAAATTTAGTTTATAAAGTAGAATATTAGCAAGAGATTTTTTTGAAAGTTTTGTTTTCAGTTTTGTTAATATTGTCGAAAGTGCGCTAAATGCGCGCTCGACAGATACTTGTGTGGCAGGAACAGCTAGAGCAACTTCGGCAAGTTGAGATAGTTCTCTATCATGGCTGTGATAATTCTTCCAGTAACTCAACACATTAGTTTCCAAAGGTTCCATACTTCTTTCGCACAATAACGACAATTTTTGCTTTAAACTTCTTTTTGTTATAGTTGTATATCTATGGAGTCTGGTCAAAACAGCATAAGTCCATTTTTGTCAAAAATGAGTTATGAATGCAGAACTATTCACAAAAAATCTAGTTTCGTTTGGTCTTAACAGCTTAAGTCTAAGTAAACCGATTCACAAGATATTCTATGGCCCTAACAGCACTTTGGTTTTGATTTGTGTATTATGTTTGGCCAAAACGACGCAACTCCACTTGTGTTGTTTTAACCGAACAAGAATTTTCAATTTTTCAAATAAAAATTGGTACAAAATAACATAACTCCATTGCTTTTATTTCGTAAGGAAAGTTAAATGCTTGATGTTTAGTAACGACGGTTTATTTTCAAAAACCAATCGTTTTGTTACAAAGGGAGCCAACCTTTCCTATGTGCAAAATATCTGTGAAACAAATTAGTGACGAAAAGTAAGAGATAATAGGTACGCCAAGTTCTAAGTTTAAGTTGAGCTATGTCGAAATAACTCCAAGATATGAAAAGAATTTTTATTTAATATTTACTGACTAAAATTTCCTAGGTTTACTTGTCAAAGCCTTTTAAACTGTGGGTAATTGAGCAATAAAAATTAAACCTGCCAAACTTGGGTTTGGACATGGTCCATATAATATAATAAAAATTTGGGGAAAATGGGCGGATAAACGAAAAACCTCAAAATTTTCATTTTTCAAAGATTTCAAGATTCTACATTGGATGTCAGGAAGTGACCATAATTTTGATGATCCGTCAGTGAGTGAGTGAGTGATGAATCAGTCAGTTACGCTTTCAGTGATTTTTTAAGTACTGTATCTCAGAAACCACTAATTCTAAGACGTTGAAAACGTCAAATCAAAGTCAGTTTGATCGTCATTTTTTGACGCAGAAGTTGCTATCGTCAAATATCCAAAAGTGTTTTGATCAAAGTAGGTCAATAACGCATTTGAAGCTTTCGAATAAGCTCTCTGGCTTTTCAATATATAGTTCGTCAACTAAATGTTGTTGTTGTACAGGTGCAGCGTAGATGATGTTGTTGAATCTGACTTTAGCAAGCTACACTATCGAACACAATTTTATTGCGGTAAAATTTGTTTTCTCGTTTTCGAACTTGTAGTTTGCATGTAAGAACATTTTGCAAATGCATTTCTTGACGCAGTTAATGTCACCTATACGGCCTAGTTTAGCCAATATTTAGAATTGGAATCGTCTGACTTAATTGGTATACTGGATGAAGTTGTTGTTGGCAAAAAAGACGACAGTGGAAACATGTTTGGTTTTTAAACGATATTTAAAAACAGATACCCGATAATTATGTTTCAAAACAACGTTAAATGTAGAAACAAATTTCCGATGTGGTAAATTTCACAAAACAGGTAGAAATTCATCGATTTTTGCAACAAAAAATGTCATACCAGCACCGATAGGTATCGGAAGAAAAATATGATATAATTTCTTTTATGCCGTTGATTCCAACAATTTTCCAAAATTTCTTTAAAAAGGAGAGAGTAGACTATAAAGATCCTGATCCAATTGATTCTTCTGATGAAGAATATTAGTTCCATCAAAAAAATACAAACCACTTAATTTAATACTTTGAAAACTCCATTATTCATTTCTGTTTTTGAATACTGTTTTTGCAATCAAAGTTAAATGAATTAGTTTGTCTATAAAACAACTTAATATTTATACAAATTATTTCAGTACGGGTCTTATCTCCACCTATTAAAAGAAACCGTTTGATCAAAACAACATATCTCCCTTAAAACAAACATGGAAACATAAATTATAAAATATGTTATTATTTATGTGTAAATAACATTATTTATAGAAATACTGCATCACAATATTTTTGAAATAACCAAAACCGGATTTAGAGGCAATTTTTAAACTTTAAAATGCATTTATCTCAAAACTAAGATTTTGGACTTATGTTGTTTTGATCAGACTCCATAGATATGTTCTTGCAATTCGCCGTATTCATTACCAGATGATGTAGAAGGCAAAGCAGGGGCGGAATCGCATAAGGCGATAGTTGATTGTTGATCATCAAAATTAATGATTTTGCTCCAAGTAAGGTGATTATCAAATTGACTATCACTTTTTTGCTATGGTTTGTTGGTGACACCTATTTAGGTGTCACTTTCATACATTTTGTTCAATTTTTTTTGGGAAAGATAAGTTTTGTTAGCTTCAGCTCCACTATAAATTGAAAGTTTAGTGAAAAAAAGTGAAAAATATATTAAAGTTAATATAAATATATAAAATTAAGGGAACAGTAATGTATTCTTCAATGCAAATTTTCTTTGAGGCGAAGAGAAGAAGAAATGATTTCAGAAAAGTTCAATTGCTGAGAATCAACTTAAGGAAAAAAGTAGGACCTCGCCAGCTCGGGATGTTATTCCATGTAAAAGGAGACCATTTTTATTTGCTGTTTTGTTGCAGTCCTTTACGAAAACAAACATTTTTCTTAATTTATATTATGACTATTGCAAGGTATGTATACTTACATTTTAACAGGAACAATATTTTCAGCACAATTGAAATTAATTTTCACAACAAAGAACAAAACACAACAGCTGATCAAAATGACATTATGCCTGTGAAATTTTCACCTAGTTTCCCAAACTTGGGTAAGTACCTACTGCCAAGCAATCATAAATTTTTAGCGATCACTTTACGCAGAGCAAAGAAAAGTTGATAATCAAAATTGACTATCAAAACAGTGACAGTCAACTATCGCCTTACGCGATTCCACCCCAGATCTTGTTGTATTTACAGGGTTAACTGATTCATAGGGTTACCAGACGTCCCCCTTTAGGGGGGACAGTCCCCCTTTTTCATAACAAAATGCTGTTTGTCCCCTCTATACAAACCTCTGTCCCCCTTATTAAGTGAAAACTCAAAAAGAGAAAATATTCAATTGTAAACTGTAAAAGTATATTTAAAAAGATTTTCTTTGAATATACTAGTTTGAAGTAAAAAATCCTTTCAAATCTGAACGCATCCACTCAATGAACTATATCTAACTTCAGTCGCAAAAGTTTTTCTTCATCTGTCAGTTTGATTGGCTCTTTTGATTTTTTTATTATAAAAAATCAAATGAAACTTTCTTACTTCACTTTTTTGTACTCTGGTGTTATATTTTTCAAAAACATATGTTGTCACCATTTGAACACTTATTCCACCTTGAAAATTGTCAAAGTCCCCCTTTTCGTCATTTTGAATCTGGTAACCCTACTGATTCATCGGCAGAGGGTGGTGTTGTATCTAGTAGTTGCAGCATTTCATATGTTTTCATTAGATGGTTGAGTGCAACTTGTTTTTGATGATCGGTTAGCAATGGAGAAGCGTCAAAATTGAAACGTGGGTCTAGGAAGAGGGCAGCAACAAAGGCATCGTTTTCGAAGAGTTTTTGTTTTCTAGTAGTCATTGCTGTATGCAGACGGGATGCATATGAATTTCCGTCGGCTATATTGTTTATCAGCTTGAGTTCACAGGTAAACCAATCTCGATAGAAATCGCCGAAGGTATATTGCTTGCACTGTAATTTCAAAGTACAGTCGGCAAGTGGTCTAAAAGCATTGATAAAATTGTTGACGAAATTCCAATCGATATCAATGGTAGCATCGTCCAAATTGTCAATGTAATTTTTTTGAGTTAAAATGGAATTGATCATGAAAAATGTAGAATTCCACCTCGTCATATTATCAAGAGTAGGCATGTTAATGTTTATATCACCAGATCTTACTGATTTTCGGAGTTTTTTGACAATTTTCCGGCATTCATTAACTTCCATTTCAACTGTTTTTATAACATCATATGCTGCCAACTGTAGAGTATGAGCTGCACATCGAACTACTGAAAATACTGCAGTGATTTTGCTTTGTATATCTTCTTCATCTGTATCAAGATTTTCGGGGCTGTTGATGTTTTCCTCTTGAATTTCTTGTAGTATTTTAGAAGCTTTGATAACATTTGCCCCATTATCAGTTGTGCTTGAATATAACTGTGTGATATCAATTTTGAAGTCGTGCAAGCATCTCAAAATCTCTTCCTTCAAAAAATCTGCTGTATGTCTTTTCGATATTTCAATCATACCTTCGAAAAAGATTTTTAATGATATTTATATGTTGATTTCATTAAATTGGGCTATTTATTTCATAAGTTTCATTAAATTGGACTATTTATTTTATTAGTCCTTATATGTTTACTTACCTATTGTGCTAACGCATATTTTATAATCCTTTATGTACTGAATATTTATGCCAAGAATGCTTTTTTCCATACGAGTGGCAATATCCACTTTCAAAGAAATCATTTTTTTTTTTTACGTGCTTTATAATTACTTCCTTAATTTCTTGACTTGCTTTCTTAACAGCTAAACCGATATTTTTTGAATTAATGATATCCAAATTTTTTTCATAAGGGGCAATCATTTTTTTAAAAAAGTCATGGTCGTCAAAAATTCGGAATGGAATATTTTTCACCGTAACCAAGCCCACACAACATTTTAAAAATTCTTTTTTGTTCATTGTAATGTTTACAGTTGATTTTGATTTCTTGTCATTTCTTTGCAATCCTGATACCGATGCGACAGGTTCATTGCTTTCGTCACTTTCATCATCACTTATATTTTTTTTGTGTAACAATTTATAGTGCCGTTTTATATTTGATGGTTTTTTCCCACATAAGTCTTTATCACAATGCTCTACTAGACACTTAGATTTTTTTGTTTCCGAATCATATTTGACATATTTTTCATAATGGAATATTTTTCGCGGCGCCATTACTTTTTTATACTTTTGTTCTATAATAATCTTTACACTTCTTAGGCCTGGTTCACACGAGATTGTACCGCACGATTTTTTGCAGTATAAATCCATGCGAATGAGCAGTGGCGTATATATTTTGCATAGAGCCTTTCACACGACGTTTGTACGACAAGAAAACGTACTTAGCTAAGTACGTTTATCGAATACTCAACGGACTTATCAAAAAAAACGAATGAATTGCGACGCATCGTCTTCCAGTGGCGTATAGTTTTATATAGTCTCGTTCACACGGTTTAAATCCACGTTGGGCATTTGTTCGTTGGCATAGAATGAGCTTCAGTGCCGATGTACACAAAAAAAATTAATCGACCGAAATGGTTGGTTTAAAAAAATTATAACTCCGGTGATACTCATTGGATCTTAGAGAATAAGGTCTTAAAATAAAGAAGAGGAATGAGGCAATAAATATGCGTTTTTAGTTTTTCAAAATTATAAAAATTTTCATCAACATTTGAATCTAGAATAAAATAAATGGAATTGAATTGGGCTTTATTCACCCTTTTAGTATAAAAATGTTTGCCCCTCCTCAATGATTTTTGTACACAATATAGCCCGCTATGTCAGCTTTCATTAAAGACCTTAACCTTGAAGATCCAATCAGTAGAACGGGAGCTATAATTTTTTAAAGCCATCTATATCAAATTTTAATTAAAAAAATTCCATGTAGATTACGGGATCTTCTCGCTGGTGGATGGTCGTGGTCCAAGCAGGTAATTTCAATGCAGTTGCTTTGATTTTTTGATCAATTTAAAATCAAGATTGTGTCGCTTATATACCACGTAGGATAATGAATGGGGTATCAAAATAACCGTAATTTTATTTTTATGTTATATTTAAAACAACAATAAAATTCATCAATGCACTAAAGAGATATGAGTTCATATGTGAAAGCACTCAAATAATGCCGTTATCTCCGTCCAACGGTATTCTAGGACTCTTATTTTTTTAATTCATATTTAAATCAATATTTTCTATCATCCATCCAAATTTCATCTTTCTAGCCTCTAGATAAAAATAAAATACTTCACAAATTGAAACTTTTCCGTTCATTTTCATTATACTGCAGCTATTCGAGTTTTAAACGAATAAATATAAATATCGTGTGAACACCCGATTTTTGTTCGGTAAAAACCGAATGCGATAAAAAACGTGCGGTACAATCTCGTGTGAACCAGGCCTTACTGTCTTCCCGGTTATTAATCGAATGAATTCATAGAGCTCATTAGCTCAGAAGTGCAGTGTATTGGAAAACCCCATTTTCAACATCTTCACAAATGTACGCAAAAAAACTAATTAAACAGAACATCCTACTTATAAGAAACTTCGAAAAATCCGATTGTTGAATGCTATAATTCGGGGTTTTCCTATGACCATGTTCCTTTTATAAGCGTATTCTACTGTATATACACATGTACGCAAAAAGGTGCATATTCTAGTTCCTAGAATAAAATGGAACTAATCCACTTGTGCTACCTACTATATTCAGAAAAAAAAACCCATTACAAACAACCACGCGAATAATCGGCTTATTATTACCTAATTTACAAAAAACTAGAACCTTTATTTCTGAAACCGATTTTTTTTATGATCGTATTTCTAAGAATTGCGATCATCTATTGGTAGGTATAGTCCTGATCCATGATCAAATAATGCAACGATGTTGCATTTTGCATATCGTATTTCCAAAGGAGAATTGAAAAAAAATTCTTCCGAAGTTAATTTTGTTAGTAAATAGATTTTACCTTTAACCGACGTTATTCTACTTTTGTAAAAAAATGAAGGAAGCAATTCATAAATGCATCTTCTATATTGAATTGAAATAATGAAATGAACATTGAAAACCATTATCCTTACACTTTGCTCATGAGCGCTCACAACCGCCCGCGCTCGCCCGCGAGCCATGGGCCATATGTTGTTTTCGCTCTTGTCCATGAGCGGGCGTTTTGCTTTTGAGGATATGCGCTCTTGCTCATGAGCGGGCGTTTCGCTTTTGACTTTTGCGCTCTTGCCCATGAGTGGGCGTTTCGCTTTTGAGTTTTTACGCTCTCGCTCGCGGTCGCGAGCCTTTGAACCCTGCGTACGCTCGTGGGCAAAATATGAGCTGAGAGCGTTTTATGAGCGCTCGTGTGCGAGCGTTTCCGTACCCTGATTTTAACAAACAAAAAAGAGTGGAAATTTCCTGCAAAGATCTAGTTGAAATTTTGTTCGATAAAGAAATTACAAAAGAAAAATTCATTGCGGGTGTAGAAAAAATATAACCAGCCTTATTATGAGTTTCGCCCGGAAAATATTTTACCCGAAAAATTTTCGTTCCCCCGGAATTTTTAAAGCTATTATGAGTTTCGCCTGAACTTCTCTTGGCTTAAAATAAACAAAAAACTTGCGCAAAGCGCACCAGTACCACCTGTTTTTCTTTTGTTCACCCCCAAAGATAAGTGATAATTTAAAATCTTAATTACGCTACATTTTGCGCGAAATTAGTACTCACAAAAAAGGGGAATTTTTATTTTTCGGGTGAAAATCACAATAGGCGAAAAGTGAAATGTCAATTTTTCCGGGTGGAATGTTGTTCACGTGAAACTCATAATAACCTTGAACCTTTTAGATGAATGGTCACCTGATGGAAAAGCTGAATTCGATAGCAAGTGGATGTTATTTTATAAAAACGCCAAGTCAAAATGGGATGCAGCCAACAGAACGAAAGTAGTATTTTTAAAGAAAAATTAATTTTGGTTGTCAAATGTTCTTTACGTTGATTTTGAAAGGGACAGATAAAACGGATAATCTACCAAGTACATCAAATTATTATAGAGGAACGCCGAGGAAATCTATAACGGAGTGCTCGTCATTTACCTAGAAACAGAAATTAATCAATGCTACTGAAGACATCACCACTGAAAATCTTTCAACAGCCTTAGTTATGAAGTATAAAATAAGGATCATGAGAACTAGAAGGTCGATATAACCAAGGCAATGGGTACGTTCAGACGACCCAAGGGACTTGATATTCAGTCAACTGCATTCGTTGAACGCAAATTTGACCAAGGTAACTAGGTTTTTTTGAAGTGTCAAACTTGGAACTTTACTTCAAACATTTACCTTCAGTTGATAGTGAATAAAGTACCAATTGTATTTTTTCTAAGAAAAACCTCACACCTGAAATAAACCCTTAACGAGTTGAAATAAACAAGCTTTTTGAAAAAAAGTTTTTCAAGACTATTTGATTTTTGTATTAGGAAACCAAACATAAAATTAACAAATCTCATGCGAAACTTATATTTTGTTACTTATAATGCAGTTAATACTTTTCTTTTTTGTATTTGATAAAGAATCTTCCCCCAAAATGGTAAAAATTAACGTGCAAAAAAATTAGTAAATCAGAAAACAATAAAGTTCAGCTTTCTGTTTAGTGACCAAATATAATCAGCTGATATTCTGACACAAGTGCACTTGACTAGATATTAAGGGAGATTTTTCTTGACTTACTTTCCAGTCAACTTTCCAATAAAGTTGCCTTAATTGGAAAGCAATATTTTGACAGCTGACCAATCAGAGACTAGAAACTTGCCTTAATTTCTAGTCCCTTGGGTCGTCCGAACGTACCCAATATCAGTAGCAAGTCCACTGAGACTTAGAGCAAGCATTCACACTCCTCAAAGAGATCCTATCAAGTTTAAAAGTTGAAACGTCTTAGCGTTGTTTATAGACCTGGGACTAACAAAAGAAAAGTATGGCATTTTAAGAAGTTCCTTAATGAGACACAACGTAAACGTTCTCCCATCTTGTAAGACCATAACACTCACGAAAAAAGCATCAGTTCCAGATAACTGTGAAGTAACAGAAACATTAACATCTGAGTTTTATTTTAAAGGAAAATACTCAGCCTTATTATGAGTTTCGCCCGGAAAATATTTCACCCGAAAAATTTTTGTCCCCCCGGAATTTTTGATGCTATTATGAGTTTCGCCTGAACTTCTCTTGGCTTAAAATAAACAACAAACTTGCGCAGAGCGCACCAGTACCACCTGTTTATCTTTTGTTTGTCCTTATACCATTGTATATAAGTTCTATAGTAGTCTCATGAAGAAAAAAAGCTCGTGGCCATCTATGCGTCCAAATGTAATACTAATTTCTGTTAAGGGATCTCCGTAAGGCGATCACAGCGAACCTATCGACCAAATGTCTACCTACAAAATCGTGTTTCATGAGAATCCTATTGACGACTAGAAAAGTCAAAATGCGATACCTGGTGGCGAATAAAACAACTGGATAACTACATTATGAAGAAGTTTTACTTTATTATTTAAGTAAAAATATAAGGGGTATTCACGATCTGGTGCAACAAGCCTAGTTAAATTGTAAAATTTTATCTTTTTACAATAGATCGTGAACGCACTTTTCTTATTTGTAGTTGCGCTGTAGCAAACTAACAAAATTTCACAAGCAAATTTTAGCTGTCAACAGGGCTTACATTCTCAAATTTGCTTGACAAGAATGGCTTTCTGATGTTTGATGGACATATCAAATCCATACAATATGCTTAACAATCCATTTGATAGAGCGTTCACTTTTTCAAATTCGAGTCAATCAAACCATGCTTGTCAAGCATATTTGAGAATGTGAACCCCCCTAATAAGAATGACATTTGGTGAGCTATCAAATACACAAGCGCAAAATTTACTATGGTGTATTTTTCTTTTACAATAGGGTTGGGGTATAGCAAAAGTGTAAAAGTGTAACATTTTGACATTCAGTATATTTTGTTGTTGTAGTGTAAGAAAATGTTACACTTTTACACTTTTGCAATGATACAAGACCAGTTACATCGGATCGTGAATACCCCTATAGTTTTTATATTTATTAGAATAGTTTTTCTTCTTTTAATAAATAATTTCGGAAAAAAACACTTCACAAATCACATACGATTTACAACAAATTTTGACATCTTATGTAGTTATTCTGTTGCATTTTTTCCCCGGTAGAGTACTGCCTCCAGTCGTCAATAGATTGGATATACAATGCTTATACTTGAACCCTTTGATCATAAAAAAAAACAAAAAATTGTGGATCTCATGAAATGTGGGAAGCAAACACCTACCTACACCAACACAACATGAAAAATGAATTGAGCATGAGCAGGTTACAGGTAGAAAATTCAATTTTCTTTTTTTCGTGAATGGGGGATTGGGGAGTGGGAATGTGTAATTTTTGTTGTTTTTCTTTGTTGTAACCATAGATAAAAAATATAAAGATGGGAATCTTCGGCTGTCAAACTGATTTGCCTACAAGCTCAGACCGTGGTGAATGTCATAAAGTTGCACTAAGAGCCTGATTACACGATTCGTTTTTTCGGACGTTACGTGTTTCGTCTTTTTGACACATTGGGTGAGGGGTGTAGAAACGTAGGGGGAACGGAAAGACGAAAGCACGTATGAAAATTTCAAGACTTTTTCTGGTTGAACTTTGACGTTTATGATTTGACAAACGAGTAGAGGCGGGGGATGCTTAAAAAATGTAAATAGTGAGATTTAAAATTGTTTTTCTTAATTAAATAGCTTTAAATTTGAACAAGAAGTGATGTAAAAGTATTTTTAATTATTATTACTGCCTATTTTTCAATAAATGAACCTCAAATTTTCTGAATGTCAAAATCACGAATGGATTTTTTTCGTTGTGTGTAATCACGAAGGTACGTACCTGTCAAAAAAACGAAAAACGAAACGTCCGAAAAAACGAATCGTGTAATCAGGCTCTAAGTAACCTTTACCACACGCACACTAGTGCAACTTTATGATTTTCACCACAAATCGTCGGTTTTTTTTTTAATTTGTCCGTTATTTGGCCAGTTTATATTTCTGAGATCTCAGAGGGCTCAGAGGACTCTGAAATATAAACACGATTCCTCACAAAAATTCCTCACATTTCCCCTTAAAAACTGAGACTGAAATTTTTTGGATTCGCTTGCTCAATTATATTTTGTCGCAGTTAATTACATAAGAAAAGAAAAAGAGAGATGTTTTGACTTCTATTTGAGGAATCCTGTTTATATTTTATCCTCCGGCTCTGTCAAAGAAAGGAGAAAAATTACTGAGCGCTCAAGAAATATAAACTGGCTAATTTTAAAAATCTCATGGACATGTCCGTAAAATATGAAAGCGGGTGAACTGAATTTTTAAGTGCTCACTTCCCTTTATATTATTTTATTTTAAAATTGCATTGGCTTCTAATATTTACGCGTACTAAGATAAGAAACAACAACATTTTTTGTAATAAATAATTGAATAATAAATGTAGGTTAATTGAATCGAAGTGGGAGAAAATTTGTTTGTGAATTATGAAGTTACATAAGTTTATCTTTAAATTTGTACCCCCATATTAATAAACGGCGGATAACAATGTGCTAGCGTTAATACATCTGTTAACTAGTAATTCTTATTAACAAATGCGTAATAGTCTGTGACGTGTGTTAACGTACGGATAACTTTAACTAGCCAGATTCCACGTATAATGAACGGATAACTTCTTAACACATACACGCACGCGTATGATAGCACCGTTTACTACTACCAGTATACACTTCGTATGGCAGTGCATGCATGTGACACATGTATTAGAAAATCACCATAATTTGATGAAGTGGTGAATTTGGTGAAGTGATAAATACTGGAAAGATATCATATCTTTTTAAATAAGAAAAGTTATCAAGCGGACAAGTTGTCTATCCGTGTGCCAGTTAACACGTGTGTTAGGGAGCGGATACCAGTTTTTTATTAATACTGCTGGTATATGTTAGTTGTTTTTTTGCATGTCCAAATAAAATTGTGTGAAAAAAACGACAGCAAAGCAAAACAATTTACATGTTAAATACAACAACAACTATGTCCATATAGAGTTAGATAAAACCAGATAATTATCTGGAGATAGCTTTTGTCCCGATAGAAACGCTAATGCCAAACTACGATTATCGTTGTGTTATCGATGATTTATATAGAAATGTCAAATGTTTGTTGGTAAGATAATTCAAAACAAAATGGCAGAGGCTAAAAACCGCTTCAACCATCAAAACCCACCAAGTAGTTTAGAAATGACAACGCTGTGTATTTAACACTTGCAAGAAATTTATATGAAATTCTTGCAAGTGCTGGATACAAAACGTTGCCATTTCAAAACTACTTGCCGGATTTTGATTATTAAAACGGTTCTAGTCTTAATTAAGGTATTCTAATGGGGTTTTCTTTTGGTAACAAAAATTGATTTTTTTCCCCTTCAGATCTGTCAAATCACAGATTTTGGCAATAAAAGCCTTCCAATGGGCAAAAAAACCAATTTTTTTTTTGATCAAAAATCAATTTTGCAGATCTGGATTTTTCGGCAGATTTACCCCTCTTTTGCTAACACCATTACACACCAGAACAATTGAAAGCCATCGGTTTGACATGTCTGGATCGCTATAGCTTCACAGACACAAATGATACACCAATACAATGAAAAAGAAAAATCAATCTGAAATCGTATTTCGTATACCATTCGCGACGAAAAAAATCAATTTTCAGATCAAAATCTGAATTTACCAAAAGAAAACCCCATAAGTTATTTAAAAAACCAATTCTAATTCGAGCAGATTTCAAAAAATTGTTTTAAAAAACTAGTTTCGTCTTTTTTCGAATTTCAAGAATATGATGATACTAGTTCTATGGGCAAATTTTTCGAAATTTTTGTTTAAATTGGAAATGTTTTTTTAAAATAACTTAGAAGGATTAAATTAAGGCTAAAAACCGCTTCAAATATCAAAATCCAGCAAGTAGTTTTGAAATGACAACGCTTTGTATCCAGCACTTGCAAGAATTTCATGTAAATTTTTTGCAACGTTGGCCAAATGTGATGAACTTCTGTGGTTGTTGTTTTATCTGGCTTCAAAATGAACTTTGTTCGTTCGGTGTGTTACGTGCGAGGCTCTGATGATCAAAATAAATCGACTGAAAGCTGTGTAGGACGAAATGGTTTTCAGTTAATCATCGTAAAGATTGAACATCATTGGAGGTTCGGTTGCCTTCAAAATAAGATCACTAAACTTCTTTACACGCCTGGAATGGCAACTGTATTTCGGAACATTTGATTTCAATGTTGGGGAAATCCAACAAATAAACTTCCAATGGATCCTACATTCCCTTCCTAGTTACAATAATCTGTTTGGGTTGTTCCTTTACCTCTACCGGCAATGATCGAATCAATGCTGCTTCTTCTTCGGGAGTTTTTCACTTGGCCAGCTACCCCAAACGTTTCTATCCAGCCCTTCCTTTCCTGATGCGCTCCTTCAACACAAACAATGCAGGATTTGCCTTATCTTAGCCATTGCTTGTTGGATGAGCGTCTTGCATTCAGGGAACCAGTTTCCATAGGCTGAATTCAAATTATACGCCGAATAAATCATTGGCAATCAGGACACCAGTAAACGAAGGATAATTAGACATTTTATTTATTATTATAACATATTAAGGGTATTCATACAACAGCGTACAGTCGTCGTAAACGTTGTAAACTTTTAAACTTCGTAATTCTGTCACAATTTGTATGGAAAATATGACAGATTTACGAAGTTTAAAACTTTACGATGTTTACGACGAGTTTACGCTGTTGAATGAATACCCTTATTATTTAGTTTTTTAGAGGCACTGAAGAAAAATATCAACGAGCTTGGAAAAAAAAATCGAACTGTCAAAACAAAACAAACTCACCGCGTTAAATTGTTGTTGCAATTCACATCTTTTCATCGACACGAGTGAAATTACAAAAACAACAATGTAAACAAAGGGGTTTTGGGGGTCGAAACGTACGAAAGTTTCCCATCTTTATTTGTTTATCTATGCTTTTAACCCGATTTTGGGAAAATCGTACTTAAAAATCGGGCAATGTAAATGCCGACTTCATTGAAAGATTTTTCCAAATATTTTGTTTGTGAAGGGTGTAGTGTTTTTCCAAAATCAGCTGTATCAGGGTTGCTTGGAAAGCAGAATGGGCACGTTCCGATGGTTATTCCTCGCGTTCCAATGTTTATTCGCTATGCTATCTAGCTATCCCAAAAATTTTGAGATAACTTGAGTTGTTGTTGCGTCAGCTGTTATCAGCTGTTTTTTAACAAGGGATTACAACAACACAAAGCTATCCGGATAACTGAGAATAACCAGCGGAACGTGCCCATTCTCAGTTATCCGGATAGCTTTGTGTTGTTGTAATCCCTTGTTAAAAAACAGCTGATAACCACTGACGCAACAACAACTCAAGTTATCTCAAAATTTTTGGGATAACTAGATAGCATAGTCGGCATTTACACCACCCAATTTTTCCAGTACGATTTTTCCCTAAATCGTGTGAAATGTTTATATGAAACGATATGAAACGATCGATGATCGCTTCTCACAGAAACGGAAATTAAAAATTCCCTTACTGAGGGAAAAAACAACTGAGCAAACAGCACAAGAGCCCATAACAAATGGCAGATAAAAACAAGAAAAACTGGACCCATGTTCTGTAACTATCGAAGCGATAAAAATTGTCGATAAACGTTGCGAATTGGAACGAAATTCATTTTATCGCATCATCAGGTTTCTGTAACTTTGACAGTCGTTAATTTTATCGACTGGAACAATCGGAATAGAAATCCTGGAAAAATTCGATAAAATGAGTTTCTGTATCACAGAAAGGCGATAAGTTTTTCATTTAAAATGTCAAAACTTATCGCTGGCCTAAAAGCTGGCGAGTAAGTGAAAAAAATGGAAATTACACAAAACAAATTAAAAACGGATACAAAATTAAACTTAATTGAGCCAAAAAGGTAAATAAATGAATGTAAAAATATTGTTGCTTTATGGTTAAAGTTTTATTTTCAGAGATATTCCTTTTGTTTTGAGAATGAAGTTCTTGTATCAGCATAAGGAGTTCTTTTGCAAGCCCACTATCAAAAAGACTGGTGAAACTCTGGAGGACTCTTTCTTGGATAAGGGACAAGGAATCAACCGGTGTGCATGAACCCCAAAAGGTAGAAAAAGCCAAGATTTATATTGCCAACACTGAAATTAACACTGACGAAATTTATAAGTTCAATTAAATTCCATTCGTTGGCAGAGATCACTGACTTGCAGTTTAAAAAATTCATTTTATGGATGACAAAAATTAATGGTCTCTATTTGTATTTACAGAACTAACCAAAAACCCTCCGATGTTCAACCAACACACACCAACCTCAGCAACTACTGGAAATAGTTTTGCTTTTGAAGTCCAAGGGATTCTTACCTTGGCCAGTGATGAGAAAGATTGAGCAGACGTGCTACTACTAAGCGTACATTGGCTGATAATGGCAGCTGCAGCTTTGCCCTTAACTACTGACTAGACATTCAGTAGCATAGTCTGAGCTGCTCCTGGTCCACGTGTAGCACCAGCCACATCAGCCGGTGCAAAACACCAACAGAAAGAAAAACATTTTTTCTTACATTTGTAATATTTCTTACATTCTATAATAAAAGGAATGATAATTTTTAATATACAAACCAGACTAAACTTTTCTCTAAATTGGAGATGGACCTCAAAATTACCTACTTATTTTTGTATTCTTATCTTAAATTAAAAAAAAGAATGTTTTTGCTATAAATTTTTCGTTTAAATTCATTTTTATTTTTCCATTCACTTATAACTATTCGGCCTACATGTTTTTGCTATATTTTACTGAACTTTATCACCACCTCCAATGTTGGCATCACCACCAGCCTGCTTTTTCTTTATAAATGGAATGGCATCCTTGTACTTATTCACGGAATTGTCAGTAATACTCGATCGGGCTACATCACATCGTGTGTATGTAGCACTCCCTTCGGAACAAAAGCCTGTAGAACATCTCGTTTGGTGTGCTTGGACATGATTTCTCTTCAGCAACGCAGTATGGATGTTTGCAACTACTGTCGTTCACGCAAATCACTTTTCTGCAGCAACATGAAGACGCCACAAATCGATTATTTTCTGTCACCACCATCGTCATCAATGTTCACTACCTCGAAGCTACTGCATCAGCCATGACTGCTCCACTGTACCCCTCACAGAAATCATGACTGCATACCAAGTCATGGACCAATGGTTTATTCGGCAGATGTACTTCCCCAACTTTGTCATGAAGAGTCCAACCGATGTATTGTGGATATGAGTCGTCAAAGAAATTCTGCGAATAATTGTTTATCCAAACACCTATTTCTGATATACAAATGGCTCTAATGTCTGGCAAAGTATTCCTGCAATGGAAGGTTAATTGTGAAAGTATCATTCAAGCTATGGACTTTTAATTATCTGTATCGATGTACAAACATCGATTTAAACATATAAATATGTACTATTTACCTTTCGTCTTCATAATCTGGAGGAAGATCATCCATCCTTAATTCTTTTGCCGCCTCTTCTTGCTAATTTTTTTTAATTTTGGTGTCTTGTATACTTTTTTGACAAAGAAAACACTAGGATTGAAATTTTTTATAGTTAGAACAAAGAACAATAATTTAACACTTAGAACATGTTTCAATGAACAAAAATAATGAGAAAATTAACAAATTAGATGGAATTGTTTTCAAAACCGTGTCTGCTTACAATTTTCTGCAAGAAACGCCATTTGTTTTTCTTTTTATTTGACAGTTCAACTTATCGCCTTCCAATGGAAATTCCAGCCGGAAGAGTTCGAAAACTGAACTTATCGCGTTCAGTTACAGAAACCCGAATTTTTCCAGAGGCGATAACTGAGGAATGAGTTGTTTCATTTTTTAACGATTCGAAAAGTTATCGCTTCAGTTACAGAACATGGGTCCTGGTTCCAAACAACAACAAACGACAGACAAAAACAAGAAAAACTGGTTACTTTTTCGATTTTCTTATGTTTAGGAATAAGGGAGAGGAATAGGATAGGAACATTGTAGCATGTAGCATGTGGGTTGGGTATATCTACTTGCGGCTACGATAAGCTTTTTTTTTAGAAGTCAATGTGACAAAAAAAACTGTTAGTATGAGCAGAGCACACAAAAAATGACAGAGAAAAAAACTTGTTTGTGGTTTCGGGTTCGATTTGTTTGGTCTCTCTTGTCTGAACTCTGGTAGTTTATTTTGAAGTAAGAAAAAGTATATCTACTTAAAAAAAATTGAGATAGAGAAACTCATTCGAAGGTAGTTTGAGTTTGGTTTTCTTGTACCAGAAGTTTTTCAATTAATTTATTTTCAATATTTCAAGCTATTTTTCATGCACTCTAAAAGGAGTTAGGTATCTGCCTGCCTAATTGGAGTTCTGAGTGATTTCTTTGCAGAAATGTGATGTCAATTAAGATCTATAATTTTTAGCTATTGAAGTGGGTGGACAGTTATTTTTCGTTGAAAACATGAACCAAGAATTTATTTCATCTTAAAATTGTTGGGGTTTAGAGTAATTTAATATTTACTAATTTAAATGTTCGTGGCAAGGTTGTTATAGTTTTTTTATAGTTAATTAGGTAGGTACCTACTCCTGTTTCTCGTCGTCTTAAACGATAAAGTTAAAATAAGAGAGAGCTCCAGAATATCAATACAAACGTTGCATTATGAAAGTTAACAAAAAAAAATAAATTAAGTATAGGTACCTATGTGTATCTATTTTTGTAGACACAAATTTAAGACAAAAAACTATTTTTCTTGTAAATTTTGAACTTCCCACACTTTATTCCAATTTTATTTACAACGGTTCAAAGATTATCGATAGAACTTTCGAACCAATGTTCAAAGTGTTTTATTTAATTTAATTTAATTTAATTTAATTTAATTTAATTTAATTTAATTTTATTTATATAATTTATAGGCTTCGTAAAGAATTATACAATTTCTAGTCTCTTAAGCTTCTATCAACACGACTAAAATTGACTGGCAGAGCATCCAAAGTTGAACTTCATTCCAATTGAACATTTTTGTCAAAACTGTAACAGCAGTATTAATAAAAAACTGGTATCCGCTCCCTAACACACGTGTTAACTGGCACACGGATAGACAACTTGTCCGCTTGATAACTTTTCTTATTAAAAAAGATATGATATCTTTCCAGTATTTATCACTTCACCAAATTCACCACTTCATCAAATTATGGTGATTTTCTAATACATGTGTCACATGCATGCACTGCCTTACGAAGTGTATACTGGTAGTAGTAAACAGTGCTATCATACGCGTGTGTGTATGTGTTAAAAAGTTATCCGTTCATTATACGTGGAATCTGGCTAGTTAAAGTTATCCGTACGTTAACACACGTCACAGACTATTACGCATTTGTTAATAAGAATAACAAGTTAACAGATGTATAAACGCTAGCACGTTGATATCCGCCGTTTATTAATATGGGGGTAAGACTATGATTTCAATATATTTTTTTTTAATACAGAAGCTTCCAAAAAATAAAACAGTATTGTAACTATACCAAAATGTTCAAAACAATTTTTTTTGATTTAAAAAAAATGTTTCCATTTTTTTTTAAATCAAATATTTCGAAAGCGACGATCATCGATATTTTTTAAACTTGATACTTAACAGTTTTTTAATACTTTCCAAAATATTTTAAGAAAACATTTTACTTTTATGAAAAAACAACGGTACCCTACATACAAAAGTTAAAAAACGGTTAACGAAAATATTTTTTTCTCAAAAATGACTCCTACGATTTTAATTAAACTTTTTCCGTATGCTTAAACTATCAAAAATTATAAAATTTTAATCTTAGCAACTATTAGTAGTACCTCTCATACAATGGTTTTTTATATTTTTTGAATTTTCTTATTATCAGCCGAACGGATTTAGATTAATTTTTATATATGGGTGATTCCGTCTCAACTGTGATTCTTTGTGTCCAGTGCTTTTTTTGTTATTTAATGTAAAATGTTCGTCTATATTGTAATAACTTTCCATATTTGAACTATAACGACTCCGAAATGCAAACAAACGGACACAATAAAGCTTACGGTCGCAGTGCAAACATACCCTTATTAGCTATAATTATAGCAACTCTCAAACGAAGGAAGTGCCATCTGCCGGATTATAGCAGATTTACCAGCTGTCAAATAAAAGCTTTTGGAAGGGAAATTATTGGGAAATTTCCCGTACGGAAAGCTCTGGAAGCAGAGACGAGAACCTTCCACCACTTTCCAGAGTTTGGAAAACAAGTATAAAAGGCACATGTTTGAACGGCAGCGACACAGTTTGTTTTTAATCGTGAATGAATAAAGTTGGTTGTAATAAAAGTGAAAAGTAAAGTTTGTGAATTAATTCAGTGGTGAATAATAAATCGTTTTGTTTGTAGTAAGAAAAGTAAAGTGTTTTATTTTGCGAAATAAATAAGTGGACGTTTTGAATAAAGTAAATAAGTTTTATTAACGAACCTGAGAAAATATTACATTGGTGTCAGAAGTGGGATAAAACTTATTTTATCTATGCACTCAGTAAATTTATTGGGTGAAAGTGAAAAAAAAAAGACAATGGGTAAATCTTTGAATGATTTAAATTTAGTGGAACTTAAGGCAGAACTGAATAAGCGAGATCTTCCTACTGCTGGAACAAAGAATGATCTTATAATTCGTCTGCAAGAAGATTTCAGAAGATGTGGAAAAAACCCGGACACGTTTTTATTCGACATTGAAATGGAAGAACAGGAAGAGCAAGTAAGTACATCGGGCATGACCAATATGCTGTCTCAGCTGCTCGCAAAATTTGAAGAACAAAAGATTCTTCTAGAACATCAAAGCCAAGAGCAGAAGAATCTTCTAGAACAACAAAGCCAAGAACAAAAGAGTCTGCTCGAAAAACAAGAAAAGAATCTTCTTCAACAATTCCAAGAACAGACAAATTTACTCGAAGGTAAGTTAGATGCCTTTGACAACAGAATTGTTGCCCTTGACGAGCGAGTCGATAGACAATTTTCAACTGTCGATAAGCAATTGTCAACAGTAGAAGCAAAGTTCGAAAAAATGGAAGATAAAATTGAATCCATTACCAAGGAATTAGACAAATTAAGGAAGATGAAGGTTCGAGAAAGTTCTGGTGACTGTCCTAGGAGAAAGGAGATGCATCCACCAACCTTCGATGGACAAACTTCTTGGTCAATCTACAAGAAGCAGTTTGAGGCAGCTGCAGCAACGAACGGCTGGGACGACGAAGACAAATATATAGCTCTGACGCTTGCTCTTAGAGGAACTGCTGCTGAACTGCTGCAAACCATACCAGCAGAAAAGAATGGCAACCTCAGCGCTCTTGTTCAGGCCATTGACAAACGCTTTGGAGATGGCCATATGCAAGAAGTCTTCCGTGTTCAACTCAATACAAGAGTCCAGAAAAGGGGAGAAACTCTGCAACAGCTTCAAGCAGACATCGAACGATTGGCGCATCTGGCATATCCAGCTGCAGGAGATGAAATCATTAACCAATTCGCAACAGAAGCCTTTGTTCGTGCTGTTTCTGACATCAACCTTCAGTGAGCAATTCGAACGGCTGGAAAACGCACGCTCCCTGAAGCATTAGCGTTCGCCCTGACTATGGAAGCAGCAGAACAGGCTTCTCAAGGAGTTCATCGGGTAAGAGAAATAGAAATAGAAATTGAGAAGTGTTCTTGCCAGAGAACTGCATTCCAAAGGAACCAGCGAGATGGACTTGCTCGATGCTGGAACTGTAACAAAACCGGGCATCTTCAACGCCAGTGCAGATTGCCACCTAGAAGACCTGCATGTCAACATTGTGGAAGCAGAAACAGCAACAACAACAATGTCAATACTCCTACTCGGCCCGTTTCTCAACCGGGAAACGAGTAAGAACCAACTTCGAGGGGCAGAAGCTGGTTTCTGGTATCGATGGCCCCAGAACCACCATCCAGGTATCACAGACGAAACGAAACAATAAAAGTCTGACTGTGGAGGCAACACTAAACGGCAAAAAGCAAGTGGCTACGATCGATACCGGTGCCACTGCCTCCATTGTTCGAAAGGACTTGGTGAAGATGACATGGCTGCATAACACCAACACTTACTGCCTGAAAACTGCAACAGGAGAGGCAGCCAGAGTTTACGGGAGGGTTCGTCTTACAATCCGTTTGGCAGAACTGGAGTTTTCACATCTGTTTCGGGTAGCAGATATATGTGACGAGTGCATCGTTGGAATCGACTTTATGAAAGAGCATGGAGTAATTCTCGACATCGGGAAGCAAGTTCTCAGGTACCGAAATGTGGAGATTCCTATGGTTTACGGCAATGAAAACTCATCAACTCTCAGGACTGTCATAAAAGAAGATATATGCCTGCCACCTTCCTCAGAAGTGTTCGTTTGGACGAAAATAAAAGGTGATTTGGGTAGCCATCGATACCTAATGGAAGAGCCAGACTCTGAACAGTCTTCTCAAAACATCATCCTAGGGAAGATCCTTGTGGCGCCAAAGAACAACAGGGTACCCGTACGGATACTCAACATCAAACCGTACGGAGTCAAGCTCAGAAAAGGAGAAGTTGTTGGAAAATGTGAATCCGTATCCGCAATAACTAAAATCACAGAAGTTGATACACAATATGTGGACCCCTGGAAAGTGAACACTATGAAGTCAAACATTCTCAAGTCTTCAAAATTACGTGAGTATCAGCTAAGTGTTGCTGATTCATGAGTACGCTGATATACTCTCTTCACCCAATGGGCAGTATGGTCGAACACAACTAGTGCAGCATCGAATCAACACAGGAGACGCAGACCTATTCGACAACCAGCAAGACGTCTCCCATTAGCCAAACAAGCCGAAGTTGAAGAGATGATATCGACCATGAAGAAAGATGGGCTAATCGAAAACTCTAGAAGTCCTTGGGTATCCCCAGTTGTTCTTGTCAAAAAGAAGGACGGAAGTACTCGATTTTGTGTGGACTATCGGAGGCTGAACGATGTGACAAAAAAGACAGCTACCCTCTGCCAAGAATCAGCGATACTCTGGATGCGATGGAAGGAGCTGAATGGTTCTCAACATTGGACTTGAAAAGTGACTACTGGCAGGTAGAAATCCATCCAGAAGATCGAGAAAAGACGGCTTTCTCCACAGGAAATGGTCTGTGGCAGTTAAAAGTGATGCCTTTCGGACTATACAACGCTCCGCCAACATTTGAGCGTTTGATGGAATATGTTTTACAAGGACTTACTTGGAAATCTTGCCTAGTCTATTTGGACGATGCTATTGTTTATGGTAAGACATTTGATGAGCATTGTGGAAACCTTAAAGTGCCTTTCACATGAGCTGTGAACTGCGAATGCGAATAAATTTGTTTAGGCAATTCCAAGCGCAAATACCAACAAATTAATGTTTTAACTCTTCGACGAAGTGAATAAACGACCCTATCTACAATTTGAAAAAGAAAACACGAACAAAAATTAGTTTAAATTGTTCAATTTAGCGTTTTTATATATTCTACGCGACCACCGACATATTTCTGCGAAATGCCAAACACTTATTCAATATAAGAAGGTTTTATAATACAAATTCTATATACTACTGAAATAAATCAGCCAAGTAGAAGACTTAGCATTAAGGATTGGACTTGTTGAATTATTGATTCAAAATAGCTTTTTATGGCCTTTAGTCCTATAAATTGGCGTTTCGTTCGGCTTACTCACTTGAACTCATCAGTGACATAGTGAGGGCTTTGTCATACGCAATTTATATTAAGTTCAGTTCAACTTACATGAATTTTTCAACGAAAATCCACTGTAAACTATATCCAACAAGATTAGAATTCCTAATCATTAAGCTGGAAGTTTTTTTGCCCTGTGCCAGGCATAGTTTCTATATAAGAAGGTTTTATAATACAAATTCTATATACTACTGAAATAAATCAGCCAAGTAGAAGACTTAGCATTAAGGATTGGACTTGTTGAATTATTGATTCAAAATAGCTTTTTATGGCCTTTAGTCCTATAAATTGGCGTTTCGTTCGGCTTACTCACTTGAACTCATCAGTGACATAGTGAGGGCTTTGTCATACGCAATTTATATTAAGTTCAGTTCAACTTACATGAATTTTTCAACGAAAATCCACTGTAAACTATATCCAACAAGATTAGAATTCCTAATCATTAAGCTGGAAGTTTTTTTGCCCTGGGCCAGGCATAGTTTCTATATAAGAAGGTTTTATAATACAAATTCTATATACTACTGAAATAAATCAGCCAAGTAGAAGACTTAGCATTAAGGATTGGACTTGTTGAATTATTGATTCAAAATAGCTTTTTATGGCCTTTAGTCCTATAAATTGGCGTTTCGTTCGGCTTACTCACTTGAACTCATCAGTGACATAGTGAGGGCTTTGTCATACGCAATTTATATTAAGTTCAGTTCAACTTACATGAATTTTTCAACGAAAATCCACTGTAAACTATATCCAACAAGATTAGAATTCCTAATCATTAAGCTGGAAGTTTTTTTGCCCTGGGCCAGGCATAGTTTCTATATAAGAAGGTTTTATAATACAAATTCTATATACTACTGAAATAAATCAGCCAAGTAGAAGACTTAGCATTAAGGATTGGACTTGTTGAATTATTGATTAAAAATAGCTTTTTATGGCCTTTAGTCCTATAAATTGGCGTTTCGTTCGGCTTACTCACTTGAACTCATCAGTGACATAGTGCCCTCACTATGTCACTGATGAGTTCAAGTGAGTAAGCCGAACGAAACGCCAATTTATAGGACTAAAGGCCATAAAAAGCTATTTTGAATCAAACACTTATTCGCAATCCACAACATCAGGACGCATTCCACAAATCTGCGAATAAAAAATTCGCTCGAATTTAACCTCAAATTTATTTAGCGCCCATTTTACTGGTTTATTTATTATGACAATTCGCGTCTTTCGGCGACCACTCATGTAAAAGAAATGTCAAAACTCGCGACCATTCGCAATTCGCAGTTCGCTATTCGCAGCTCATATGAAAGGCACTTAAGGCCGTGTTCCAGATTCCAATTTAATCTAGACAAGTGCGAGTTTTTCAAGTCGGAGGTAAAATACTTGGGACATATCATCTCTTCCCTAGGGGTGAAGACTGATCCTGAAAAAGTTGACACCGTAAAGAATTGGCCGACACCACAGGATAAACATCAACTCCGGAGCCTTCTTGGTATAACCACGTACTATCGACGATTTGTGAAGGATTTTGCTGGGATCGCGAAAAGTTTGCCCCATCTAACAGAGAAAAGCAAACCGTTCAAATGGTCAAGCGAGTGCGAGAAAAGCTTCCAGGAACTTAAGCAGCGCCTTTGCAATACACCAGTTTTGGCCTATCCGATACCAGGGAAACCTTTCATCATCGACGCTGACGCAAGTAACGTAGGAATTGGTGCCGTACTATCACAAGTCCACGAAGGAGAAGAGAAGGTTGTCGCCTACTACAGCAAGGTACTCTCAAAGCTGGAAAGAAACTACTGTGTGACCAGAAGAGAACTTCTAGCTCTAATATCGGCTACTAAACACTTCCATAAGTACATCTATGGACAGAAGTTCCTTCTTCGAACAGACCATGGCGCACTTAATTGGCTTCTGAACTTCAAAAATCCAGAAGGTCAAGTGGCGAGGTGGATCGAGAGATTGCAGGCATACGACTACCAGATCCAACATCGAAGAGGAAGGTTGCACTCAAATGCAGATGCCTTATCTCGGAGACCATGCGAACCGGACTGCAAGCATTGCACACGTCAGGAAGAGAAGGAAGTTGATGCCATCCAGCGATTAAGAGCTAATCCCATTTACGGTTGGAGTAACGAAGAACTAAGGACATTCTTGCATGAAAGGAACACCAAGAGAAACCAGAATGGGGTGACATCTCCGATAGAAGTCCAACTCTTAAAGCATATTGGACACAATGGGACTCGCTTCATGTACAAGAAGGAGTACTAAGACGTAAATGGGACGGCAAATCATATATGATGCAGCTAGTCGTACCTCGTTCCAAAGTTAATGACGTTCTTCAAGAGATGCATGATGGAGCTTCCGGAGGACATTTGGGTGTCAATAAGACACTGGAAAAGGTAAGGCAGCGATTCTACTGGCTACACGCAAGAGAAGACGTCGAAAAATGGTGCCGAAAATGTGATACTTGTGCTGCAAGCAAGGGACCAGGCAGAAAAATTCAGAGTAAGATGCAGCAGTATAATGTGGGCACGCCTTTTGAAAGAATTGCAATAGACGTTGCAGGCCCTTTTCCAGAAACCAGAAACGGAAACCGATACATCCTGGTAGTAATGGACTACTTCAGCAAGTGGCCTGAGGCATTTGCCATCCCAAGCCAGGAAACCAAAACAGTCGTGGATCAGATTGTTTTCAACTGGGTAAGCAGGTTTGGTGTACCTATGGAACTCCATTCAGATCAAGGGAGGAACTTCGAGTCCAAAATCTTTCAGGAAGGTTGTACACTCCTTGGCATTAAAAAGACGAGGACAACACCGCTTCACCCACAATCTGATGGGATGGTTGAACGATTCAACCGGACCTTTAAAGAACACCTTTCCAAAGTTGTAAGCGACAACCAACGAGACTGGGATCGGCATATTCCGTTATTCTTGATGGCCTATCGAAGTGCGGTACATAGCTCAACAGGACATACACCATCAGAAATCCTGCTCGGGAGCACAATACGACTACCAAGCGAAATCAAATTTGGATGTTATACAAGTGAGCCACAAGGAATAGACGACTACGTGGACAACCTCAAAGAAAAGCTAGTTGACATTCACGAAAGGACGAGGGCAAATATAAAGCTGTCGAGTGATCGGATGAAAACAAGATACGACGCAAAAGCCACAACGACAGGATTCCAAGTGGGAGACCTTGTGTGGTCGGAAGGGACTCTCACCGAAGCTTCAACAAAATTGGGAAGGCCCTTATACTGTTGTAACACGAATAAACGATGTCGTCTACCGCATTCAGAGAGGATTAAGAGGCAAACTACAAGTAGTTCACAGCGACCGTTTACATCATTATAATGGTGATGGAAGTGATGGATTTGCTCGGGACGATCAATCCTAAGAGGGGGGCAGTGTAATAACTTTCCATATTTGAACTATAACGACTCCGAAATGCAAACAAACGGACACAATAAAGCTTACGGTCGCAGTGCAAACATACCCTTATTAGCTATAATTATAGCAACTCTCAAACGAAGGAAGCGCCATCTGCCGGATTATAGCAGACTTACCAGCTGTCAAATAAAAACTTTTGGAAGGGAAATTATTGGGAAATTTCCCGTACGGAAAGCTCTGGAAGCAGAGACGAGAACCTTCCATCACTTTCCAGAGTTTGGAAAACAAGCATAAAAGTCACAAGTTTGAACGGCAGCGACACAGTTTGTTTTTAATCGTGAATGAATAAAATTGGTGTAATGTTTAAGCAATTTGGTAACATTTACATTTATACCAATTATATCTGTAGAGTAAGATGCCCTCATAAATGAATGAGAGCAAAGATTCAAACTATAATCGTTACAGTGCAAATAAATTAGTTAAGTGAATCGGACATGTTTTATTCAAGTGGAACATTCATTAAGTTAAACAAACAACAAACATATTAATAACAAACAACAACACTACATTTGGCGACGAGGATAAAAAAAAGGTAGTTTAAACAAATAAATTCCATTTACTTAAATCGAGTCGAAAAAAAAACAACTCTCAATATGGAAGGTGGTAAAATTCCATTCTTCAATTACAATGAAGATGCCACCAACGCTGGTGATCGTTGGAAGAAATGGATTGCTCGTTTCGAGAATTTTCTCATCGCAAGCGATATCAATAACATTGATAGGCAAAAAGCAATGTTATTGCATTATGCGGGTGAAGATGTTTTCGAGATTTTTCATAATTTGCCTGAGCCGACCGTAACAACAAAGGAAATAATCGATGAAAAGGGTGAACCAAAAACAATCAACATGAATTGCTTTGAAATAGCGAAACAAAAGCTATTGCAATATTTTTCACCAAAAACGAACGTTGAATTCGAAATATTTTCCTTTCGGCAGGCAAAGCAAAATCCAAACGAGACAGTTAGTCAGTTTTATGCAAGGCTTTTGAAATTGAGTGCAAACTGTGATTTCACAGACAGAGATAAAGAAATCAAATCTCAAATTATATGCACAACATCTTCACATAGACTCCGAGATTTTGCATTTCAAACAAAGCCAACTCTTCAGAGGTTGTTAGAAGAGGCAAAAACATATGTAATGTCTGAAGAGCACGCAATTAAAATCGAAGCACAACAGCAACAACCCGAGCAGTGTAACCATGTGAGAGCGAGACAACATCATCACACAAAGCGCGCAAACACAAGCAACAAAGATGTACATACAACAAAAAAATTCACAAACAAAAAGCCTAACTGTATGAACTGTGGAAATGATTGGCATTCTAAAGGACTCCAACAATGCCCAGCACGAAATGTCTTTTGCAATTCATGCAAAAAGAAAGGACATTTTGCCAAAGTCTGCATGAAAACTAAACCAACAAATACGTTTAAAACCTACAATTTGCAACAAACAGAAAATGAAACACATAAAACAGCATTTAACGTAAATGATTCCAAAAACACTTTGCCAACAGTAACAGTTTCAATTAACAACATGCCAACAAATTTTACAATAGACACAGGATCAACAGCAACAATTATAAGTAACAATGTATTTAACAAACTACCAAATAGACCAACACTAACAAAACACACAGGAAAAATCATTCCATACAACTCAAATATATCCTTGCCTATAATCGGAAAATTTACAGCAAATTTAGTTTTCAAACAACAGTCCATAGCCGAAACAGTATATGTAATAGCCAGCCATGCAACATCCCTACTCAGTTACAACGCCTCTAAACAACTCAACATAATCCACATTGTCCAACATTTAACAAATAATAACTTCAATCTTAACATCAAAAACAAATATCCAGAAGTATTCAGAGGATTAGGAAAACACAACAAACACAAAGTTCATCTTTTTATCGACAAAGATGTACCTCCAGTGGCACAACGCTTCCGCCGAATTCCTTTCCATCTGCGACCAGCTGTTGAAGATGAGATAAACCGACTCTTAAAAGCAGACATCATCGAAAAAGCAACGGGTCCAACACCATGGGTATCACCAGTGGTAATTGTACCGAAACCCCATAACCCGTCTGCTATTCGGATGTGTATTGATATGCGAGCCGCCAACAAAGCCATTCAGAGAGTCAGGAAAGTAACACCAACACTGCAAGATATTGTAACATCTCTCAACGGCACAACAGTCTACAGCAAAATTGACCTTAACGAAGGCTATCATCAGATCGAGTTGGATGAGGAATCGAGGTTCATCACAACATTCAACACACACTGTGGAGTGTACAGATACAAAAGATTGAATTTTGGTGTCAACACAGCAGCAGAAGAGTTCCAGGACATCATAAGGCAAACACTCAACAACATCAAAAACGTCCTTAATGTGAGTGACGACATTTTCATCTTCGGAAAAACACAGGCTGAACATGATGCAGCACTGGAAGAAGTCTTCCAACAACTTCGTGCGCATAATCTAACCGTTAACGAGAACAAATGCGTATTCAGTCAACCCCAGCTTAAATTATTTGGTTTTGTTTTTTCCAAAGACGGAATCCAACCAGATCCGGAGAAAGTAGCAGTTTTTGAAAAACTTCAAACACCCAACAATGTGTCAGAAGTTCGCAGCATCCTCGGTATGTTAAATTTTGCATTACCATTTCTTCCAGAATTAGCAACACATACCCAACCCCTAAGAGAACTCATCCAGAAAAACAAAGAGTTCGTCTGGGAAAGAAAGCACGAGGAGGCACTTACTTTTCTGAAGAAGCTAATGGGAGATGCTTCTAAACTTGCCTACTATGACGTCAACAAACCAACACACCTACATGTCGATGCAGGTCCCGAGGGTCTCTCTGGTATACTGTCACAACACAACAAAAACACCTACGAGATTGTGGCATATGCAAGTCATGCACTTAGCCCAGTCAAAAAACGGTATAGCCAGATAGAGAAGGAGATGCTATCAGCAACATGGGCAATGGAACATTTTAGGATCTATCTGTACGGAACAAAGTTCACGCTCCATACAGATCACATGTCCTTAATCAGCATTTTTAAAAATCCACTATCTAAACCAACAAGTAGAATTGAGCGCCTCTTACTAAAAACACAACAATATAACTTTAACATTCAACATCAACAAGGTAGCTCAAATCCTGCAGACTATTTTTCCAGACATCCAAATAACAACAATAGTAACAACATAAACAGAAATAACGAAATAGAACAATACGTAAACTTTATTGTTCAAAATGCTTTGCCGAAAGCAATCTCTTTATTAACAGTTCAACAGGAAACACAACAAGATCCAATTCTACAAAAACTCATCAAAGCGATTACAACAAAACAACACAGAATGTGGAACTGCAAAGAAATAAGTCGATACAAAGGAGTGCGTCAAGAACTTTCCATAACAGAAGGATGTATCTTGAAAGGAACACAACTTTTATTACCCGAAAAACTTGTCAACACAGCTATCGCCCTAGCACACAAATCACATATGGTAATAGTCAAAACAAAACAGCTTTTGCGAACAAAAATCTGGTTTCCTGACATGGACAAACGAGTAGAGCAGACAATCTCCCAATGTCACATCTGCCAAGTGGTTACTAACCAAAACAACCGCGAGCCACTTGAAATAGCTGAACCAACATCAACACCATTTGAAAAAGTATCAATGGATTTCGCTGGACCACTTCCAAATGGGAAGTATTTACTTATCCTGGTCGATGAGTATTCAAAATACCCATTTGTTGAGCAAATAAACTCCACTAAATTCACAGATGTGAAGAAAACTTTGATGAAAATTTTCACAGTGTTCGGCATGCCATTCAATTTGAAATCTGATAATGGACCACCATTTAGCAGTTACGACTTCAAAGAATTTATGGATCAACACAACATTTGTCATCACAAAACTACTCCATACTGGCCAGAGGCGAACGGCGCAGCAGAAAGGATGGTAAAAACTATAAAAAAGACACTCATAACGTCTGAGTTGGAACATTCGAATTGTTTGTCCCAGTTTGATAGCTTCCTCATGGACTATCGCTCAACTCCACAAGCAACAACAGAAGTGTCACTGTTCGAGATGATGTTCAACAGGAAGATGAACAATTTTCTTCCTACAATAAACAAACAAAAGAAAAACATTAACAAAAACGAACAAAAAAACAAACTCAAATACAAACGATACGCTGACAAACGAAGGCACGTGAAACCATGCAGTTTCAATCTTGGTGATGAAGTTCTCTGCAAGCAGAGGAAAGTTAATAAACTTACTCCACCGTTCAACCCTGTTCCGCTGAAAATCATTAAAATCATCGGGTCGCAGATCTGGGCAAGTAGAGGAGATAAAACCATCGTTCGAAATTCATCCTTTTTCAAAAATTTCTCCAGAAGTGACCAAAACAGAGCACCAAACATTTTAAGAAAAGCTGAAAATAAAAGAATTATTTATGCAACACCAAGAGAATCTTACGAGCAACAAGAAATTGAAAATAATAATAATTTTGCGACAACATCAATATCAGCTGACATTGACAACCACATCACAACAAACAACAGAGATGTAAGTGAGGTTGAAGTTTTCACCACACCACCAGATTCACCGCAGCCAATACAACAACCCTCAACCTTACACCAAGAACACAGGCGGACCACGAGATGTCAGATGCCACGACGTTTTCGTGATTATGTCTTAGA
This sequence comes from Dasysyrphus tricinctus, assembly GCA_963921185.1. Taxonomy (NCBI): domain Eukaryota; kingdom Metazoa; phylum Arthropoda; class Insecta; order Diptera; family Syrphidae; genus Dasysyrphus; species Dasysyrphus tricinctus. Next base: position 171,682,564 of record OY992531.1, on the reverse strand, counting down.
ATAATTTTATTAAATTATTAATAAGTCATATATGTAAATATTTATTTTTAATAATAAGCAAGGGAGGAAATGTAATGTTTAAGCAATTTGGTAACATTTACATTTATACCAATTATATCTGTAGAGTAAGATACCCTCATAAATGAATGAGAGCAAAGATTCAAACTATAATCGTTACAGTGCAAATAAAGTAGTTAAGTGAATCGGACATGTTTTATTCAAGTGGAACATTCATTAAGTTAAACAAACAACAAACATATTAATAACAAACAACAACACTACAGTTGGTTGTAATAAAAGTGAAAAGTAAAGTTTGTGAATTAATTTCAGTGGTGAATAATAAATCGTTTTGTTTGTAGTAAGAACAGTAAAGTGTTTTATTTTGCGAAATAAATAAGTGGACGTTTTGAATAAAGTAAATAAATTTTATTATCGAACCTGAGAAAATATTACAATATTTTTGGTTTAAATTTTGTAAATGGCTATTTACTACAATCTACATTCGATATCATGACCCAATTTGCTACTTTCTAATGAAATACTTCATTGAATTGGAATGTTGTCCGAAGAAAAGTTTGAATGCAATACTTGTTTGACAAAATAATGCAAAAATTAAGTTAAAATACTTATTGCTGAATAAAATAATCACGAATGAATGTTGTCCAAGGTTTTGGTTGTATTTTTGAATTAAAGAGATTTCCCGCTCAACCGCAATTTTGTTTTGGCTTTAACACGTATGTATTGTGGTTTTCTAAAAGATAAACTAGTTATATATAGTTAACAACAGTCATTTTAATTTTTGAACGTTGTTGTACTTTAAGAGTGATATGTTTTCACGGGATGAAAGTATGTCACAAATTTATTTGTCAGTACCGTGGTAGTATTTTTAAAGCATGTTATAACATGTTTTTGGCTGTTTATCACAATTTTGTGTTCCTTTTAACGGCATAAGTTAAAATTGTCCTGGAAATTATTTTTCTCGTTAGCATAGAGAAGTTAGGTCACATAAACTGTCTAAATGTCAGTACTGTGGATGTCAGTGCCGTGGCATTTAAATACTTTTTGAACTTTAATCATTGTATATGCAATCTATAGTATTCTCATGAAACACGATTTTGTAGGTAGACATTTGGTCGATAGGTTCGCTGTGATCGCCTTACCGAGATCCCTTAACAAAAATTAGTATTACATTTGGACGCATAGATGGCCACGAGCTTTTTTTCTTCATGAGAATACTATAGAATTTATATACAATGCTTTAATTAAATATAATTAACTTATTCCTTGCAATAATACTTTTTTCTACCAATTTTCTTTGTAAGAACGGTAGCGGACGGGCCAAAGAAAAATCATTCCGTGCAATAAAAACTAAGTAATAACCCAGCACAAGGAAATGGGTTGCGATTCAGAAAAACAGACTTCGAAAACGAAAAAGAGATGATTTTTTAAAGAAAAAAAAGGGAAGTAGAAATGTCAAGAGTACAAAACGTATATTAGACAATCAAGAATCTCAACAAAAATATGGTCAAAAAGAGGGAGAACTAAAAACAAAAAAACAAAAAGAGTTTCATTTATCGTCTATACTAGTTTTAGTACATTTCACTATATTTTTTATTTCTTTAAAAGTTGTAGCAAAATGCTTTTAGTGATATGATACTCTGACTAAATGAAGCCACAAACACAAAACAAAAATTATTTCTAAGAAGTTTTAATTTTTGAAAATATTTTAAAAAAAGAATCACAGTTGGCAGAGAATCACCCATATACATATTTCAAATAAGTTCAAATAATATTGCACATCAAAATTTTCAAAAAACTAATTTCTCGACTTCTAAAAAAGTTTCAAATTATTGTTTTGAAAATTTGATGTCTTGAAAACGGGTTCAAAATTTTTTTTGAAATTTAATTTTTATATCTACATAAATAAATACTTAAGATTTGCATGTCAACATTTTTCCTTTAAAATGTTGTAAGAATTTGATATATAAAAATTAATTTTTTTAAAAACCGCTCCAAAAGTTTTTTTTTTATACAATCATATATGAGGCTGTGAGTGCAAAAGTGGTATAACCCACTTTTTTTTTTATCATATTTTTCGTTTTTAATCGATTTTTAATAATCTTTTTTATGAGATTCAAATAGTATAGTCACATTTTTGGAAAGCTTTTAGAAAAAATTAAAATTTTACCTTTGATGACTTTTGAAGCATAAATGTAAAAATACGAGGCAAATATATCAACAATGCCAAAAAATGGGTTACACTACTTTTGCACTCACGGCCTCATATTGCTTTGAATTAAATCTGAGAAACTTGACGCTCCACATCAAAAAACCACTTAGAAAGCGATAAAAAATAAAAAACCTGTTTCCACCTACATACAAGAAAATAAGCACGAATACCTACGCAAATAGACATCAGTTTCTAATTTTCATTCCAATCTATTTTAAAGGCTCCCGACACGGAAAGCATTTTGGGTACCTTATCTTGCCAAAGAACAGTCATCGAGAACAAAAGAATTTGTTTCTGTTTAGAAAATATGCGATGTGTATTGAACCTTTATGTAACGATAAAAACTTGTTTTGATCCTCTTCTTTTGTTTCCTCTTCTCCTCAATGTCTGTACCTACGTATGTATATGTATGTACATACATACATACCAATTCATTATTTATTTTTTTTTCGGCAGTTTGTTTTTGTTCCCTTCTCACTCTCGTATATTGGCACTGCTGTGACGTGAGGAGAAAGAAGATAATTGCCTTCTCTCATGTAGTGAGGAAATAATGTATTTTTTTATCTTTCATCTACTGTGAGTTGGGTGTGAAGCTATGATGAGGGAATAATACACTTCTTGCTTCAGTCGTCTGTAGCGCTAGAATCTTTTTCCTCAAGTAATACTACTATTAGATTTATATACAATGCTTATATGTATGTATTATTAATTTCTTCTTCGAAAATGCAAATACAAATTTGGAAATGCATATCTACTGCAAAAAAATAAATAAATCTAATTACTGCATTTTCTTTTTGGATCAGCTTCGGAAAATTCTCCGATTAGTGGCAACGCTGAACACACAAGACGCAAACATACTGGAAAAATCGTGTGAGTTTGCCAGGAACGGACGATTTGGTCTTTACCCCTCACTTTCTACTCCCTTCATCTATGAACAAAAGATCGTCTGAGGAAAAATCGGGTGGTGTAAATGCCGACATACTGGAAAAATCATGTGAGTTTGCCAGGAACGGACGATCTGGTCCTTACCCCTCACTTTCTACTCCCTTCACCCATGAACAAAAGATCGTGTGAGGAAAAATCGGGTGGTGAAAATGCCGACATAGCGAATAAACCAGAGAATATGAAATAAAGAAGCCAATCCTTCGTACGTTTCACCCCCCAAAACCCATTTGTTTACCCTGTTGTATTTGTAATTTCATTTCGTGTCGAAGAAATAGATGTGAATTGCAACAACAACAAGACCTGTGCTGAATGACTAGTTGATTCTATGTGTGCGTTTTGCACTGCTTTTCACTAATACTTTGCAAATCTAATACATCAGCTGTTCGCTTCCAGCTTGTAGGCAAATCAAATTGACAGCTGAGGATTGACTTCTTTATTTCATATTCTCTGGAATAAACATTGGAGTTTGGAACGCGAGGAATGACAGCCGTAGCCGTGGTATGGCATCTAGAGTTGTTTGTCTTTGGCTGAAATAAAAACAGTTCAAATTCAGGTACAGGTATTCAGACTGAAAAGTGAAAATCTGTACACAAATCAAGAATTTACTTGAACGCACGCAATTTATTTCAATTCAACTGATCGGTGAGGTGACAATAATAAGGCAATGAAGTATGTACAAACTATTAAATAAATACAAAAGGTTGCTCTATTCGTTGGTCCTCAATTAGGCTTACCGTTGACGGACTCGAAGTTTATTTTCCTTACGAATACATCTACCCTGAACAATATGCATACATGGTGGAACTCAAGAGGGCATTGGATGCCAAAGGACATTGTCTATTGGAAATGCCTTCAGGAACTGGCAAAACTGCGACTTTACTTTCTTTGATTGTCGCTTATATGATTGCACACCCTGAGAATGTGAGGAAACTTATTTATTGTTCCCGTACAGTTCCTGAGATTGAAAAAGTTGTCGCTGAATTGAAGAGTTTATTGAATTATTATGCTAAGCATTCACAATCGCCTCCAAAGATGACCGGTTTAGTTTTGAGTTCAAGAAAGAATATGTGCATTCACCCAGAAGTTAGTAAGCAGCATGAGGGCAAATCTGTTGATGGAATGTGTTTCGGTCTAACGGCTAGTTATGTTCGTGAAAAAGCAGAAATAGATCCAAATACACCAACTTGTAAATATTTTAGCATTATATGTTTTGAAATGAGGTTTAATCTTAGAATCGTCTACAGGTCAATACTATGAAGGTTTCAATTTGGAAGGTAAGGAATCAACTCTTCCGCAGGGAGTGTACAGTCTTGATGATTTAAAGGAGTATGGAAGAGCAAGAAATTGGTGCCCCTATTTCACTGCACGATATGCGGTGAGTATTGAAGGTATTATAAACCTTAATGAGTACCTATTTTTTGTCGTCTTAATATGACTGGTCATTCCATCTTTTCGATCTTTTGGTACCTACTCATAAGTTTTGTTTTTCAAAATATATTATAAGCAAACAATGACCTTTTGATGGTTATGCAGCACATTTAAGTTGATATTTTCTTTTAACAAAATCAAACATTTTTGCAGGAAATTGCCTATTTAATTCGACTTTTACTTCCTTCAATCAAAATTCTGGGAATTTTCTTAGATAAAATTATAATATGAATAGTTAACAATTTCATAGCATCTAAAAATATTACAACTTTGAATATGAAATATTTAATTAATTGCGACAAAAATAAAATAAACCAGAAAAATGAGATCTCGCCAATTTCATATATACAGAATTCCTCCGAAAAATGTCTGTTTCTGTTGATCGCTAATAATGCGATGCAGTGCATCTTAACTATTATGCCAAGGCCCAACTTTGCTAGAATCAGTTTTGTACATGCGATGCAGACCATCTTTAATTAAAACGCTGCTGGCTTTTCCACCGCAGCAAGTCCACGTGACAATTTTTTTTCGCTTAACTGTTTACATTGGCCACTTTTAACCAAAGCCAAACTTTCAACTTTATAACTACAGTGAGATCTCTAATAAGCGGGCATGATTTTTTGCCCGTTTATGAGATCTTTCTGGTTAAGAGAAAGGTTGCTAACGTGCAACCTGATTCTTTAGGCATTGTAAAATACATATACAATGCTGGAACGCGGTACGGAAATATTAAAAAATTCAGTCACCCTTCGATGGTTTCTAGGACACCGTGACATTTATGGAAATGAAGTGGCTGATGAACGAAGACACTTCACTTCGTTGCTTAAATGCCCCAGACTACCCAAAACCAGGAAAAATGTCCTCGGAGAATACATCGACGAATTTGGCGCTGTCTCATCTTTGCGACTAAAAAACATCCTTAACTTCATCCAGAAATCTGAATGGTTCAGGGAGGCACCTCATACCTAACACTTCCACTAAAAAAATCGTACCGTAAATTAATGATTGTCTGCTTTTGTTTGACCTTAAAATATTACCAATTTAAAAACATTTAAAAAAACACTTATAACATTACATGCTTTTCAACAAGGGCAGGTGGAACATAGGAATGTGCAGGTACAGGAAAAATTATTTCTAGAGTTTCCACATTTCGTGGAACTTTTTTAAAAAGCCAATAAGTAGTCATAGAAATCATGGCAAAGTTTTTGTTTGGCGTACTGTTTTAGCATGGCTCACATTAAGACTGCACAAACGGTTAAAAACTGCATAAGCTATCTGATTAGATCCTTTTGCAAACTCATTTTTGATCCACGTGATGAAAAACACATTTTCTTTACTCAAGGAGGCCCTTGAACTTCCCACAACAACTCCAAAGTTGTAAATGTAAAATTTTCGGGAATAGTATAGCAGCTTGATCTGGTACCTTGGGCAAAACCAACTCATCCCTTTCTTCCTTTAATGTATCTCTTATGTATCAGCTTCTCAATCATCTTCCCATCTAATCCATACCATGGATAAAAAGGTTTTTGAATTTCAAGTCTATAATAAAATGTATTTTGAATGGATATAATGGATTTTAATGCGAAAAAAAATATGGATATAATGGATTTTGAAACAAAAACTCAAGTGGATAAAATGGATTTTGAAATTAACTACAGATTTTGTGGTCTGATTTCTATGGCATAACATGAGATTTGGAATTCAAACTTTGGCCCAGCGTATGTGTTTGAATGATACCAACAAAACCTCATACCTAAGTCATTTTTATTTAAAAGTGGATATAATGGGTTTTGATTTTGATCAACACAATTGGCCTTAACGCTAAATTTACCACGATCCACTATTTTTTTGAAATGTGAAAAGATAAAGAGAAAAAAGAAAAAAGGTCTGGGGTGTCATAATGTATGTTTGGCAACCCACGTGGAGTTACATTTGGTTGAAAATGGGTCTTAACAGCAGAACGGTAGGTATTTTAGGGATATTTTGGAACCAATTGTTGAGCCATTTGTCCCAAGAATCAGCGAAAATTTAATCTTATTGCAAGATAACTCTCGTCCCCAAACTGCGAAGAGATTTTCGGAGTACCTTCAAAAGGCCCACCTGAACACCCTAGACTGGCCCAGCATGTTTTCCTGATCTGGATTCAATTGAAAATTTCTAGGACATGCTTGGTAGACAATTGAACAAGAAAACTCTAATTCCATGAAATCTGGTGGAGCTGAAAAGTGCATTGCTTGAAGCATGATTCCAAATAACCCAGGAAAACATTGACAATGTTATTAAAAGTATACCAGAGAGACAATTATTGTCCTTAGAGCAAGAAGAGAGGTAATACCAAGTACCAAACCATCCTCATTTATACTGAGCTTTAAAGAAATACTTGAAATTTTTTAAATCCATTTTCTCAGCAAAATACCCTTTTTTGTGTTTTTTTTAAGGAAAACAAGGAGCAGAATCACTAACCATTTCAATTTCAAACGATTTTAAATTCATCTAGTTATAAAATCTTATAATGGATAAATTGAAAGATTTATTCTTATTCTCATACAAATTTTATTTTATTTGCTAACGTTTTCGAGAACATACATTCTCGAAAACGTTAGCAAATAAAATAAAATTTGTATGAGAATAAGAATAAATCTTTCAATTTATCCATTATAATTTGAACTCGTACATTAGTTCCATCAATAAATATTTAACAAAATATTTACGAATTTATAATTTATAAAATCTTCATTAAAGAAATAAAGAGAAAATGAAAATAAACCAACTTTTGCACTTTTTGCGTTCCTCTAATTTTGTCCGGCAGTGCAAATATATTTTTTTTAATGTATACAATTTCTGCTTATTATCTATAAAATTCAACTCTCGTTTTTTAGTTTTTAAAGTTTTATTTTAATTTAATAGAGGACTTGATACAATTTGAATAAATCAAAAGACGATTTCATTTATTTTAAAAATGGTTTAAGCCCATTTGTTTTTGACAACCCCAAGAATTGTCAAAAAAAACCTGGGCTTTTCGGTTCTCAAAAAACACCAAAAGCTTTGTATATCTAAATCATAGTACTATCATGGTGGTTGTCGATACTAACACCATCTTCAGTTCTGTTGTCGCACATTTGGGCGTAGACTTTAAATGTATTAATAACCCTGCACTACAGGCAGATGCAACCAATTTTCCCTGGGATCTTTGTCATCAATTCTCAAATTCAAATGATAAAGTAAATTATTTTCAATCATTGCTTCTTGAATTATTTGAAAAACATGTTCCACTCAAAACAGTCTCAGTACGAAGCAAAAATTGTCCTTGGTCCTTGGTCCTCTGATGTCCACAGGTCTATCAAGAATCGGAGAAAATTTTACTCAAAGTAGAAGTTAAACCCCACGACTGCAAATTGGGAACTTTTTTGCCATTCTCGAAACAATGCAACTCTTATAACTAGCAGAGCCAAAAAAAGTTTTTTCATGTCCAAGTTGGATACTAACCAGTCGTCTCGAAAGCTTTGGGGTAATCTACGCTCAATTGGAATCGGTAAAAAGGAGACTATTCAAAATTTTCCTGATCCCAATGAACTTAACGAGACCTTTGTTTTGAAAGACGTTCAACAACCTAATTTTGTTCCCAACATTGAAATTCCAAGTGAACCATCAACGGTATTCGAGTTTGAAGTTATTTCAGAATATGATGTCCTTGAAAGCATTCGTTCCATCAAATCAGATGCTTTTGGTGAGGATGGTGTGCCAATTTGCTTTTTAAAAATGATTTTGTCACATGTTTCCAATGCTTTGACACACTTAATTAATTTTTGCATAACCTCTTCATCATTTCCAGAAAGCTGGAAAAAAGCTAAGGTCATTCCTGTGGCTAAAAAGTCGAATAATAGGTCTTGCTTGGACTTTCGTCCCATAAGTATTCTTCCATGTCTGTCAAAAGTCTTTGAGAAAATTCTAGTCTCACAGGTATCTAATCACCTAAATAGATTTAATTTGTTGTCACCACATCAGTCTGGGTTCCGTGCACATCATAGCTGTCAAACAGCGATGATTAAGGTTCTTGATGATATTAGGATTCAATTTGACCATGACAGTTTAACCATTCTCTGTTTACTTGATTTCTCAAAGGCTTTTGACAGAGTTAACCATGATATACTGTGCAAAAAGCTGAAGCACTACTTTGGGTTTCACGATAGAGCGGTGCGTCTTATAAAAGATTATCTTTGTAACCGAAGCCAAAGAGTACATTTTGGACAGTTACAATCTGAGTCTTTGAACTTGCAAATGAGTGTATCGCAAGGTTCTATTTTAGGACCTGTATTGTTCTGTATTTACATAAATGACCTTCCAAAAGCATGCTCGAGTGTTTTGCTACATCTATACGCAGATGATGTACAAATCTATATATCCCGTCCACTTGGCTTGCAGGAAGATTTGGTATGTAGATTAAATGAGGATCTCATAGCAATATCCAATTGGTTGGTCACTCCAGAATGGCCTTACGCTTAATCCAAAAAAGTCCCAACTCATCGCGATATCCAAAAAGCAGTATGATACGTCACTTTTGCCCCCAATTTTTCTACTTCACTCTCAGCTTGACTTTGTCGACAGTGTAACCAGTCTTGGTATTAAGGTGAATAAATCACTTTCAGCTGAAAACCACACTATTTATATAGTCAGTAGAATTTACGCTGGGCTCCGTAAGCTCTGGTTATTTTCTGCCCTTACCCCCGTTAATACTAAACTCAGGCTCATAAAAATTTTGCTTTTGCCCTTAATTACCTATGGTTATACCGTGTATTGTAAACCTGATTCTCATTCCCAACACAAGCTCCTTGTCGCTTTTAATGACATGATTAGATATGTGTATGGACTTCGGAGACATGAGCACATATCGCATTATCATCGGCTTGTCCTTGGATGCTCCCTTCAGCAATATCTTGATGCTAGATGTTGTATATTCTTACACAAAATTATTCAAAGTAAAACACCTTTATACATTTATGAAAAATTTACATTTGCTCAATCCCTCAGAACTTTAAAGATTTTGGTACCACATTTTAACTATTTGAACTCTTCGCGGCTCTTCATGATCTATGCAACGAAGCTATGGAACTCTCTCCCAGTGGCTATTAAGAAAATTATAAATGTTTCAAATTTCAGAAATGCAATTACTTCTGAAACTCCTCAAAGCATTTTTAAATAAATTATAGGTAAACGAAAGAAAATTAAACAGGTTCTTTTCTACAATAAAATCTCACATTACATACATAATTGTAAATAAAATAAAATAAAATATTATTCATTTATATTCATAACTATAGTTACAAACTTTATCTATACGTATATTATTTAGGTTTTTTTTTATTTAATATAGTAAAATAATTGCTTCTTATCCAACTGTTAGGTACTATAAAAGACAAAGTCTTACTGTACATTTGTATTTAATAAATTGAAATTGAATTGAAGTCAATATGCTTAGCCACGGCGGCGGCGGCGGCGACGGCGACGATCGCGACTGTGCAAGTAGTGGCGTAAAGGAAAAAAAGGATGTTTGATTTTCATTGAGTAGGTAGGTACCTATTCCATATATTTTTTTTATTCTTATGGCTAATGGGTTGTTATTTGTAAGTTGTATGGATGCGGCCGGATAGATATAGTACGTTTAATATGTATGTGATTGTATGTTCCTAGGTAAGTAAAGGTATATTATGTTTATTATCGTGTAGTTTTGTGTATGTATGCACCTATATTGGGTTAGTTTTTTCTTGCTTCGGATTTTTGGTTTTAATTAATAAATTTAGGTATAGGTATCTTATTGGTTTGTAGTTACATTTCGTCCCCTTTATGCCAGAAGCATTCAATTTTTTCGAGGTGGTTAGCTAGTTTTATAGATTTACCGATATTCCATATGGCATAACAGTACATACTTTCAATGTGCGTAGGTAGGTATATCGAAGAAAATTAATATTTTAAAATATCAGTTAAGCCATTAGTTGATTTAAGGTTCTGTTTTAATCTAGAAAAACTTTCGAAAAAGATGTTGCAATATTTCCATTTTTGCACATTCATGTTTCTGGCATAAGGGTAATTTTTATAGAAATAGAAGCAATAATGGTGAAGTTATATTAAAGTGGATACTTATAGACTTATAGAAATCACTGGCCTTATACCTACCTAATTTTCCTATTTAAATAAATATTTGTTTATTTGAATAACCTTATAGGCACTTAGAGGTTGGCTTGAGGACTTGATATTTTTCTAAACTAAGCCACATATACATACATTATGCATAGGTGTTTGGGGTAGATTCCAATGTAGATTAGATATGTTAATAAAAAAAAACTAGTTGTTTCAACTTTAAACAAATTACAACTTTATTCGATATAATTTAAGTAGGTTAATAAAACGTCTAACCACGTTGGATGTTCAGATGAGAAGAAGGAAACATTTTATTAAGCCAGCAGGAAATGATTGAAAAAGCTTTCTTGAAACAATTCATTTTTCGAAAATATAGATAGTTTGAAGCAAATTCATAATGGTATAATCTTATTAGACAGCATTTAGATTTGTCTTAAGCACATAGGCATAGGGTGAAATAAGTAATAAAAAGTAATAGGATAGAAGCTCTTTAATGATGTTATTTATTAAAAAAGAACAATTAAAAAGTTATGGGTTATCTTTAAAGGACAGCTTAAAAGCTCAATAAGTATATTTAAACATTTAGATACATGGTATTTATAGGTTGAAATTGGTTACCTAAATGATACATACATACATAGGAATATGGAATTCGATTTTAAATGTTGTTTTTGTATTTGAAAGATTATAACATACTTAGTTGCCTATTTAGAGGATGGACTTCGAAAGCTAGGTACCTACATATATGTATGTATAGGTATATTGGATATTCATTTTCAAAACCTGGGCGAACAGTGACTCAGTTTGACTTTGTTCATAATTCTGCATATTGCAGTTTAATTATTATTCGATTTTCTTCAGAATGCATATGATTTCCGTAACATTTTTTAAATAGAAGCTTCTTAAAAATAAAAACAATTTTTTTTACTAAATTTTTCAAAAAAAAAATATTTTTTTGGATTTTTAAAAAAGTGTTCAAAATTTTTTTTTGAAAATCAAATATGTATTTTGAAAACTACATGGTCGAGTTTGTGAAACTTGGTATTTAAGGGTTTTTCTTAACACTTTAAAAATTTCAAATCGATTTCACACACACTAACAAGATTTGACATTTCTCTGGAGTTGAAAGTATTTTGCGGCCGGTTTAACAAATATTCTAAAGTGTTCGTCGGTCATTTATGTAAATAGATTAAAAGCAAATAAATTATTAAAACTAGTTTTAATTCATCAAAAAATAGTGAATAAGAAGTTATCAAAATATCAACTAACTTCGATTAAAAGTGCCCAAAGTCGATTAAAAATCACGCGCTCGCCGATGTGTTTCTCGAATGATGTGTTTCTTTGATGAATTTGGGTTGTTTTTTTTTTACTTTAATAGCACACAACTAGTTTTTGTTTATTTTTCTAACTTTTCTTAAAAAAAATATGTTTTTAATCTAACAAAATGACGCGAAAAACTGAATGCACTTTTCAATATTTGTAACAAATTTGTATGCGCATAGTTTGTTTACTTTTTGCCTCAAAGCTACTGTCAAATGACACACACACATTCCCACACGAAAAATTTGATTTTTTGTGTATTCCTTACAACCAACAAAAAAAATCGATTTGAAATGGTTGTAAGGAATTCGACATTAGATTTTATATTTATCTTACCACATTAATATACACAATAGATCCGTCATATTGTATTTTTTGTTGGGTAGTTTCGATTTTTGTCCTAATTATGTTTTCGAATCTGAGGTTTGCGACTAAAATTTCGTGACTCAACGTACTTTTTGAGTATAGTAGCCTGAAACTCTGTCATTCCTCATTCGATTTAAGTTTTTTTTACTTTTTTAAAAAGATGAGAAATATACAACGTTGAACCTAGGATTTTGGCCTGCAAACAACAAGTGTTGCAAATAGATTCCCTATTCGAACAAAAAGAAGAGAAGAAGACACCACAAGTGGCAAATGATGCCACCCCTCAGAGTAGGTACATATCCGAAAATGCACTAGAGCTTAAAATGTTGGGATATGATTAAGATGTTGGTATGTACATAAATAGCTGTAATAATAATAAAATGCAATAAAAATATAATTTTGTAATACCATAATAATTAATGTGATATGAAAATTGACTCATGTAAAATGCAAAATGTAAACGTCCTATTATTTTGGGCGATCGTCTCGAGCTGTCAAAAAGAACCCGAACTATTCAACCAATGAGATCGCTCGTTCTATCGTCCAATAGGATAGCTCCTTGTATTTGATTTGAATAAAAAAACAAAATAACGACTGACTCACTCTTAAAGTAAAAGTCGATGGAAAAAGATCTATTTTTCCTTTTGATAGATTCTTTCCTTTTTTTGTAAAGTATTAAACAATTTAATTCTGCTTTACTTCAATTATATCAAATAAAAAGTATTAAAACATCAGATGTGGGGTATATTCACCTTTAAAAAGAAAAATACAACATAAAACAGAAAATAAAACAATTTCTGCACCATGGCCGACCAACACACGACAAAGGGGGATATGATAGAAGCGCTAAAAGGCGCAGGCATTGATGTGCCTCTGACAATCAGTCTCCCCCGGCTGAAGCAGATGTATCAAAACCTGTACGTTATAGCTGCTGACCCATCAAACGCTGACGATGCCGCTGCCAAAACTCTCCCAACTGGAGAAGCCGATGACGAAGTATATGCTGACGCCCAACAGAGAGCAGAAGTTGAAGATCCACCCGAGGAGCCTGCTGTAAATGAGGAAACCGAGGCCGAACTCGACCACAAATTAATGCTCCTACGCAAACGCCACGAAGTCCTCATACTGCAGCAATCGATAGCCAGATTGGAGCAAGCTGAGGCACAACCTACACTATTTGCTACACAAAATTCTACGCCATCTGTAGCGTTAACATCTCGATTGACCTTTCGAGACATCGAACATGCCATCGTTAAGTTTGATGGCGAATCCAGGGCCTACAATGTGCACGACTTTTTGAGAAATTTCGAGAGAGTCATGAATATGGTTGGCGCAGATGACCTATTCCGCTACACGTCTTTGTGTAATTCTTTGATTGGCACTGCTAGGCTGCTCCTCAGCAAGGATGCACTCGATTATGGTGAACTGAAGGCAATGCTCACGAAAGAGTTTGGTCGTGCAATTGGCCGCAACGAAATATATCAGATGCTTATGAAACACAAGTGGAACAAGAAGGACAACATTCGCCGGTACGTATTAGAAATGGAAAATATGGCCGCCCGCTGCAACTTTATTGACGAATTTGAACTGATTGGTTTCATCATCGACGGAATGCAAGACACTTCACCAGAGTCACACCTCCTAATGAACGCACGAACGATGGATCAGTTTAAAAATGCCTTGGATCTGTACGAGCAGCGGCGTTCCAATCGACTTGCTACTAAACCCGATGTCACCGCTGCCACTATAAGACAAAAACCACCGACGACCAAAATCAATATAAAAGCTGACGCAACCGATGCAAAAGAAGTCCGTTGCTACAACTGCACGCAGATGGGACATTACCAGAGCAAATGCCCGTATGAAAAGCGACCAGACGGTAGCTGCTTCCGCTGCTGGAAGACTGGACATGACCACCGAAGCTGTCCCAACCCGAAGAAAATGTTGAAGCCAGTAAAAAATACCGCCGCTGCTGTTGCCGATGCCACTGATGAACGAAGCCACCCTAGTCGTCATGACGATGAAGATCTTGACGATTTTCGAAGTGCTGTAGATGCTATTAATTTGGTAAGTGTTGCCTACTGTAGTAATAAAGTTAAGCGCAGAGAATTTAAGAAATGTTTATCTCTTTTTGACACCGGTAGTCCAACTAACTTCATACGCAAATCTGATGTGCCGACGCCGAATAATATTTCGAATATTGCTGTCAAGTCAAAATATACCGGTCTTGGAAAACAAAAACTGATGACATACGGGACAATCAACGCCGAAATAAAATTCAAAAATCGTTGCGGGAATGTGTTTTTACATGTAGTGCCAGATGAAACTATGGCCATTCCATTAATATTAGGTCGTGAGTTCTTAAACTCGTTTAATATACACTTATGTCAAATAAATAACAAACGTAAATCTTTAAACAGTTTTAATAAAAATCCATTTGATAAACAATTGCATTTCTGTGCGCTTAACTCAAACCTTATTAGTAATTTAAAAGTAGTAGAGGATCATTCAGTTGCTGATGAAATAGTTGTTAAGCAGAATGGGCAAATCATCAATGAAAATAAATTACAAATCGCCGCGGTGCATTCGAAAGGGGTTTGCGGCACAGATGATACAATTTTAAATGATTTTATGTCAATTGAAATGGAAGTGATGCCGTCCGAGGTAGATGTTAATCCTGTTCTGAATAAACAGCACTTTAAGGCATTACAAGATACGGTTAAAAATAACTATTTAGAAGCAAAGCAAATTAAGTTCAAACCATATGACTACGAAATGCATATAAGCCTGACTAGCGATACACCTTTTCACTGCTTGCCACGTCGTTTATCATTCCATGAGAAAAACGAATTACGCAAAATTACCGATGACCTGTTAGCAAAAAATATTATAAGGCCAAGTGATTCCCCGTACGCATCTGCAATAGTTTTAGTAAAAAAGAAGAACGGTGAAATTCGGAAATGTGTGGACTATCGGCCGTTAAATAAATTGACCGTAAGAGACAATTACCCATTGCCTCTAATTGAAGATTGTATAGAGTACTTAGGGGGAAAAAATTATTTTACGACTCTCGATTTACGAAATGGATTCTTCCATGTAAAAATGGCACCTAATTCCATAAAGTATACGGCTTTTGTCACACCGTATGGTCAGTTTGAGTATATGCGTATGCCCTTCGGCTTGAAGAATGCGCCGGCTGTCTTTCAGAGGTACATTCATAACATTTTTAGAGACTTGATTGATGATGGTTTAATTATCATCTATACTATATGGATGACATCATTGTAGGGACAGTTGATTTCGAATCACATTTGCAGTTAGTGGCTAAAGTTTTACTACGAATGAAGGAAAATGGTTTAGAACTGAGGTTGAATAAATGTAAATTTGGCTACAATGATATAGAATATTTAGGCTACCGCGTGAACTCAGGAGGAATATGTCCAAGCGACTCACATGTAGAAGCCATTAGGGATTACCCAGTGCCGTCAAATCAGAGAGAAGTAAAAGCGTGCTTGGGTTTGTTTTCTTATTTTAGAAAGTTCATTCCGAATTATGCAAGAATCGCCAAGCCCTTACAACAACTAACTCATGATGGGGTCCAATTTGTTTTCACTAATGTATGTGAGCAAACTTTTAACGAGCTAAAGAGAAGACTGTCTCTGGCACCGGTTCTCTCTATCTATGACCCAACGAAAGAAACTGAATTGCATTGTGATGCGAGTTCCGATGGGTTCGGTACTGTGCTTTTGCAGCGACAATCGGATGGAAAACTCCATCCAGTGATGTATTTTTCTAAAGCCACAACGGCCTCCGAAGCGCGGTGTCACAGCTTCGAACTAGAAACATTGGCAGTTATATATGCCCTACGACGTTTTGATGTCTATTTAGACAAAATCCCGTTCAAAATCGTTACGGATTGCAACTCGTTGATAATGACGCTAAAAAAAAAACAACTTAATAGAAAAATTGGCCGCTGGGCGTTAGAGTTAGAGAATTATAATTATACAATCCAGCATCGGGGGGGTGTAAATATGGGTCACGTTGATGCATTGAGTCGCTGCCATACCGCTGGAACTGCTCATCCTTTAGGATCCTTATGTGGTGCCATAAGCAAAAATTTTGAAATTCCCGATTGTCATTGTAGCGTAGTACATGCTGTAGATTCTGATGAGATAGATTTTCAAATTCAAATTACGCAAAATCGCGATAAGACTATAAAACAGCTGCGAGAACAGTTAGAGAAAGAAGCGGTAATAGGTTACGATCTAGTGGATGGATTAGTTTTTAGGAAAAATAATGCTGGAGTATTGCAACTATTCGTTCCAAACGAGATGGAGGGTAATGTGATTAGGTTAGTTCACAAAAAATCGGTCACTTAGGCGCTGGGAAAACATGCGATCAGTTGAAGAAAAATTATTGGTTCCCAAAAATGACGGAGAAAGTTGAAAAGTTTATACAAAATTGTATTCGCTGTATAATGTGCTCAGCTCCTGCTCGTATAAATGAGCATAATTTGTATAGTATCCCTAAGGAACCGGTCCCATTCGATACTATACACTTGGATCATTTTGGTCCCTTGCCGTCTATAAATTCGAAGCGTAAACATATTCTAGTAGTCATCGATGGCTTTACGAAGTATGTGCGACTGTACGCAGTTAATTCCACGAGTACTAGAGAAGTTAAAGCTTGCCTGGACAAATACTTTAGCTATTATAGTCGTCCAAGACGTGTCATAACAGACCGAGGTTCGTGTTTCACATCCCTTGAATTTGATGCTTACCTGTTGGAGCATAAGATAACTCACGTTAAAGTAGCTGTCGCGTCTCCACAAGCAAACGGGCAAGTGGAACGTGTAAACAGAGTCATTAAGTCTATGCTTAGTAAAATAAGTGAGCCGGTAAGCCACGCTAACTGGTCTGTTATGTTAAGTCGTGTTGAATATAGTTTAAATAACACCATACACTCCACTACAAAACAGACGCCAAGTAAACTGCTGTTCGGTGTAGAGCAAAGAGGTGAATTAGTTGATGAGTTGACAGAATATCTTGAAGAGAAACAAGTTGCAACTTCGGAACGTGACTTGGAAGGGATGAGAGCATCTGCCTCGGACGCTATCATTAAATCACAAGAGTATAGTTTGAACTACTTTCTAACACGAAGTAAACCCGCGAAGACGTACTCCGAAGGCGATTTTGTTGTAAAACGTAATGTAGACACGGTCGTCGGTACCAATAAAAAATTTATACCGAAGTACCGCGGGCCGTATCTTGTCCATAAGGTTCTGCCGCATGACCGGTATGTCATTAGAGATATAGAAAATTGCCAGATCACCCAAATACCCTGTGATAACGTCGTTGAGGCTTCGCGTATGAGAAAATGGATGACAGATGGTAGTGAACTGAATGATCCGACGCAACTTTATGTGGGCAACACTTGTTAGAATCTTAGTAGTTTTAAGGATAATAAAATTAATTTGATCGAGGTCGATTTTGGTGTCAGATCGGCCGAGTTGTAATACCATAATAATTAATGTGATATGAAAATTGACTCATGTAAAATGCAAAATGTAAACGTCCTATTATTTTGGGCGATCGTCTCGAGCTGTCAAAAAGAACCCGAACTATTCAACCAATGAGATCGCTCGTTCTATCGTCCAATAGGATAGCTCGTTGTATTTGATTTGAATAAAAAAACAAAATAACGACTGACTCACTCTTAAAGTAAAAGTCGATGGAAAAAGATCTATTTTTCCTTTTGATAGATTCTTTCCTTTTTTTGTAAAGTATTAAACAATTTAATTCTGCTTTACTTCAATTATATCAAATAAAAAGTATTAAAATTTAGAAAAATCTTCACATCTCATTCCATCGTTTATGTATTGTTAGAAAAAAACAGGATAGACGGAACTATAGCAGTGTTCTAATTTGGTTGAGTGGCTTCCTGTTTTGTATAGGAAATTTTTTTACCTTGGTTCTAAAAAACCAATGTCCAATTTGTTATAGTTTTTGGGAAGTCGAAAATGTTGCTTTTTAATGTCAAAAATGCTCATTTCTTTTGATAATTACATTTTCTAAGACCATCGATATTTTTTTAAGAAGCAGTTTGAGTCCATTGGCACTTATTAAAGTCGTGGAACTTCTTCCGCTGAGTCAAATAGTGTACTTATGTAAGTCAGTATTGTAAAAAAATGGACAATGGCCCTTCTAGAACTAAGTACAGATTTATACAAATTCGTCTTCCAATTTCACATAAATCCATAAATCCAGGACACTTCTTTTGACTGCATTTTACGCTCTTCAAAGAAAAAATGGTCTGAAACTATTTCTATTCTATTCAACTAGCGCTTGAGTCCAAATATGTGAAACGGAATTTTGTTGGAAACTGTGTATATGCTTTCAATTGTTTTTGGATGCAATTTACGAATAATATTTGATAGTTTTTGAGTCACAAGTAATAGAAACATAGACAAAAATTTATTGTTTTGCACAAATTTTCAGTGGCTTACCTCAGATTCGGATTCAGCACCACCGAAAACACATAGTAGGAAAAAATTCAAAGTTACCCCACAATTTGGTCGCTAAATAAATAGTTTTTCCCCCAGAACAAAATCCTAGATACACCACTGGTCCTTCTTACTTATACCTGTCTCCAACTCCCGAATTTAAAATAAAAAACTTTAGTTGAAATACATACCACAAGATATGCCTACCCTACCCATGCCTAAACCTACCTCAATTTTGCATTAATAACTTTAATAAAAATAGCTATAGGTACCATTTTCTTGATAAATAATAGATACCTATAAGTAATTGTTTCTACTTTCGTAACCTAGGTTGGTAGGTAGGTACCTACTTACTTCTTTTAGTTCGCTTCAGGTCAAACGAAACAAATTGTGACAAATATAGGTACAATTTCTTTCATTTGACCTGAAGCGCACTCAACTACATATTTATTATTAAAATACCTACCTACCTATTAAAAGAGATCCTCATCATCATCATCGTGTCCTGTAACCCCGGCTGGGGCATAGGGCGTCAACAAAACGTCTCCATCCTTCACGGTCTGCTGCAAGGTACTTTAGCTGCGGCCACGTCTTTCTCTGGGATTCTGCTTCCGCTAAGACAGTTGATTTCCATGTTGTTCTTGGTCTTCCAACCCGCCGTGCACCCTGAGGATTCCATTCAAAGGACTGCTTTGCAATTTCATCGTTTGGTTTCCTCAGTGTGTGACCAATCCAACGCCATTTACGCTTTCTTATGTCGACGTCCAGCCGCTCTTGACTTGTCCTGCGCCACAATTCCTCATTTGATATTATTTGTGGCCAGCGAATCTTTAGGATGTGGCGAAGACAGCGATTCACAAAAGCCTGCAATTTCTTCGAAATGGTAGACGTGACTTTCCAGGTTTCACAAGCATATAACAGCACGGATTTGACATTGGATTCGAAGAATCTCAACTTAGTGCGTAAGGAGATTTGACTGGATTTCCAAATTGGGGACAGAGTACCGAAGGCAGCACGAGCTTTATTTATTCTACTTTTAACGTCCAGATCCGTACCACCGTTTGCAGAAACAATACTGCCAAGGTAGTTAAATTGTTCCACTACTTCAACTGGCGTCTCCTGTAAAATAATACGCTGCTGTGTGGAGCGGCCTGTGAGCATTACTTTTGTCTTTTTGCTGTTAATTCTTAGACCACTCGACTCTCCCTTCACTTGCAGTGTTTGGCACATCCCGTTCAGCCCACTGATGTTATTTGCCAGTAGACATATGTCATCGGCATAGTCTAAATGACTGAGCCTTTCGAACGGTCTCCATTGAATGCCCTGTCGCTCAGCTGTACCAACACTGGCCGTCAATACGTCATCCATCGCCAGCAGGAAGAGAATTGGCGATAGAACATCCCCTTGTCTCACACCCTGTTGCACTACGAAGGAGTCGGATAGCTGCCCATTGTGCAAAACAAAACACCTCGCGTTGTTGTAGGACTCTTTAATAATGGCAACAATTTTTGGTGGAATTCCTCTACCAAGCAACGATCTCCATATACATTCTCGGTTAACTCGATCAAAGGCCTTTTCAAAATCCACGAACATGAGGTAAAGCGGTGATTGATATTCCATCGACTGCTCGAGGACGATACGCAGGGTGTTGATATGGTCGACACACGATCGACCACTGCGGAAGCCAGCTTGATGCCTCTTGAGTGTAGACTCGATTCTATCCTTTATTCGCTCGAGTATGATTGTTGCCATTAGAGATCCTACCTTTATCTAAACCCACCCGTCAATTTAGCATAAAAACTTTAATTAAAATATCCACCTATTCATAGCAACCTTTCCTCGAAATAAATAATAATACAAAATCCCTACTCACTTACCTATCAATAATAATCTAGCAAAAAAAACTTTCATTCAAATATGAATGTAGGTAGCAAAAGATATACATACCTATAACTACCCCCCCTCGCAAAACAGATCTTGCAAAAAACATTCCAAGCAAAATATCATATAGCTAACTAGCAAAAGATATACATTATGCCTACCATCGCAATGTTTCAAAGTTAAATTCAATTTAAATACCTACCAAAAGATTTATGTATATGCAATCATGCATACTCTGTAAGAAAATATCAAGTCCAATAACATACCTACCAAAAGTTATATGACTATCTTCAAAGTCTTGAAATCAAATCGCAACTTCATTACAAAAACAAAACCTACCCTCAATATTATAATAAAATACAACTGTGGTTATACCTACCTACATATACTTTTCTTCTCACATTCAACAAGAACAACTGGCTACACACAAACATAGTCCTAAATAAAACAACAAATAACCTTGTATTCAAAGAAGAGACATTTCACACACAAACAGCTGAATTTATTAGGTCCCTTGGCGTTGTAGACTTGCATGGCATGCAAGTCTCCATCGCCATGCCTTGCATGCAAGTCTCCGACGCTGACGAAAGTAGCGCCACCACTAGAGCTGTTGTTCTACTATTTGAATCGCCACCATGATAGTACTATGGTTTATATATACAAAGCCAAAAGGTCTTCTATTGTGTTGTTGAGAAAAGAAAGAAACAAAATCTCTTTTAAAAATGGATAAAAACAAACCACAATTTTCGTTTTCTATTTCTTTTTGTTATTATTAAAGTAAGCTTGTGTATTCCTTGAATTTTCATTTTAAAAACAATAGAATTATATGCAGCATGTGAATCCACAACAAAAAATGCTTCAGAGCTCATACCACTTTGGCAGTTTATTCTTTACCTGAACTCGCCCCAGCAAAAAACCTAGTTCTACTTCAGGGCGAGTTAAGGGTGATCCTAGGTCTCAAAAAACACAATTTGCTGGCCAGGGCGGGTTCAGGGTTTTCAAAAAACGCTTTGGGGCGACCCCATGGTGACTTCAGGGCTCAACGAACAAACCTAATGTGGAGACAACTTTTCAAATGTCAAAATCAAATAAATGCATTTTTGACAGCTCTCAGTACTTGTCTCTCAAAGTGATTCCAATTTTTTAATAATTTTTTGTGATCACCTTACGCAGGTGGAAAAATAAATGTGATCACATTTTTGATTTTCATAAATGTGACAATCACCAATCAGCTTAGCCAATTCTACTCCTGACTTAATTTTATTAAAGGGCACGGTAGTGCCCAGCCAAGTTCGCGGCACTACACCCTTTTTACAGGAACAAACTCAGGCGATTTTCAACCCCCCTCTAACTTCAGTACCAATAAAGTCAGAAACTTCAAATTCGCAGTATTTGCTGAGCTGATCAAACACAGGTGGCTCACCAAATTTCAACTCTTTAACATAAGTGATTCCCGAGATATAGGACTTCAAAAATCGCAAAAACCGTAACTGACTGACTGATTCACTGACTCACTGACTCACTGACAGATCATCAAAATTATGGAGCACTTCCCGACATCGTAGAAACTTGAAATTTCGTACAACGGTAGGCCTTTAGTGCATACAAAGGAAAAAATCGAAAATCTGCTATTTTCTATTCAGGGGGCGTGGCATCCACCCACTTTCTTCAAAATTCTTATAAATTATATGGAGCACTTCCGTATGTTGTAGAACGATGAAAATTGGTAGATCGGTAGGGCTTGAAGTACTTAGCAAGCAAAAAATTGAAAAATTGGAATTTTCGATTCAGGGGGCGTGGCATCCACCCACATTCTTAAAAATTCTTATAAATTATATGGAGCACTTCCGATTGTTGTAGAACGATGAAAATTAGTAGGTCGGTAGGGATTGAAGTACTTAGAAAGAAAAAAAAATGAAAAATTGGAATTTTCCACTCAGGGGGTGTGGCATCCACCCACATTCAAAAAAATTCTTATAAATTATATGGAGCACTTCCGATTATTGTAGAACGATGAAAATTGGTAGGTCGGTAGAGCGTACAGTAGTTAGAAATAAAAAAATTGAAAAATCGTAATTTTCCATTCAGGGGGCGTGGCATCCACCCACATTCTTAAAAATTCTTATAAATTATATGGAGCACTTCCGATTGTTGTAGAACGATGAAAATTGGTAGGTCGGTAGGGCTTAAAGTACTTAGCAAGAAAAAAATTGAAAAATTAGAATTTTCCATTCAGGGGGCGTAGTATCCACCCACATTCTTAAAAATTCTTATAAATTATATGGAGCAGTTACGATTGTTGTAGAACGATGCAAATTTTTAGAGCGGTATGACTTAAGGAACATACAAAGTTAAAAATAAAAAATTGAGATTTTCCATTCAGGGGCGTGGCATCTACCCACTTTCTCAGAATTGCTATTATTTATATGGAGCACTTTCGGTTGTCGTAGAATTTTTAAACTTTGCAGAGCGGTATGGTTTGATTTTCACCTGGCAAAATAAAATCTTTGCAAAAAGAAGTGAAATCACAACAAAAACATAAATGTTAAAAAAAGAGCCAAGTTCTTATGTGGACAACAAACATGTGCGTAAAAAGTCAGCCAAAAAAAGTAATGAGATCTAAAATATATGCCAAGTTTAAAGTTCAGGAAGTTTAATATCAAATATCTGAATTAGAGTAATATCGAAACAACTCCTAATTATGACAGAAATTTGGTATTTAATGATGACTGATTAAAATTTGGTGGATTTACTTGGCAAGTTTTCTCTTAATTACTTACATACTCAATCACGAATTTAAAATGTATGAAAACTTGACCAGTGAATCCACCAAATTTTAACTAGTAATCATTAAATACCAAATTTCTGTCATAATTAGGAGTTGTTTCGATATTACTCTAATTCAGATATTTGATATTAAACTTCCTGAACTTAAAACTTGGCATATATTTTAGATCTCATTACTTTTTTTGGCTGACTTTTTACGCACATGTTTGTTGTTCACATAAGAACTTGGCTCTTTTTTTAACATTTATGTTTTTGTTGTGATATACCTATGTATGTAACCCTTTTTTAGATTTTAATTGAAAGCATAACGCAATGTTGAAGACTTTTCACTGTTGGGAAAACTAACATTTCTTAAATCGATTTCGATTTATCGAAAACCACCTTATATGTAGCATTAACTCCTAATCTTAAGAATATTACAAATATTTAATTGACCAAATATCTATATAAACTAAACATTGTCATATTTGTGTTAGTATAAGACCCTAGACGGGTAGCCGTCACAAAATCTATTCTCGAAATATGTTTAACCCTCAACTGCATAATATTTACATAAAATAAGATTAAACAATAAAAAAATTAAATAAAATATTTCAAAATTTCAGATTGCTTATGCCACAATTGTTGTTTACAGTTATCATTACCTATTGGATCCAAAAATTGCTGAAGTAGTTTCAAAAGAATTACAAAAAGAATCTGTTATAGTTTTTGATGAAGCACATAACATCGATAACGTATGCATAGATTCAATGAGTGTGAAAATAAATAGACGGATTGTAGAACGAAGCACACATGCCATCAACAATTTACAAAAAGTAGTACGAGAGTAAGATAGTTGCTTTTCTTAAGTTGAACTTTATTTTGTCATGCAATAATATTTTTAGTATGCGAGAAGAAGATACAAATCGATTAAATTATGAATATCAAAGAATGGTGCAAGGGTTAAAGGATGCAAGCGAGAGGCAAGACACAGATTTGGTGTTAGCAAACCCACTGTTACCAGCAGATGTCTTAAAAGGTAAAATTAAATTAATGTTACAAAATTTCTATTGCTTAGTCTCTAATTCTAGCTAAAAATTGTATTTATTTTATAACACAAATTTTGTATACTATTGAAATTCATCAGTAAAGTAGAAGACTAAGAACTATTTGATTGCACTTGAATGTATTGATTCAAAACAGCTTTAAAAATGAGTCCAAAATTTTTATTTTTATTTTTATCAACTTCAGTTCATCTTACATAGATATTTTGACAATCCAATTCAGTTTGTATGATATAATTTCTTTAATGGCCACTGCCTTAATTTTAAGTGTTTTTGAATGAGCTCAGCACTCTGTATGTGGCCAGTTATAGCGATCAGGAAATTTTTTGCAAATGGATTATTTACTATGTTTTCAACGGATTTTAAACACAAATGCTACACCAATCAATGACAAAACACTCAAAGAACTTCTTGTGCAAATAAAATTTTCAATTGAACCATATTTTTTTCTAAAAAATGTATGTTTACTATTTCCCTGATGCAAATAAATTTTTCGTATCAGGTATCCTCCATTCGCCCTCTTTGCATACATGATCCAACTATCCGTCCAAGAATCTTTCTTTGGAAAGAGCCCAGTGTCAGGTCTCCCATTCTGCTTATCGCCAACTCTCGGCGCCATAAAGCTTTACTGGCATTATAAAAGTTTTATAGAGCGTTTACTTCGACTTACGTGTGAGAAGTTTTGAGCCCATTTGTTGCACCAAATTGAAGTAGCAATGGTTTGCTGGGTAATTCTTCGTTGGATACCCACCAACATGTCGTTCGTGGGATTAATGTTTATTCCGAGGTAGATAAACTTCTTAAGTACTTCGAAGTTGTTGCTATGAACAGTGACGCTTTTGTCCTAGCTAGTTGACAAATTTGTCATTGTTCGTTGGGCTTGTCCTCGTTTACTCGAAGACCAACAAGTTTCGTCTTTAACCTAGGAGCTTGACACATCTGTTGAAAATAGTGCCTTAAGTGTAAAGACCTGCGCAGGTCCTATAGGGGTATTGACATCGAACCCCCGCCAGAATCGGAAATCCAGACATCAATAAATCTCCTCAAAAACAACAAGGCAGCTGGACTGGACGGAATACCAGCTGAATTCCTGAAAGCCGATCCCGGAACAGCGGCTAGTATTTTACATCCGTTGATACAAAGCATTTAGGAAAACGAGAGCTATCCAAGGGACTGGAAGGATGGTGTGATTGTTAAGTTGCCAAAGGAAGGTGACCTAAAGAATTGCAACAACTGGCGTGGTATCACCGTTTTGTCCGTTTTCCCAAAACTAAATGTTCGTTTGCGAGCCAGCCTGTACTTTCTATGAATTTCCTTATGCTTTCCGTTGAGACCTGAGCTAGATCGTCCAGGTCTCGAACAAACCTGTTTCCAAAATAATAGAGCAGGTGTTTAATGGTTTCAATTTCTTCGACATCTTGGCAGCTCCTACAGAAATCGGGTGCGAACACCCCCATTCTGGTGGCCATTGTGCCAATGACGTAATGACCCGTTAGTACCCCTATCAAGATTCTAATATTTTTTTTACTCAACAATAAAATATACTGAGTTTTATTTTCATTAATTCTAGGTCATAAACTTCTAGAGATAACGCAGTCGTTCCTGGACATCCAGGAGTTATTGATTGGCTCTTTCGTTATTAGGTCTATTTTCCTTTTAATCACGACGATCGGGATATCTGGTCGCATATCTAATTGGTTACTACTGTTCCTATTTGGTATTAACCCTCTCCTTGCTAGTTCATCTCTTAAATCATTCCCTTCTATATTGCTATGTCCAGGAAAAAAGCAGAGTTTCACTTGGTTGGAATTATAAATATTGTTGAGTATGCCTCGGCATTTTGCTACTACTTTGGATCTTATAGTCTCACTGGCCATGTCTTTTATAGCGGCTTGGCTATCCATGTGGTTTCCGACGAGCTGTTTTTTCTTTTGTACCATTTCTGCCGCTTTTTGAATAGCGTAAATCACAGCCTGAAAGAAACTACACTCATCAGGGAGTTTATATGATTCTCTTATATTAAGAGCTTCACAAAACAACCCAGCTCCAGTCCCTTCTTCCATCTTTGACACATCGGTGTAGGAGGGGATACCCAGTTCACTGGTTAGTACGTTGGGTTCCCATCCATTAATGCCCTGATTCCTTAATCCTGGGAGAATTTTGTTAACAACGAGGACCCAAAGGAGATAAAAATACCCCTCCTGTGCCTCTTGTAACTATTTTCTCAACAATCGTATCTCCAAGTCGTGAGTTTAAGATTCTACCATTGAGCATGGTAAATCCAGTCCACAATGGCAGACTCAACTCCAAATCTTCCGGAGCAGATTTAATATCCAAAAATGCTGCCAAATGTTCTTTGTGCTCGAGAATTTTCTAAATTTGTGAAACGATTTCGTACAACGCAGTCTCCATTGATTTACCTTTAAGTTAAGCATGTTGTTAGTTGCTTAAAATGTTTGAGTTGAGAAGGTCTCTTACATGCAATCACTGATTCTCTCCAGTGTCTTGAGGAGGGACGAAGAGAGACTTATCGGTCTGTATCCTTTTGAAGTCGAGTGCGTCGGTTTTCGAGCTTTTGGAATAAAGACAACTTTATGGCCCACATAATCTTCTGCTCTGTGATAACCTGTTCCAATTCTGGTGTTGATTGTAAAATTTCTAAGAAGTCTGGTTGTGTATAACCTGAGAAACCACAGGACGCTTACAGCCAGGGAAGTGTGTTTCCATAAAGAGTTCAAGTGTTTCTTGGCTCGAATTCGATCATAGTCCATCGGGATCTTTAATATATTCCGGATGTTCAAAGGGTAGTCCCGTTGCATTCAAGAGGACTCAAGCGTCCACAACCTTTTTTTTTTCAAAGCGAACTCCTACAACTCTCAACTCCTACTCTCACCTCCAAGTGGTGGTGCCTAGTACCTTTAACTGAAGATGGGGTTCCAATCCCTGTGCACGGTTTTAGGGGGTAGCAGACGAGAGAGGGGGGGGGGGAGGAGTGTACTCGATATACATAAGGGGACATGGCGAATTCCTGGTCAATCAACCGCCAACCAAATTGACCACATTGCGATCGACGCAAGGCACTCCTCCAGTATCAAGGATGTCCGAACGTTCCGAGGAGCCAACGTTGACTCGGACCACTACCTCGTTGTAGCCAAGGTAATGCTACGGATATCCAGACCAAAGCCAAAACAGGGAAATACTTTGAGGAAGTTCGACGTCGGACGGCTACAGTCGCAAGAAATCGCCAGGTCCTTTTCCGATCGAGTCTCTCGCGCCCTCTTAACTAGTCCTTTGCCGCCAACTGCAAACATCGAGAACCAGTGGAAAAACTGCCATGAAGCCATCAGAGATGCCGCCTCTGACGTGCTGGGCTTTGCACGACCACCACAGCGAAACCCCTGGTTCGACGAAGAATGCCGGCAAGTACATGCAGCCAAACAACAGGCATACAAAGCGGCGCTGCATAGAAGGACCAGAGCTGCTCGCGAGCTCTACGAGCAAAAGAGGAGAGAGGAACCCAAGCTTCTTAGAAGGAAGAAGAAAGAACATGAGAAGCGAGCGATCGAGGAGTTAGAGGGATGCCACTGCAGGAATGAAGTTCGGAAGTTTTACCAAAAAGTAAAAAGAACCTCCCAAGGTTATAAGGCCCGAACCGAAGCCTGCAAGGACGATCAGGGGAACATCGTGGTGGAATCGCAGTCGGTGCTGAGGATATGGAAAAATCATTTCTGTAAATTGTATAACGGCGATGACGAACCGAATTCCGCTACCATGCAGATTGCACCATTCAACCTGGACGACGCACGTAGGCCAACAATTCCGTCCACCCGATCTCGACGAAGTAAAGATAGCTATATCTAAACTTAAGTCCAATAAAGCTGCTGGAGCTGATGGCCTTGCGGCTGAGCTATTAAAAGCGGCTGGCGATGAATTGGTTAGGAGTATGTACCAGCTCATCTGTAAAATATGGTCGGAGGAAAGCATGCCCGATGAATGGAACCTCAGCATTGTTTGCCCGATCCTCAAGAAAGGCGATCCTCTGGACTGCACCAACTACAGAGGCATCAGTCTTCTTAATATCGCCTACAAGATCTTCTCTGCTGTACTTTGTGAACGCCTGAAGCCATTCGTCTACAATCTGATAGATCCATATCAGTGTGGCTTTAGGCCAGGGAAGTCCACCATCGACCAAATATTCGCACTACGGCAGATTTTGGAGAAAACCCAGGACTTTCAAATCGATACCCACCACCTTTTTATCGATTTCAAGACCGCGTATGACAGCATCTATAGAGACGAGCTATATAGAACAATGTCTAGTTTTGGCATCCCTGCCAAACTCGTCCGTTTGTGCAGGATGATGATGGAGAATGCACGCTGCTCCATGAAGGTCGGCAAAGACCTCACCGACACCTTTGATGTCAAAAAAAGTTTTAGGCAATGCGACGCGCTGTCATGCGACTTCTTCAACATCGTTCTTGAAAGAATAGTGCAAAACTCTCACGTCAACACTAGAGGCACAATCTTTCAAAAGTCCGTCCAATTACTCGCTTACGCTGACGACATTTTTCAATTTTTGTTTTATTGAACATTTCTATTTACAATTGGCTTAAAAGATAATTTATAACTATAAGATACATTGACAAATAATAAGGTTTTGTTCGCACATAAGGGGCCTAACGCTATACATTGATTCAATATAAAATACAAATTAGATTTATAATATATGTAAAAACTTAACATAAAAGTCGGCTTAACTTTGTCGTCCTCGGGTTGTTCAATCCCGGTTGTCTTATTTAGGGTGGGGGTAGAGTTGGTGTTTAGCCACGATAGTGTGCCGACCCTGGGTCAGAGTAGAAGGGTACTGCTTCATCGTTGGTTGTTGGAGCTATATCCAGGATTTCCTTAGCGCTTATGTACCTTGGTGCTGGATGTCGTTGTTGGTTTGTCATCCTTCTCATCAATTGATTAGGGTGGTTGGCGATGTTTCTAACCAGCTTATCGGCAAAAAGCAATAAATACTTGTCCAGGGGGACTACCTTAGCCTCATAGTAGAGTTGCTCGTCCTTGAAATGCTTACGCCGTTGACGATCGAAGTACAGCCCAGTGCAGATCCTCAGGATTTTCCTCTCGAATATTCGTAGTTCCTTCATAGCCGTTTTGGAAATGGTGAACCAAACTGGGAAGCTTTAACTGATGACTGGTCTCAGGAGTTGCTTATAGATTAAAACTTTTGTCTGTTGGCTTAGTCCAGTTTTCTTCTTCATCAGCGGGTATAAGCGGTGGAAAGCAAAATTGGCTTTTTTAAGAACAGTCCGTGAATGTGGGTTGAATCTCAGCAGCTCGTTGAAGTTGATGCCTAGGTATTTGGCACTACGTTTGGCTGCTAATCTAGTTCCGTCTGGGAGTGCTAGGGTGATGTTTCTACAGCTTCCAGCTGAGCGACCACGTCTGGCCCCTGGTTTTCTGAAGCAGACAAGCTCCGATTTGGATGAGTTGATCCGGATACCCCATGTGGTGTTAAATTGGAAGGGTTTGCGGATATGTGTCTCGACTTCTCTGGCAGCTATCAATGGAGAGAATGATGAGCAATATGTAAGTGAGTCATCTGCAAAGAGAAGGTTCTCGCATTCACTTGAAATTGGTTGGTCAGAGGTCATGATGTTATAAAGAAGTGGACCAAGTTTCGACCCTTGGGCAACTCCAGCCCTGATGCTCTTCACTGTCGATTTGCAGGTTTCCAGTTGCACGAAAAAGTTCCTGGAATAAAGAAAAGAAAATATAACTTTGATTAGCGCTAAGGGAAAGCCTAGTATGTGGAGTTTATGGATAAGGGCTTCAATCCATACACTGTCGAATGCTTTCTCGACATCCAGGAAGCATCCGACAGTAACTTGATTGCTGTTTAAGGCTGTGGTGATGTCGTGATGAAACTTCAGGAGTGGATGCAGGGTGGAATGTTTTTCCCGGAAACCGAACTGCATACCTGGGATGATGTTGTTTTCACTGCAGAACTTCTTCAGTTTCCTGAGTATCAGCTCTTCCAAGAGCTTACTTAGATTGCTGAGGAGGGATATCGGCCTGTAGTTGGTGATCATGCTCCTTTCACCTTTCTTGGGAATAGCCACGATTTTTGCAGTTTTCCACTTCTGGGGAAAGTAACTGTTGTTGATGCAGTTGTTGAATATGATGGCTAACAACACCATCACCGTTTGTGGAAGCCTTTTTAGAACAAAACTGGATTCCCCATCCGGTCCAGCTGACTTCTTTGGTTTGGGATTGTGAATTATCTCAGCTATCTCCTCTGGGGTGCTCAAGTTTGGGCTGTCGACTGGATCGCTTGCAGGATTGGTGTCGCTAAACATTGCTCTGTCCAAGGTGGGCATAATTGTCTGCTGGATGGATGCCTCAATTTCGCCAAGGAAGACTGGATCATCTGATGGACTTGGCATGAAGCTTCCTTCGAAGTGGGAAGCGAAGGCTTCAACTTTTTCCTGTATCGTTGTTCTCCATTGTTGGTGATGATCGTCTCAGGCAATGGTGATTTTTGGCCGATTAGTCTGTTGATATTCTTGAAGGCGTCAGGTCCAGGTTTGATTAAATGCAGTCTCTTCTGGAACTGGTTGTTGTTGTGGTGTTGGATGGAATTCCGGAACACAGTGTTGACACACTAAAGTTCACTCCACACTGTCTGGTAGTTGCTGAGAGTTTCCGCTGGTGGATCCTTTGAAGACGTTTCCTAAGTCGTTGCCTGTGGGCATAAAAGTTTTGGATATACTGGGGAAGGTGCTGATATCTGTCCTTTGACGTCTTGGGCTGCTTTTGGTTATCCAATGCGTTTGCAACAGCCAGTTCTAGACAGTCAATCGCTGTGTCAATTTCGATATTGTCCAGATTCCTGTTTTCGGGTGGTAGTATTATGGTGTCTTCAACGTCTCTTTGTAGCCTGTGTATATCCAGTCTCCTGTAGTTGATGTAGTTTTCTACTGGTTCTGTCACTAGGAAGATGGGTTGCTGGAGCTTGATGCTTAGTTGGACAGCTTCATGGTCCGAGTCACTGGGTACTATTGTGCAGGTGAAGTTGCTGATTTCTGGAAGAATATGAACAAAATTAGATGAAGAAATGAAGAAATCTAATGTTGATGGTGTTCTGGGGAAGGTTGGTTTGGGTTGTGAAATAACAACCAAAGAGTGCTGATCGCTGTTGGTATCCAGGCAGTCAGCTATAGCCTTTCCTTCGTTGGTGACAGCAGTATCCAGCCAAAGGTGATGCCTTGCGTTGAAATCACCACCGATGAGTCCATAAGTGCTTCGTCTAAGGATGCTGTTGAGAATGTGAAGATCGCTGTGAATGTTTCTCATGCTGGATTTGCATTTGAAGTACACGCTGATGATAGTAAGAGTCTCTGTTCCTAGTTGTATGGTGATTGCGGTGGCTTCGCTAGTTGTGAGACCTGAGATGATGGTTTCGGTGGTGTTGGGGGAAATCTTCTTCTGTACGTAGATAGCCGTTCCTCTACGGCCCAAACCCCTTGTCCTTCCGAAAGGTTTTGAAGCCGACCATGTCAATGTTGTTGCGTCTGGTGACGTTGGTCTCACTGATGAGTGCAATGTCCGGGTTGTTGTTCTTCATCCACAAGTTGAATGCCGTCCTCTTCTCTAGGCTGTACAATGAATTGACATTGTACGTCAGGATGCGGAGCTTCTTCAATTGTATATTTGGAACAGGAAGGTGGCCAGTGCCACGGACTTCTCGCCTTCGCTAAGCTGAGCATAGTTCGGTGGAACTGCACTCCGAGCTTTTCTCATGACTGTGAGTAGGTCGGATCCAAAACTCCTTTGGACTTCGGTGTTTAAGTTCGTTGGTGGGGCTGACGTAGGTTTGGTTGGTTTACTCCTTGGTGTTGCTGTCCGGGATGTGATCACTTTTGCTGGTGTCGTTTTCTGTTGTTGCTGTTGATTCGTGGAGTTTGCTGGTTTCTGTGATGATCCAGTGCCTTTCACCATTGCTGCAAAGCTGACTGCAGGGCGGGTTACCAAGCATGCTGATTTGGCAGCAAATTCCTGCTGTGCCTTTTTTTCTGCTGACAGCCTGTTCCTTTCAGTGAGTCTTGCTTTGAGGGTTGGACAACCCTTGAAGCTGGCTGGGTGACCTTCCTTTTGGCAATTGGCACACCATACATCCAGTCCAGTGTTCTCCTTTCGTTGGCATTGTCCAGGCTCGTGGTGCTCCTTACACTTGACGCACACGTACTGGCGTCCGGACGCGCCCGCAGTTGGTGGCAACGTTTCCGAAACGCTGGCAGTTTCGGCACTGGACGATATCATTGAACTTTAGGCGCTCCCAGTACACCCTCTGGTTCGTGACTAACGTCTTTGTGTAGACTTCGTTGATGTCACATGACTTCGACAGCTCTACCACAAAGTTGTTGTAGCTTTTCCCTTGCGCCTTCTTAGCTTTGAAATGAGATACCTTGATGACTGGAAGTCCTTCTATCCGTAGCTCATCCTCAACTTCGATGGCAGCATAAGAGTGATGGATTCCCTTTAGTAGAAGTAAATTCTTCCTATCCTCTCGTGGTGTGAAGGAGCTGTATTGGATCTTCCTCGATTTCAGGAAGTTTTTGATGGTATCAAAGGCTTCTCTGTTTCCAGCGGTAATTATGGTCGTCTTTGTGTTCCGGTTTTTGAATGTCACACTCAAGTCCTTGCTTTTGCCGAACCTGCTGATTTCAGCAATGTTCCCGGAAAAGCAGAAAATTGGCGGCATTCCTGGAGCCTTCGTTGGGTTCATGTTATTGTCCTTGGCTGTCTTTGAAGGTTGGGCTGGGGTGGGTTTGGTGGCTACTGATGTTGATGCTGGTGGCATTCCTGGGGCCTTGATTGGGTTCACTGTATTGTCCTTGGTTGTCTTTGGAGGCTGGGCTGGGGTGGGCTTGGTGGCTGTTGATGTTGATGCTGGTGACAGTGTCTTTTCGGCTTCAGTTTTGACAAGCATTGGAGCTTTAGGCGGATTCTTTGAGGAATCCTTGTCAAGTTGGATGCGCTTTATTCCATTCTCCTTTTTGGAAGCCTTGCTTGGTCTCTTCTGGCCAGGTAAGGGAGAATCGCTGGCGTCCTCTTCCGAGCTGGTGATCTCACTAAGATCCTCTTCGGTGGATGACTCCTCCAAAATGCTGGCGGTTGAAGACTCATCGTCAGTTTCCATCGCTTCGGTTTCCATATTTTTTGTCGTTTTGATGTCTTCAATGACTTTATTGGGCTGGACAATGCTATTGAAAGACATTGCTAATCTGGCACAATATTCAGGTCCGAGGTCCTTGACGATCCGCTTTAGCAATGCTTCAAATTAAGCGATTGCCGCATCCGGACTTAAAGGTTCCATTGCTGGATTAACCTTTTGCTTTATTTTTATTGTTTTATTAACAAGGATTTAAACACGCCAACACTATTTTAAGAAAACACTGTTAACACACTTAATCCGCATTAATCTTAAAATTAATTGCTGGGATAATCCCTTTTTTATTTTTGCTTGTGGGCAGTAAAATCAGGTAGCCCGCAGGTGTACCTGAATTTTTGACCTTTTTTTTATTACTTAGGGTGGATTTTAATTTAAAATTCTTCCGCTGTATAACTGTTCGCGATGAGAGCACAAACGTGAATGGTACGCTGACGACATTGACATAATAGGCTGAACAAAGCGTGATGTCAGTGGTGCTTTTGTGAGCATTGAGAAGGAAGCCAAGAAGATGGGTTTAACGGTGAATGAAAGCAAAACGAAATATATGCTGTCAACAAGAAAGGATACCCAACACCGATGTCTCGGAGAGAACGTCACTATATACAGCTATAATTTTGAGGTGGTCAAAGACTTTTTCTACCTAGGATCCGCTATAAAATCAGCCAGCGAACGATACCAGTGCTGAGATCAAACGAAGAATTACTCTTGCCAATCGCTGTTTTCTTGGGCTAAGAAGGCAATTGAAAAGCAAAGTTCTCTCTCGAGCAACTAAACTGTTCCTGTATAAGACGCTTATCATCCCGGTCCTGATGTATGGTGCATAGGCATGGACACTGCTAACGGTGGATGAGAACGCATTAGGCTGTTTCGAGAGGAAAATTCTCCGGGTGATTTTTGGTCCCGTCTGCATAGATGGGGAATGGAGAAGAAGTTACAACAACGAACTGTATGGGCTGTACATCGCACCGACCTAGCCACAAAAGTGAAAAGCCAACGACTAAGATGGCTGGGTCACCTAGAGCGAATGGACACCAATGCTCCGGCCCGGAAAGTCTTTGAATCCAACCCCGTGGTAGAGGTGGACAGCGTAAAAGGTGGCGTACGCAAGTGGAAGAGGACCTCAACCAACTTGGCGTGTGAAACTGGAGACAGCTAGCTAGAAACCGAGCCGGCTCAGTGGGACGACCCATAGCAATAAATAAAAAAATTAAATGTTATAGCGGTACTTTTGAGTGATTGGTAAGTCATCACAAATATATATAGGTTCTAACTGCATCAAAATTTTTTGCATTGACCAATTAGTGCAAAAGTTATAGAGCGGCAAACATTTTCAAGTAAATTTTTTTTTGTAGTGAAAAAATCAAGTGTTTTTAAATTCAATTTTGTTTTTCTCCTAAAATTTTTTGTGCGCTAAAAAATTAACTCAATTATGGATAGTAACACTGTTCTAGGTATTTAAATTAATATTTAATAATAAAAACAATTTTTATTTTTATTGTGTTTTTTATTCGTGATTTTCCAAGTGAGGGAAGAAGTTAAAAAAAAAAAAAAAAAATTGACTTTGAGTAAGGTTTTCTTTTTTAGGCCTAAAAGGCCCTCTGAGGTTTTTATGGTTTTATACTCAGTAAAGTGTCTTTTAAGTGAATCAAGAAAAAAATCTTGCTACAATTTTGCTCCAAGTACTTAAAATCACGTTTTTTAGGTTCAACTCCCTGTATTAAAAATGCCGAAATTTTTAAAACGTGGCTGGATAGTGATAGAACCAGGAAATTTGAGAATGTTTGTGAAAGAATTCAAAAACTTCTTGGCTTAGAAGAGCGAATGGAAGAGTTGGACAAGCAAATTAAGGAAGTTGCTAAATTTTATTGTCTCAAGGTGAAGCAGAAGGGGGAGCAGTGTTGTAGAAGACTTAATCGGTTCATGAGCGCTAATGAAACATGGCTTAATTCCAATCTGAATTTACCTAAAGCTTTACTTGATTGCGTAAGTTATAAAATCCTATTTTAACCAATATTTTTTATAACATTTTACCCGCCTAACCCAAAAAATTATAGTGTAATCTAAACATGCCAAGTACGAGCCAGGGAAGGCCAAACAAAATTTTTTGAAACGTGTACTGATCGCACTAAAAAACGTCGTGTTCAAGAATTTGTGTCGCAAACCTCTCCAGAGGAGTTGGAGTATGCGGCAAAGTTGACTGGTCGTGCTTCAGGTTCTTCTCGTAAGAATGATAAGACCCTAACTCTTCAACAAACCCTGGCCTTATACAAAAAGCATATACTTAAGAAAATACAGTTGGTATTACATGCCAAACAGCGTGCACAAGCTTACTATTCATGGGAAGGACATAATAGACTTTTTCGAATTACCAATTGGTGTTCTTTCCGAAGAAGCCTTGGAAGCAAGCCATAAGGAAATAAGAAAAGCTAGACTGGATCACACCAGAAAAACAACGAGAAATCATACAATGAGTGATTTAATTAATCATTTACTGATTTCATCTGATCCGCAGCTTTCACATTTGCGGTCAAAAAATTGCCATATGTCAAATTATGATCAAGATATATGCCCATATTTATTAACAGACGAAACAAATCTTAGTTTTCCCGTTGAATTGAACCCGGAAGACTTTAATTTTACATCCGAAACCGACACCGAATTATAAGCTTCTTTCTTTATATTGCTATTTTCTTTTTTGTTTTTGTATTCAAATAATATTGTTATTTATTGTTTTATTTGTCATACATAGAAATCATACAAGAAATTTAATTATTTGTTATTAAAAGAAGAAATAAAATTAATAATAAAATTAAAATCCTAAAAAAAAGTTCGCTGCTCAACTCTTTTGATGAAATGAACTTTAATTTCCTTGCTAAAACTTTTCCATTTATTTGGTTTTCATGTTTAATTCATAGATTTAGGTGTAAAAAGACGTCCCAATGCAACTTTGCGTGATTTCAATAACTTAAACAAAAGATATGAGTTTTGCCGATTTCCCCATACATTCGTCCCACTGTGCGGCTGGAAGAAGCTTGTTGGTTGAGGCCCTGGTCCACCCCGGACTGTAGCGCCACCTTAAGTAAATAAGTAATATATTCCGGAGTCTTGGGATTAAAGGCAAGAACTTTTCGAAGTCTCGCCGCCTCACTTGTGTTCTCAATGTCCAAAAATGCACAGTGCCTGGCCCATGAATCCTTCTTGGCCTTTCTTAACTCTGGTGTTTGAGTTATGTTCGGCTCTTTATGAATTCCAGTCTTAATCTAATTTGCTCAGTTTGGCCTTATTGAAAAGTTTTCTGATCCCTGTTCTTCGTTTCTTAAGTTCACTGTTCCATCATGGTGGGTTAGTGGGTTTATGGTTACGTTATAAGAGTGAGATCTAAAATTTCTTCCCTGCTTTCGTTCCGAAATGTTGGGAGATTACCCTTATTACATCAGATAAGGTTAGAACAGAGAATGTATTCAAAAATTGACTCACTCCTTTTATTCATCTTTTATTCATATCGTTTTTGATGGAGGGTCTTCTTCCTCGTACGGCATGTACGCCGACGCCAAGACGAAGTTGCCTTCTTTGGACTCAACGCTGATTGCCACGCTGTCTCTGTTGCTGTACCTAGATAAAAAGGAAGTATTAATGGACTTTTTCACTAGATTACAACTTCTTTTTTCACCTTCTGACGTAAAGTGGAGCAGGTTGTAGTTTTTGACCTCAATCCTTTTACCCGATTCTTGCGAATCCATGGTTCTTGACACCGACCTAGCCACAAAAGTGAAAAGCCAACGACTAAGATGGCTGGGTCACCTAGAGCGAATGGACACCAATGCTCCGGCCCGGAAAGTCTTTGAATCCAACCCCGTGGTAGAGGTGGACAGCGTAAAAGGTGGCGTACGCAAGTGGAAGATGACCTCAACCAACTTGGCGTGTGAAACTGGAGACAGCTAGCTAGAAACCGAGCCGGCTGGAAGAAGCTTGTTGGTTGAGGCCCTGGTCCACCCCGGACTGTAGCGCCACCTTAAGTAAATAAGTAATATATTCCGGAGTCTTGGGATTAAAGGCAAGAACTTTTCGAAGTCTCGCCGCCTCACTTGTGTTCTTAATGTCCAAAAATGCACAGTGCCTGGCCCATGAATCCTTCTTGTCCTTTCTTAACTCTGGTGTTTGAGTTATGTTCGGCTCTTTATGAATTCCAGTCTAAATCTAATTTGCTCAGTTTGGCCTTATTGAAAAGTTTTCTGATCCCTGTTCTTCGTTTCTTAAGTTCACTGTTCCATCATGGTGGGTTAGTGGGTTTATGGTTACGTTATAAGAGTGAGATCTAAAATTTCTTCCCTGCTTTCGTTCCGAAATGTTGGGAGATTACCCTTATTACATCAGATAAGGTTAGAACAGAGAATGTATTCAAAAATTGACTCACTCCTTTTATTCATCTTTTATTCATATCGTTTTTGATGGAGGGTCTTCTTCCTCATACGGCATGTACGCCGACGCCAAGACGAAGTTGCCTTCTTTGGACTCAACGCTGATTGCCACGCTGTCTCTGTTGCTGTACCTAGATAAAAAGAAAGTATTAATGGACTTTTTCACTAGATTACAACTTCTTATTTCACCTTCTGACGTAAAGTGGAGCAGGTTGTAGTTTTTGACCTCAATCCTTTTACCTGATTCTTGCGAATCCATGGTTCTTGAATTAAGGCCACATCCACGGTCTCTTGAGACAGTTAGAGCATTAGGTCGTGCTTTGCTGCTTTAGCGTGATACAAATTAATTTGCACAAACATCAGCTTTTGACTCCCCTTTGCCATCATGCCTCCGTTCCTTTACGACTCCGAACCCATATCTTAGCACGTCTCCTTTCTCTTTAATAAATAAAATAAAAATAAAGTACATGGGGAACTCCTTATTCTGTTTGGCCAGCAGTTTAATTATAGATGCATCCTCATGCGAGGCAGGAGGAACAATCCATATATTAACATGCTGGCGAAGTGGTAGAGCTGTGTCGAGAAGAACTCCGAGAGAAGCCCCCTCCCACAGTTCGCCAGTATTGGTGATTGTGTGAGTGAGGAACTTCAGGGATTTCTGGTCCCCACAGCAAACCACTTTTACTCCTTTCCGCCATCCTGCTCCATCAAAGGTGTAGTCATCAGAACTATTATTCTCGGATGTCGCCATTATGGCTTTGAAGCTTTAGTTTTCCATAAGTAACCAATTTTTGTCGTGATTTTCCCATTCAGGTCGTCTCGACTTATTAGGGCTATCTGCAGATCGATCGGGGTGGTGTCGAAACTATTGGTTTTAAGCTTTTTAAAACCTTCAGTCTTGGTTGCCTCCTCCGATCTTGCTCGCTTGGATGAACCTGGCATCGTCCCAGAAGAGTTGCTTACCTGTGCTTTCTCATACCTTTTCAGGTTTGTTGCAGCGTTGGTCTGCTGATTCTTGTTAGTCGCTAGGTCGCCAGTCTCGAATTTGAGCCGGTACGAGCCGTAGAATTATTGCCAGCCTGTTCACGGTTTATCTTTCTAGGGATAGACCTAGATGTGGCAGCATTTACTCTTTCGCTATCTGACTTATAGGTCATACGTAAACCCCTTCGCCACCGTCAAGGCGAAAACCATGAGGGGGTGCTGCAGGATATACATAATTCGCTTTTTTTTGTAGATAAGACATATCTTATAATTAATTGCAAAAATCGATGTGTACATGATTTTCTCACTGTTTTGGAATTAGGCCCCAGTAGCCCGATAAATCTAGGAATTCAATCAAAGTTAAATGAAGTACAAAATGTTTTGATGCAGTTTTGTTCCAATCATAGATAAGAATATAAAACCACAGTTTTACACCAAAATTTGTAATGGCGTCTAGGGTAAAATGGGGTAAAACTGAAAAAGGGCCAATTCTAAACGGGAGTTTCTAGAATTTTGTTTTGTTTTTTGGTCGATAGATGTTAAAAATATAAGAAAGTTATGTATATATTTTAAAATTCTTAAAAAATTTTTGAAGGAGTTATGATTGTTTAAAAGTTGAAAACAAGGACATAGTTATTTATAAAATAATTCACCAAAAATCAGAAGTTCAACCGATTTTGATTAAATTTCTATTTTTAGAAAGATAATAAGAAAAAAACTTAACCATATTTAAGGATATTTTGATGCTCCTTTTCTATAATTTTTTTTGATTTTTTTAAAAAACATGCTTTTTTTGTGTCAATTTTTGACACATTTTTGCCTATATCTTTCTAAGGGGGCGGTCTAAAAACTTCAAATTTTCACAGCACATAAATAATGTTGATTTAAATTTTTGAGCAAAATTTTGATTTTTCAAAATACCGTTAAACAGAGATATTTACATTTTACAGTTAGTTTAAAAAACATATTATATGTCTGGAGTTTATGAATATATAACTTTTGTTTTTTTTTTAGTTAAAAAGTTTAATATCTTATATATTTTATATCGCTACTGCATTTCAGAGTTATGAGTTGTCTTCAAACTAACTTTTAAATGCAAATACCTAAGTTTTGGAAAGACAAAATTTTCACGAAAAATCAACCGTTATAATCTTTTATTATTATTATTTTTGGTTATTACCCTTAAAAGACAGTAAAATAGGTGATATTTTTTTCGATTTTCGACTCGATTTGTGATGCTTGTATAGCATGTACAGTAATGTATTATATATTTGAATAACAAAAAGATATTAAACTTTTTAACAAAAGTTATATATTCATAAACTACAGACATATGATGTGTTTTTTAAACTAACTGTAAAATGTAAATATCTCTGTTTAACGGTATTTTGAAAAATTAAAATTTTGCTCAAAAATTTAAATCAACATTATGTATGTGCTGTGAAAATTTGAAGTTTTTAGACCGCCCCTTAGAAAGATATAGGCAAAAATGTGTCAAAAATTGACACAAAAAAAGCATGTTTTTTAAAAAAATCAAAAAAAATTGTAGAAAAGGAGCATCAAAATATCCTTAAATATGGTTAATTTGTTTTCTTATTATCTTTCTAAAAATAGAAATTTAATCAAAATCGGTTGAACTTCTGATTTTTGGTGAATTATTTTATAAATTACTATTTTCTTGCTTTCAACTTTTAAACAATCATAACTCCTTCAAAAATTTTTTTAGAATTTTAAAATATATGCATAACTTTCTTGTATTTTTAACATCTATCGACAAAAAACAAAACAAAATTCTAGAAACTCCCGTTTAGAATTGGCCCTTTTTCAGTTTTACCCCATTTTACCCTAGACGCCATTACAAATTTTGGTGTAAAACTGTGGTTTTATATTCTTATCTATCATTGGAACAAAACTGCATCAAAACATTTTGTACTTCATTTAACTTTGATATATAGTCAAATTTTGTCTAGGATGATCGGGCTACCAGTGAAGCTAAGGGAAATTGACATACGTAAGTAGGTGTACAGTTCCTCGATGAAAAAAACTACATATATTTTGTATGGGAGTGATTTTTGCGCAAAAAAAATGTTTGACATTTAAATCCAAACATGAAAAATAAATATTTAAATTTTTTTCGCACAGTCTAAAGTGCTACTTATACATTAATCTACGATGAACCCACCATATACGCGGTCTTAGCAAACGCGGTTTCGCTTATACGCGATTAAGCTTTTCCGAAACTCCCTTTACATACACGGTGCTTATACGGGATTCATCAACAGTTCGCGGTATGAAAAATAAAAATATGTATAAAGAAAAACTTTTTCGTCAGTTTTCCTTGCATTTATTTTCAAGCTATATAAATGGTCATAGCAGATCGGGGGGAATATGGAATGTTTTTGTTTAAAGTTTTTAATTTGATCATTTTGGCTTTTTTTGCCTTATTATACTATTTTTTGTTTAGAAAAACGTTTTAAACGTAGTAAAGTTTTAAACTTTGTTAAACTGTCAAAATTTATATGAAAATTTGAACAGATTTTCGCAGTTTACGATTATACTACGTTTACGACAATTTTAAGCCAATGCATGAATACCCTTTATATGTTAAAATGCGCATCTCTATATGTATTTTAATACAGTTTCTAGTCTGCGCATACGCGAATACGGTATACGCGGTGTTTTTTTAGAACGCACTCGCGTATACGGGTGATTGGTGTACATTAGGCTTCCAAAAAAATCGAATTGTTTATTTTTCATGATTGGTCTCAAAACTTTATGTACAGGTTCCTTAAATATTAATCCTCCTAAAATTTGAGCTTTTATATTGATATTTAGGTATTGCAATTTTCTGTTTTTCATATTAAATATATGGTAAAAACATACCGGATGAATTAATTTAAATTGAAAAATTGTAGCATTATTATTTTCCTATTTGAAGCAGACTAAGGCTTATCCATGATCGATTATCAAACGTTAAAAGCCTTACCAATAACCAAATTTAGAGACGACTTTAACATTTAAGTAAAATGAACCATTATGGTATGGACTATAAATATTGAACCATACATGCTATGTTTCATATTTAAGAGCCTTGTAATATTCGTTATTTAGGGTCCTCCTAATAATTAAAGTTATACCATTATGGTCTTTTTTCTTAAATATTTAAGCCGTCTCTAAATATGGTTATTGGTAGGGTCCAAAATGTTTTTCAACATTGATCGACAACTTTTAATCAGTCTTTTTTCGTTGATTATTTTTTTCTTCTAGAGGTTGTTCCTGGAAATATTCGTAATGCCGACCACTTCATCAATTTTCTTCGGCGTTTTGTTGAGTATATCAAAACTCGTCTTCGTGTCCATAACGTTGTCCAGGAATCACCAGCCAGTTTTCTTAAAGATATTGCAGCGAAAATTTGTGCAGATAGAAAACCTTTA
Organism: Dasysyrphus tricinctus; assembly: GCA_963921185.1. Lineage (NCBI taxonomy): Eukaryota > Metazoa > Arthropoda > Insecta > Diptera > Syrphidae > Dasysyrphus > Dasysyrphus tricinctus. The sequence continues at coordinate 171,639,850 of OY992531.1, read as the reverse complement.
AGATTCTGTGCCGAACGATTAGCAAGTCTTTTAAGGACACTCGAAATAACAGACATGACTGAATATGGTGGTCTAGTTGTGGTAATAAAATAAAATTAAACTTCACATTGTCTTAAAGTTTCATTATTAATTTTCTTTTAAAGATAACTCACTTTGCCACTTTGGTGTCAACTTACACAAAAGGTTTTACAATCATCATTGAACCTTTTGATGACAAAACTCCTACCGTTGCCAATCCCATTCTACATTTCAGCTGTTTGGATTCATCAATTGCAATGGCTCCGATTTTTTCGCGGTTTCAAAGCGTTGTAATTACATCGGGTACACTATCTCCAATGGATATGTATCCTAAGATTTTGGATTTTGATCCCGTTGTCTTAAGTTCCTTTACAATGACACTGGCGAGACCATGTTTGTTACCAATGGTAAGTAACAGGACTCCCAACAAGATGTTTCATTTTAAATGTCGCGCCATTTTCTAATTGTTGGTATTAAACTCTCATTGCGATCACTGATCACTTTATTTAAAGGTAGGTGGTTGATAATTATGGATCGAAGTTTACTCGCGCAACGTGTTGAAATAGTGAAGAATGGTAAAATATCGCGGAAACGTTTCGTAAAGTACGTTCCGCTTTTGGTCGCCATCAATCGCCCAGTTATTGTGAATTTAATCGATTAATTTGAACTTTTAGGGAAGATTAGTGATGTGAAGAATCCAACTCGTGTACGTCCGACAAGGTAAGGTGAAATTATGCGAAAACAATGCTAAATTTCATCAAAAGAATCACCACTTGTATGAAGATCGGAAGCGGTTATTCGCCAGATTGTTTGTTGTATTGTTTTCTATTATTAACTGCAGAGCTTGTACTTAAATATAAATACAACAAATATCACCAATTAATAAATAAATAAATTGGGTGGCGCAACAGCTCGTGAAGAACCAGGGCCTAGTGACTTACAACTCACAACCATTCCTCTGTGCGTGTTTGTTGGCAGGAATGGAAATATCACCAATAGCATTTTTTGAATAAATTAAAATGAAACCTCTTGTTGTTTTGTTATTACAAAATACATACATCTTTAATATTTTCGTTTAAGATTGTTTCGAAAGGCAATGACCAAGTAGCGATATCATCAAAGTTTGAAACACGCGAAGATACTGCCGTTATAAGAAACTATGGACAACTTTTAGTGGAAACGGCAAAAATTGTTCCTGATGGCATTGTTTGCTTTTTTACATCGTATTTGTATTTAGAATCGGTAGTAGCATCTTGGTATGACCAAGGCATAGTAGATACTTTGTTGCGTTATAAACTTCTTTTTATCGAGACACAGGACAATGCAGAAACGAGCTATGCACTTATGAACTACGTTAAGGTGAATCTCATTTTAGTATTATTCAATCTTTAAGTTATAAATTTTTCTTTGCAAAGGCTTGTGATTGTGGACGTGGTGCCGTTCTTCTGGCAGTAACTCGAGGAAAAGTATCCGAAGGCGTGGATTTCGATCATCAATATGGAAGAGCTGTCCTTATGTTCGGTATTCCTTATGTTTATACTCAATCAAAGATTCTAAAAGCCCGACTACAATACCTCAGAGACAATTTCCAAATCAATGAAAATGATTTTCTAACTTTTGATGCTATGCGACATGCAGCTCAGTGTGTTGGGCGGGTACTTCGTGGTAAAACCGATTATGGTATTATGATATTCGCCGATAAGCGATTCTCTCGCCAAGATAAACGTGGTCGATTGCCCAAGTGGATTCAAGAATATTTAGTGGATAGCTACTGTAACTTAAGTACCGAAGAAGCTATGCATTTAGCTAGAAGGTGGTTAAGGCAAATGGCACAACCGTTTACACGAGAAGACCAACTGGGAATATCTTTGCTTACATTGCAGCAATTAGAGAACTCTGAAAAGCAAAAACTAGAAAAGCAGTCTATAAACAATAATTCTTAATATATTGTACTGTCAGCGATTATATTACAAATTAGACACAAAGATAAAGTCTCTCAATTTTGTTCGCATTAATTTTATTGCAAAAGCACACCTTTTGTGTGAATAGCTAAATGGACAATTTGAGAAAAATCGTACTTTTTAAACTTTTTTGAAAAAAGTCAACATACGAATTTTTTGTTGGTATGTATTATTTATTTTCTGAAAGGTCTAAAGGTATACTTTTAAAAGGTATTATTAACTGAACCTCAAAATGCAAATAGAAGCAAAGTTTTACCTTATCTCCGTCATTAACCCACACTGTTAGTTATGAACCCAAACATATTTTCTTAACTTGAAACTAATTTTTTTTTAATTTGCTTACTTTAACGGTTTATTTTGGATCAATAGCTTGCAGAAAAAGAAAGTTAGTACAACTTTCAGGGCTCCTCAGAGGTATTTCTTCCGTGGTGATGTATTGAGCGGCATTCATGTGATCACTTACCAATAGTTTCCACATGCAGCCCAAATAATTAGAATAGTAATTCCTCCTCAAATTTTTGGTTGGACGTGGCAATCACTGATTGATTCACTGGGCTTCTTCCTCCAGGTTCATTGAATAGCATGGGACCAACAACGGTTTATTTTGTATTCACCTCTCCATTTTATTCTTTCTCAGCCACTAACACTATAATTTTTGTACGGTTCTATAGTTAAGGACAAAGAGTTAGTTTATCTGCGATTACCACGTCAATTAAATTTGGCGAAGGAAATCTAATGGTTTGGGAGTGCATGTCTATGAAATGGGTTAGTGAAAGTACTAGTATGGTGTAGTAATCATTCATATGACGTTTGATAAATCACGCAGATGGTTTCCAAATCTTAAGGAGGCAACGCAAGGTACTAAGCAAGAACAGTTCCAGAAAGTCAACTAATTTATCAAATGCTCCTTTTTGTCTTTCATTGAATTGGGTTGAATTAAAGGTTGAACTCCGATCTCTTTACCTTCTTTACTGAATTGGAAAATATTTTTTTATTTATTTTAAAATTTCTTTGAATTATATTAGTAAATAAAAAAGTTATAATCAAACGTTTAACGTTCTACAATGTGATCAAAAAGTTGAGTCAATTTATGTTTTATTTATTTTTATTAATTTATATCAATCTACGATTTAAGCTTGATTCACACTATATATAGTTCTAACACTGATACAGTCTCAGTACACTCTCACTAAAGTAAATTATTCTTAAACGCCCAGTGGGAAATTTTCAAAAATTCACCAAGGAATCCCTTGCTATTTCCTCGAGGAATGGAAGCTACACCCAAGGAATTTGAGGTGAAATCATCGAGGAAATTAACATGGGGTTGTCATAGGCGTTCACCAAGTGATTTTCTTTGTGAATATTCAGTAGTGAAATCACTAAGAAGGTGTAACTTGCTTATTCCATAATTAATTGCATTTGATGAAACATACCGTGAATATACATCAGTAATGTCACTAGGTACATGGAGTTGCTTTTTCACCAGGCCATTATCTTTTTTTAAATGAAAAATGTCATGAATGTTCACCAAGGTAATCACTTTGTGAATGGAACCTACTTAATCATCTAGTGAAATCATCAACACCGGTAGTGTACTGTCTAATTTAAGATTAAAACGAACCAAAAAGAAGTTCTCATTTCAAATCAAAAGTTATATTTACGTTTTAACAAACGCAATTTGAGTAATGTTCAGTTTATCTTATGTCGAATTCCTTACAACAATTTCAAATCGATTTTTTTTGTTGGTTGTAAGTCCCCTTTCACACGAAGAAACAAGTTGCTGGAGATTTTTTTGACGTTTTCTTTTAATCTCCTTAAAAATCTCTTGTACCTTTCATACGAGGAAACAAATCTGCAGGCAACTTTTGAAATTTCCTTTGAAAGTCTATTGGTTGAACACACCTAAACCTAGATGTGAAAGGAAATGTCAAAAAATCTCCTCAAATCCTCGACCGGGGAGATTCTGTTCGCCCCTCTTTCCTCCTGCCCTTCTCACCATCGAACTAAAAGTTGCTGGCAACTCAGTTTCTTCGTGTGAAAGGGCACTAAGGAACACACAAAAAATCAAATTTTTCGTGTGGGATTGTGTGTGTCTCATTTAACAGTAGCTTTGAGGCAACAAAGTAAACAAACTATGCGCATACAAATTTGTTACAAATATTCCAAAGTGCATTCAGTTTTTCGCGTCATTTTGTTAGATTAAAAACATATACATATCCAAGAAAAGTTGCAAAAATAAACAGAAAATTGTTATGTGGCCATTAAAGTAAAAAACAAACCAAATTCATCAAAGAAACACATCATTCGAGAAACACATCGGCGAGCGCGCGATTTATATCTTTAATTGACTTTGGGGACTTTGAATCGAAGTTAGTTGATATTTTTATAACTTCTAACTGACCATTCACTATTTTGATGAATTAAAATTAGTTTTAATGATTTATTTGCTTTTAATCTATTTAAATGACCGACGAACACTTTAGAACATTTGTTAAACCCGCCGCAAAATACTTTCAACTCCAGAGAAATGTCAAATCTTGTTAGTGTGTGTGAAATCGATTTGAAATCTTGCTGAAAAAGCAAGATTTGTTTTGACAGAATAAAATCGATTTTGTTTAGAAAAAATCGATTCTGTTTAGAAAAAAATCGAGTATTTGGTTGTAAGGAATTCGACATTACATTGATTTTCTTACGGGAAGTCACTGTGAACTTTATCTTACAAAATGAGAACCAAAAAATCACAAGCTCAGGACTCTGTCCATTACTATTCATCGTTGAAAACCTCGTGTTTCTCGAAGCATGATTTCTTGCAATGAAATTGTATACTGCATGGGAAGCATTGAATTCAGTTGAATTTTTGCACCAAGTAAAAGAAAGGGTGATGTTATGAAAATAATGAACTGGTGAAAAAGGCAACACCTTTTTCTAATGAAATCATTACATGCATGTTCCTCGTAAAAAGTATTTCATGAATTCATTGTGTTATTCACCGAAATTTTTCCCTTTGGACGAAATTTCCTACTTGGCGAGAAACAATGAGTATATTCACACAATCATAACCGCTCCGATACTGATACGCTCCCACTCCTGTTTCGATTTGTTTGAAAGAATATTTTAACGGAGCGATAACGCATTTTGGTATCGAAAGTGTGAATATATTTCACATTCTCGATGTCATATCTGTCCATATATTATATTCATTTCATGTATTAAGTGATAAGTGAAAGATTTTGTCACAATTTTAATTAACTTTCTGTGCTATTTTCGTGAGTTTGCTACTATTTTTTAACTTTCACGTTTGGCTGCTTCACTAGCATCGTCGTACGTCGTCGGTCGGTTGGTGGTGTTAGTGCGTCAATTCGTTTATTCGTGATTCGTGTGTGTTAATAGCTATATATGTACATTACTTCGATCTTTCAAAAAAAAAGGTAATGCAGCGTATACTATTTGCCTTTACTTTATCGCAGCCTTGGTAGACCCAAATTCTTCTTTTATATTTTTTTGTCTATTTTAATAATAATAAAAATAAAACATATTTGAGGGGTATAGTTTCAAAACTCTCCTATCCCAGTTTTTTTTTCAAAAATGAGTTAAGTATGAGGAAATGTTCTTTAGAAGGTCCTTCATCTACGTAATTAGGTACAACTTATAAAAACTTATTATTTCATAAACTTTTTTGTACTTGAAAAGTGGTGTTTTCTTCAAAACTACACTATCCCACTCAGTAGTTCAATTCAAAACTCATCTATTCTCTTTCAAATCAAATTCTGCACCAAAAATCTTCTTTTTCTTTAAGGTTTTTATATTTTCAAAACTCCTCTATTCCTATACTCTTCTGAATCAAAAGTCATCTATTCCCATACAAATCAAATCAACTGCAATCGTAACTTTTAAAACTATTCTTTTCCAAATTAAATTATTTTTTTATAATTTGTAGGTTCACCAAATATGTTCAAAACTCTAAGGAATGGATAAAGGTCATCCTTAACCTATATTTTAGCGTTAAAACTAATCGCTTTTATCATTTTTGTAGGTTAGATTAGGTAGACCAAAATTGGTCCGTTGTGATACCACATGATAATCTAAAAAACTCCTTCTTTACTCGCTAAAACCACTTTGAGCTCCTCACGAAGCGATCACTAGGATCGTTAATGAAGTAAACTCCTAAATGGAGCCTACGTCTGTGGGAAAGAGCAGGGCATGTGCAGAGAAGGTGAGGAATCGTTTCCTCTTCCTCCTCGTCCATGCAGCTTCTGCAGAAATCGTTTGAAGGTACGCCAAGCCGTGCCTGCCTATTAAACAGTGTCCTGTTATGACACCTACAATAGAGCTAATGTGCATTCTATTTAGAGGTATTAAACACTTGGAGCTTTTCAGGTCAAGGTTTGGCCATACTTGTTTTGTCGCCAAACAAGTAGTGATGTTTTCCCACCTTGTGTTTGTTCTCTTCAACGCATCTTGCTTCAGTAAAAGTTTACACGTAGCGATGGGTATACCAATGTTTACCTTTTCAGGTAAAATGGGTAGTAATGTTCCACTTCTAGCGAGTTTATCAGCTTTACAATTACCTGGAATGTCACTATGACCTGGCACCCAACAAAGGTGAATATTAAACTGTTGCGCCATCTCCAACAGAGATGATCGACAGTTGAGGGCTGTTCTAGAGTTTGTACAGACAGAGTCCAGGGATTTAATGGCGGCTTGACTATCAGAGAAGATGCGGATATCCGAGCATGATATCACGTTTTCTTTGAGCCAAGACTACTTCTTTTATCGCTAGAAGTTCCGCCTGGAATACGCTACAGTGATTAGGAAGACGGAATGAGAGACTTAAATTTAGTCTTTCAGAGTACACTCCCCCACCAACCCCATCTTTGGTCCTCGATCCGTCAGTGTAGAAGTGAATTGATTGATCTTCTAAGAATTCCATATCCTCCCAGGTGGATCTGGAAGATATGGTCACTTCAAAATTTTTATCGAAATTCAATAGTGGGATTGTGTAGTCAGTGTTACTAGGAAGTGTTCTGAATGAATTCAGAATAGCGAAGTGACCAATCTCATTATTGATCCACTGTGAAGAGGCTTTGAGGCGAATGGCTGTGCCCGCAGCCGTTTGTTTGCTGAAAATATCGAGAGGTGTCAGATGGAGAAGAGTGTCTAATGCAGCGAAAGGAATCGACCGAAGTGCTCCAGTAGTACATAGACATGCTGTTCTTTGGACTTTGCTTAGTTTGTCGCGATGTGTCGCTTTATCCAAGGCAGTTCACCATACTGCCACGCCGTAAGTTAGAATCAGTCTAATTACCGAAATGTAAGCCAGTGAGTAATACGAGTTTGTAGGCCCCATTTACTACCAACGGCTTTTTTGCAAGAGAAAAGTGCCACTGTGGCTTTTTTCACTCTTTCTTGTATTTTAGGTTTCCAGCTTAACTTCTTATCTAAGATGAGACCCAAGTATTTAGCTTCGTCTGAGAATTTTAGTGGAACACCATTAATAATAGGGAGGTTTATTTGCGGAATTTTGTATTTCCTGGAGAAGAGGACAAGATCTGTTTTATGGGGGTTAACTCCAATTCCGCATCGATCTGCCCATCGTGTTAGCTTGTTTAGAGCGTTTTGTAGAAGATCTCTTAAAATGTTAGGATGTTTTCCTGATACTGCTATAGCCACGTCATCCGCATAGGCAATCACTCTTTAGCTCTCTGCCTCTAAGCTATTCAGCAGTTCATTAACTACCAAATTCCAAAGAAGGGGAGAAAGCACCCCGTCTTGCGGTGTACCTCTACTGACAGATCTTCTTGCCGAAAAGCCGCCCAGTTTTGAATTGATAACCCTGCTTGTAAGCATCTGATTAATCAGTTCACCAAGCGACCCATCCACATTCAGAGAAGCCAGTGCAGATGTGATTGCAGATGTATCAACGTTATTAAAAGCACCTTCTATATCTAGGAAGGCAACCATTGTATATTCTTTATAATGGAGGGAATATTCGATGGTACGAAGTAGTGTGTGGAGAGCTGTCTCCACTGACTTCCCTTTGCAATAGGCATGTTGAGCTGTAGACAGTAGTCTCGTATCAATGCTTGACCTTAGTTCGATATCAATCAGTCGTTCAAAAGTTTTTAGAAGGAAAGATGATAGGCTAATAGGTCTTAAATCTTTAGGGTTTACGTGGGAACATTTACCGGCTTTGGGTATAAACACAACTTTGACTTCTCTCCATAGAAGCGGAATATGGACCAGATTCAAGCAACCATTGAAGATGACTTCCAGAATCGGCAGAATTACTTCTGAATTCATCTGTAGTTCAGCCGGAATGATGCCATCTGGCCCCGCCGACTTGTATTGTTTGAAGCTATTGAGTGCCCATTGTAATTTTTCCCTTGTAATCAGACCTTGTGGAAATGTTAGTTTTTCGCTTGTCCTGTAAAGGGCAGTGCTATTAACAGTCTGTGAGCTGCCTGGAAAATGAGTATCCAGTAGCAAATTGAGCGATTCTTCGCAAGAGTTGGTCCAGGAGCCATCAGCATTTTGAAGGCAGCTAGACATACTGGATTTGTGGAGAGGATTTTTCTTAATCTTGATGCTTCTGAGGCTTCTTCTATATTGCCACAGAATGTTCTCCAAGAAGATCGTGGCAGCTCACAGACTGTTAATAGCACTGCCCTTTACAGGACAAGCGAAAAACTAACATTTCCACAAGGTCTGATTACAAGGGAAAAATTACAATGGGCACTCAATAGCTTCAAACCATACAAGTCGGCGGGGCCAGATGGCATCATTCCGGCTGAACTACAGATGAATTCAGAAGTAATTCTGCCGATTCTGGAAGTCATCTTCAATGGTTGCTTGAATCTGGTCCATATTCCGCTTCTATGGAGAGAAGTCAAAGTTGTGTTTATACCCAAAGCCGGTAAATGTTCCCACGTAAACCCTAAAGATTTAAGACCTATTAGCCTATCATCTTTCCTTCTAAAAACTTTTGAACGACTGATTGATATCGAACTAAGGTCAAGCATTGATACGAGACTACTGTCTACAGCTCAACATGCCTATTGCAAAGGGAAGTCAGTGGAGACAGCTCTCCACACACTAGTTCGTACCATCGAATATTCCCTCCATTATAAAGAATATACAATGGTTGCCTTCCTAGATATTGAAGGTGCTTTTAATAACGTTGATACATCTGCAATCACATCTGCACTGGCTTCTCTGAATGTGGATGGGTCGCTTGGTGAACTGATTAATCAGATGCTTACAAGCAGGGTTATCAATTCAAAACTGGGCGGCTTTTCGGCAAGAAGATCTGTCAGTAGAGGTACACCGCAAGGCGGGGTGCTTTCTCCCCTTCTTTGGAATTTGGTAGTTAATGAACTGCTGAATACCTTAGAGGCAGAGAGCTACAGAGTGATTGCCTATGCGGATGACTTTGCTATAGCAGTATCAGGAAAACATCCTAACATTTTAAGAGATCTTCTACAAAACGCTCTAAACAAGCTAACACGATGGGCAGATCGATGCGGAATTGGAGTTAACCCCCATAAAACAGATCTTGTCCTCTTCTCCAGGAAATACAAAATTCCGCAAACAGACCCCCCTATTATTAATGGTGTTCCACTAAAATTCTCAGACGAAGCTAAATACTTGGGTCTCATCTTAGATAAGAAGTTAAGTTGGAAACCTAACATACAAGAAAGAGTGAAAAAAGCCACAGTGGCACTTTTCTCCTGCAAAAAAGCCGTAGGTAGTAAATGGGGCCTCCAACCTCGTATTACTCACTGGCTATACATTTCGGTAATTAGACCGATTCTAACTTACGGCGTGGTAGGGTGGCTTAAACATCGAAAGTCTGCTGTTTCGATAGTATCGATAGTTTCCAAAAAAACATCGATACTATCGATAGTATCGATAGTTTTTTCAATATAAACCTGACCTCGTCAGAACCACTAAAATCATAATTATATAAACTTCAAATACATTGACGAAAGTTCCTACAAAGCTTATCTTGATTATCAAAATGAGTGCCAAAATGCATTTAATCAGTCTAGTAAAATAACTACAAAATAGTAGTGTAATAAAAACAATCTATGTCGTTTTCGATTGGACGTTCGGAGTAATCCTTTTCCACTCCATTTTAATTCCTACTAGTCCAAAAGCCTTCGATTGGCTGTTCCGAGTAATTTTTTCGGAGTCTTTTTCTTTTGAATATTTTTTTTGTTCAATGTTAATTCCCAAACTTATGTCGTTTTCGATTTGATTTTCTGACTATTCTACTCCTTTTTGATTCCAATAGAATATGAAAACATCGTGTTGTCAAATTTACACACACACTACTGAATGATGCCATATTATTAAATGGCTTCTTCAAGCATTCATCACTTTTGACAAGTAGTGCGACGAAAAACTGTATGTGTATGCGTGTGTTCCAAATCTACTCCTTCTTCAAATCGGGAACAGAAAAATACCCCGAAAACAGTACTCCGAACAGCCAATCGAAGGCTTTTGGAGTAGATGGAGTGAAAAAGGGCGTACTCCGAACGTCCAATCGAAAACGACATTATTCACATCACAGAGCGACAGGCTTTTAATTATTTACTTTTGTGAAACCACTAAAATTGGATATGATATATATTTATTAAAAGAAAATTTAAGATTTTACTTCTTTCATACCTAAAATAGAAAAAAAAAGAGTTGGAAAACTATGCACCAACCGCTAAATTCTTTTTAGTTTGCCTCCACCATTTTGATTTTGCATTCGCCCACTTACGAAAAAGCGGTCGGTGAGGTGAGCACTCTTACGTCTGACGGCAATTATGTGCGCGTCATATGAATTTCTTATTTTCGCTTGCTTTCGTACGACCACTTAAGTTGGCTTCCGACTATTCTAGTTCTACTTTCTACCTTAAGTTTGCGGATCCAAAACGGACTCGTTTGCTTGAAAGGAAAAAATCTATGGACGTTACACCAACGAGAATACAAGCATACTAGTGCATTTTGATGCCCATCAACAAAATCAAACTAAAGACACAACATAATTTGACTTTAGATCAGACATCAGAGAGACAGAGATTGAGATTTACGACAGCGAGATAATCGCAAAGAATCTATGGACACCACCGGTCGCACAACAATAATACACGCCACGCATCCTAGTGCATTTTGATGAATTTCTGGTAGTGAGTTTCATGAAAATAGAAGAATGTGAATGACATTTATAACTAATAAACTTGTGAAATGAAAAACTATCGATAGTTTTTTAAAACTATCGATGTAGGCGATAGTTTTTTACTATCGATAAACTATCGATGTTTAAGCAACCCTGGCGTGGCAGTATGGTGGACTGCCTTGGATAAAGCGACACATCGCGACAAACTAAGCAAAGTCTAAAGAACAGCATGTCTATGTACTACCGGAGCACTTCGGTCGACTCCTTTCGCTGCATTAGACACTCTTCTCCATCTGACACCTCTCGATATATTCAGCAAACAAACGGCCGCGAGCTCAGCCATTCGCCTCAAAGCCTCTTCACAGTGGATCAATAATGAGATTGGTCACTCCGCTATTCTGAATTCATTCGGAACACTTCCTAGTAACACTGACTACACAATCCCACTATTGAATTTCGATAAAAATTTTGAAGTGACCATACCTTCCAGATCCACCTGGGAGGATGTGGAATTCTTAGAAGATCAATCAATTCACTTCTACACTGACGGATCGAAGACCAAAGATGGGGTTGGTGGGGGAGTGTACTTTGAAAGACTAAATTTAAGTCTCTCATTCCGTCTTCCTAATCACTGTAGCGTATTCCAGGCGGAACTTCTAGCGATACAAGAAGTACTGTCTTGGCTCAAAGAAAACGTGATATCATGCTCGGATATCCGCATCTTCTCTGATGGTCAAGCCGCCATTAAATCCCTGGACTCTGTCCGTACAAACTCTAGAACAGCCCTCAACTGTCGATCATCTCTGTTGGAGATGGCGCAACAGTTTAATATTCACCTTTGTTGGGTGCCGGGTCATAGTGACATTCCAGGTAATTGTAAAGCTGATGAACTCGCTAGAAGTGGAACATTACTACCCATTTTACCTGAAAAGGTAAACATTGGTATACCCATCGCTACGTGTAAACTTTTACTGAAGCAAGATGCGTTGAAGAGAACAAACACAAGGTGGGAAAACATCACTACTTGTTTGGCGACAAAACAAGTATGGCCAAACCTTGACCTGAAACGCTCCAAATGTTTAATATCACTAAATAGAATGCACATTAGCTCTACTGTAGGTGTCATAACAGGACACTGTTTAATAGGCAGGCACGCAGCGCGGCTTGGCGTACCTTCAAACGATTTCTGCAGAAGCTGCATGGACGAGGAGGAAGAGGAAACGATTCCTCACCTTCTCTGCACATGCCCTGCTCTTTCCCTCAGACGTAGGCTCCATTTGGGAGTTTACTTCTTTAACGATCCTAGTGATCTGGCAAACACAGACATTTATAGTCTCGCACGCTTCGTGAGGAGCTCAAAGTGGTTTTAGCGAGTAAGGAAGGAGTTTTTAAGATTCATGTGGTATCACAACGGACCAATTTTGGTCTAAGTGTGTCAGTACTTAGTATTGACAGCCACTTCTACCTACCTACCTACCTACGTTACTTACTAAAAGGTTAGTATTTAGGATAAAATCGAAAAGGGACTCACCTCTATCATTAATATCAGTACTACCCCATACTGTGTGATGGGCATTGGCATCACTCCCAATAATGAGGCTGATATTTTGCCTTTCTACTTCAGCGATAAAATTCTCCAGGGTTTTTCCTGGGAGAGGGCCAAGGTGGTCATGGCCGAGATATGCCGATGCTATCCAAAGTGTGCCTTTGGTCGTCTCCAGTCTTGCAGCCGTAATATCTCGATCGCTGAAATTAGGTAGTAAATATACATTAATGCTACTTTTTACTAGTATGCAGGATCTAGGTTCACCTTTACCGGACGCATACAGTAGGTAGTATCCAGGAGTCCTGAGTCCCTTTACGATGGATTTCACAATCCAAGGTTCTTGAATCAGGACGATATCCTCTCCGTTGCTGGATATACGGAGAAGAAGTGAGGCTGACGCCTTGATGGAGTGTTGGAGGTTAATCTGAACTAACTGCAGCATTTTGGCTACAATTAGGCAGATCAGCCTCCACCACGGTATTATCAGGTTCTTCCAAGTCAGAGGACGAACTGGAGCCGAAGATGCCCTGGATGCATCATCTTCGAAACACGGGAAGGTGATAGACATACCAGGTTCCCCGACCACAGCTTCGTCTTCTTGGGGGTGTGGAGGAGCGCAAGCTGCATCTACCTCATCTTTTTTAAAGACCCTAAGGTTCATTGTCTCAAACCCGAACCTAATCACACCTTTAGTCTGCGCCAGAGGAACAAGGGATTCTTTATTAATCACAATGATTGCGCCTCTGTAAAGGCGTTTTTGTTCCTCCAGTTTCGCGACTTTCCAGTTGTGAGTAGGAAGGGATGGATTCGAAAGCTGGATTATCTGGAGTATTTCATCCATACAGGAGGGTTCAGCCGGGATCCAGGTACGTGCTCTTGGCCTGCAAGGGATGTCAAATCAAATCAAATCAATTTCAATTTAAAATTGTAGTTTTATTAAATACATAATTTTTTTTTTGTTAACAATCATTCAATTCATTAGCAATGACTTAAAGCCGTCTGCCTGAGTGAGCAAAATTTGTATTTTAATTGAGTAAGAAAAGTGGTAATTTGAATATTAAAAGAAATTAAAACAGTTCATTTACTATTCTATTACGATAACTAAGAAGCTCCTTACAAAATTCGAAGAATTTCAACCAGTCTTTTCCGTTTAATAGATCAATCACTTCGCATCTAGTGAGATAGTTGACCCTCCAATACACTCTTCTTATTTCTCGAAATATCGCACATTCGCCTAGGAAATGGATAACATTTTCTCTTACTCCCGCATTACATAAGTTACAAATGATCGAAAGGTCTTCTCTATGAGGGATGAAGTTTAACCGCAGCAGTTCTCCTCTTGCTCGAAAAATAGTTGAAATGACTTCTGTGTTGAAATGGTATTTAAAATAAGAATTTTCTCCTAGAAGGTAGTTCAGGACAGTAAATTTTTCGATGTACCGATTGTCTCGCTTTTTCCATACACCCTTGCATCATATCCTCATCTACAGCCGAAATGATATTGTAGAACCTCTCTCTGCACACTTTGACGTTTCCAACATCGAGTTCAAAGGTCTTCCCACACTGAATCGCTAGCTCATTCCAGGCTTTATACCAAAGTTTTTCTTTAGAGATTGCCATCTGTGTGATTCTTTTAGGCAATCGACCTTCTTCCATCTCTATTGTTTTGCATATGTAGTCTGCATGCAGCTTCAGTGTTTGTATGAAAAGTGGGGGCAAACCTGTTTCCAGATGTAGCATGTATGTGGGTGTGGACAAAGGAAGTTTGAACAATCGTTTAAGGTAAAACGTTAAAAGGTTTTCACAAGTTTCATGTTTCTTGTAGCCCCAGTATTGCGCTCCGTAGAATAGGACTGACTTTGAAGTTGCCTCGAAAATCTTGTGTTTTATTGCATTCTTTACAAATTTGTTGTTAAAGCAGTTCTTCCACGTCATACTACTTGCAGCTTTGGCCTTCACCAGTTTATTCCCCAGATGTTTCCCTAAGTTCAGTGTGGGAGTGATATTAAATCCAAGGTACATGTATTCTTTCACTACCTCCATGATTTCTCCACCAAAATGCCAACACTCATTCCTTGCCCGCATGCCACCTCCTTTTTTGAAAATCATGATCTTTGACTTTGCTAAGTTTACTGACAGGTTCCATAGATCACAGTAATCTCGAAGTCGATTTATCATTAATTGCAGTGTTTCTGGGGACTCTGCCAGCAATACTATGTCGTCTGCGTACATTAGCACTTTAAGGGTCCATTCATTGATGTGAATCCCACCAGGTAAAGTATTCGGTAAATCATCGATGTAGAGTGAAAACAGCGTAGGGCTAAGTGCACAACCTTGTTTCAAGCCTAATTCTATGCTGAAGTAATCAGACAATCTCTCGCCGTCCCATACCGCTGCACTTCTTTTAGTATACATTGCTTCAATAAATCTGAGCAGCTTGAGTGAAAGTCCTTTATTTGCAAGCTTGTAGAGAAGCAAACCAACTTCAATTGAATCAAACGCTGCTTTTAGGTCTACAAAACAAGCATATACTTTTTTATTTCGGTCCATATAAAGCTCGGCAGCATTTGCCAGCACATAAATGTGATCCACTGTGGAGTATCCCTTGCGAAAACCCGCTTGAAATTCTGACAACACTGAATTTTCTGTTAATCAAGAGAATAGTCTCTGTTGGATGATGCTAGTGAGAATTTTCAATCCTGAGTTTGAAAACGATATCCCTCTATGATTTCCAACTTCATTTTTATCACCTTTTTTATAAATAGGAAAGATAATTGATTTTAAGTATTCCATTGGAATTTTCCCAGTCGTATAAATATGGTTAAGAGACTTCGTTAAAAGCGTTTGGAAGTTCAAATTGCTGTATTTATAGAAATCCATAGGAATTTGGTTAGAGCCGGGCGCTTTATGGTCTTTGCTTGCTGTCAGTGCTTCTAGAACTTCTTCTAGTTCAATGTCACAGTCTATATTGTGGATGTAGATGTTTGGGAGTGCATAGCTAAATTTTAACAAATTTATTTCCGGATTCATTAGCTTTTCAAAGTAATCACGAAATTCTTCTACTTTTGGTTCAACTCTGTTAGATAATGTATTTCCGCTTATAAAGCGAACTTGTCTCCAAAAATCCTTGCTATTTTGTATTCCTGCTAATATTCCAGATTGATGGTTATCATATTCTACCTTTTTCTTACGACATAGCTCTTTGTATTTCTTTTGAGCTTCACGATATTGACCACGAAAATAATCGGTACCAAGCTGTTTAAAAGTTCTCAGCAGACCAAATGCTTTTTTCCTTGCTTTTAGACACTCATAATCGAACCATTTTTGAGTGAATCCATTTTGATCCGTCCTATGACGCTTTTCGGGAGCTGCTTGTTGTACTATAAAGTCGAGTACCGATGCATCTAAGAGATTGGAACCGGCAACTAAATGATGGGCAAGAAGTCGATCAAGTGCTTGAATATAAAGGAATAAAGGAATACTCGCAACCATCAAGTCAGATACCAAGGAGCACCAGTCTCCTTTGATGAGGCAGTAATCAATCGTTGAGCTTCCTTGCCCACTGATAAAAGTCAACTCTCCATTGATATCACCTTCGCTTTTCCCGTTTGCCACACAAAAACCAAAAGAATTACATAAGTCCAGAAGTACTCTTCCGTTGCTGTTGATGACGTTGTCTTTTGCAGCTCTTGTAGACGCAGAAAACTGTTTAAATGTATCTTCTAGACCTATTCTCGCATTAAAATCTCACAAGGGATGTCCTCCTTAGCAATTACCTCAAGCTTCGCACCTGGCCAGACTTCTCCTATCCTGCTGATAGCCAGCTTATAGAGATCGCACGATCTATGATCATCGCAGCCGATGAGCTTGACATGGCCCTGGTGCCAACCGCCATCACTAGTGATTGGAGGTGGTCCCGGGTTGTCCCTCATAAGACTTAAGAAACCAGCCGAGAGCTTCAATTTCACCATCTGCCAATGATCAGAAGAGATCGTACCATCTATATCACATCTATCAATAACCGTAACTACGATTTTATCTTTTAGAGTATCTCTAAAAGATTTAATTAGGGGTTTGAGGGGAGTGCTGGTGTTTTGCACTTTTGATCTCTTTGCATAAGGCATGGTACCTTCAATAGACCGTTATCGCTTTGACGTGGAGTCGCCGCTGGTCTGGTGTTTAGCTAAGAAGCTCTTAGCCCACCTTACTTTCGCTTCATGTTTTGAGTCACCTCCAAACCTTCGGTCTCGCACCAAAGATCTTCAGGATCCTCTCAGCATTCCGCTTATCCTTATAAAAGGACCCACCAGGTGTAAGCTTACGCCTACCCCCACTGGGACCCATGTGAGCTACACTCACGTTAGAGGTGGAAGGGCCATGCTTCACGATCCTTCCATCACTAAAATGAGGGTGCGAAGTTTGGGGAGGTTTACTCTCCGTAGTAGTGGAAGGGCCATGCTTCACGATCCCTCCACCACTGAAATTGGGTATTTCTACCTTCCTCTCACTGTTCTTGTTGCCAGCAACTGGACCATGATTTCTCACGGTTTCGCCACCAACAGGCAAGACAGGAGGTACAGCAGACGACTTTACAGTCGCACTGCCGGCCGAACTTGAAGAAGAACCGGACTTACCACTAACTTCATATAAAAAATTCATTTGATTCCCACGAGTATCGGAGAAGGGGTGGTCACTCTGCACAAAGATCCGTATATGCAGAGAAGGCTAGTTAATTCGAAGATTGCCATCTGTCCGAATACTCCGTTAGCGACTGAGCTAGTATTTGAATTGGGCCCTCAGCCAGGCTGATCATCGGCACGGGTCGTATAACACCTTGATCCAGCCCAATATAGGGGATTTGGGGAGAGGAAGGATATGATGATGTGGGGAGCAACAGACAGCCTCATCGCCGTTCTGCCGAGAAGGAATGAGGGAAGGAACACCGAACAGCTTTTTCGCCGTACCGGTGAGGGAGAAGGAGACGACACACAGCATCATCGCCGTACCGCCTAGAAAGGAATATTATATGATTGGAATCGTCGGACAGCTTCATCGCCGTACCGACGAGGGAGGTAACTCATTGGACAGCATTATCGCCGTACCGCCGAGAAGGGAGTGTCGGTCAGCATCACCGCCGTACCTCAGGTGGGGGGGGGAAACACGTTGGACAGCATCTCGCCGTACCGCCGTGGGGGAGGGGTGAGGGAGGGAGGGAGGAAGGAGTTTTGGGGAGCGCCCTTTGGTTTCAAGACTCATCTGGAGAGGTTATCTCGAGAATCATTGACCTTACTCAGCTTCTACAACACGACAAGTTCGACGCTTAGGTAGAATATCATTTTTGTAGCTTTTACCAGTTTTTTTCATTTCACTCAAAATTCTCTAAAGTGGAAAAGAAGAGTTTTGAAACTATACCCCTCATTTCTAAACCACGAATCGATGACAAATATAAATGGTTGTACCTATCTGAAAGTTTGTAATGAAAAAGAAAAATACAAACAAAAATACTGAGGCTGTCTGGGTATTGAAACGGCAATGTGAACATTAAGGTTTTTTTATCGAAGCGAGAACGTTTTGAGAATGTATCGGCATTGACACAGTAGTGTGAATCAAGCCTTATAATCAACAGATTTAAGAAAATTTAACAACATTTATATACAGTGGTGGCCATAGAATTAGAAACAAGAATTTTGTAACAATGATAAATTGCATAACTTTTTTTTAGGAAATTTGATGAGGTTGGTTAGTGGTTCTTTTAATAGACCATGACATATAGTACACTTCTGAATATTTTATAAAAAATAAAAGCGTGACACTAACAGTAGAAAATTAATATTATTCATTTAACCCAAATCACACCTGGCCATACAATTAGAAACGCAAAGAAAAAATTGGTATTTCATAAAAAATGTTCGATGAAAAATTAATATTTTGTAGGGAATACCTTATTTTTTGTCACTGCAGCTAATCTTGCCTGCATACTTTCTACAGCTTTCTATAGCTTTCTCTCCAAGTCTGCCCACAAGTTCTCGATAGGATTCAAGTCTGGACTTTGGGCGGGCCAATCCAAAACATTAGTTTTTGTATCAAAAACCACTGCTTAACTATCCGTGCTGTATGCTTTGGATCGTTATAGTGCTGGAAAACATAACTAATGGGCATGTGTGCAAGTGAATAAGGCTCCATGACATTTTCCAAGATGCCTTTATAAATATGTTGGTCCATTCGACCGTTTATTCTTACTATTGGGCCAACTCCATGCCACGAGAACGCACCCCAAACCATTTATGTTTCCTCCTCCATGCTAAACGGTCTTTAAAGTATATTTATAGCCCTATTCTCCCCATCATCACTGATACCTCACAAGTCACAAGAAGTGGTGAAACTGATTTTGTGACTTTTTCGTATTCTCCCCCTAAAGTCACAACTTGTGAGTCATAAAAACAACCGAAACTGTGATCTCCTCCAGAGCAGGTCACAACTCACAATTTACTTGAGTTTCTACAAATCATTGAATTATATTTTTTCTAATGAGGCGTTTTCTCTGTGCGAAAGAGAACAAAATGTTTGTATTCTTTCATTTCTTAAGCAAAAGAATAGGACAAAGGTGCGATATTCTTTTGCTTTGTATTTATGAAGCAGATAAACTGAATACATATTGTGGGTGTGTTGGTTGAGTTCGTTGCGATTACTTGTAGAGTTGTTTATGTGTGCGCTCATCGGTCAAGAAGCTACCAACAAAATGCTGTGGTGAATTTCATTGTGAGTTTTCTTGTGACTATTAGGGGGAGAATACCAAAATGTTATCGAGTCACAACAATCCTCACAAGGAGTAGTCACAAGAGCTTGTTACTTGTGATTCCTCACAAGGGGGAGAATCGGGCTATTAGGATCCAATTCCTTCTTCTGAGGGCGTCTAACATACACTTTACCATCTGACCCGAACAAGTTAAATTTAGATTCATCACTCCAAAGTATGTTTTTCCAGAATCCCATGGCTTTATTTGCGTGAAGCTTAGCAAACATCAAACGCCTCTTCAAATTCTTTTTGGAAACATGTGGTTTTTTCCTGGCAATGCATCCACGTGGTCCATGTTCTAGAAGTCGGCGCCTTATGGTTCTAGCTGATAGCTCTTGACCCAATGGGGGCGAAACAACCTCTTTTATTTTTGCAGAATTCAAAAAAGGATCAGCTTTGCTAATTCGGCATATCAATCTGTCCTCTTTTGGCGTGGATTTTCAATCTTTTGGTTTTCTTTTTGGGTTTTCAAAGCTGCCAGTCCTTTTATTGACTTGAATAGCATCAAATACCATCTTTTTCGAGCAACTAAATCGTTTTGCTATGGAATCAATTGACTCGTTTTCGTTTTGATTGCACTGCACTATGAGCTAGTTCTGGACTACAAGACTTATTTTTGCCCATTTTCGTCGCTGTATTTTTAATTAATTAAAATCAATATTATAAAAATAATCAAAAAAAACTGAAAACAATCAACTCACATTGATAATAATTTTCTTTATTTTTAAATTTACCAATTCTTTTGTCGTTTCTGATTTCGTGTCCAGCAAAAATGTCGACTATAAATGAATTTTCTAAAATAACGATGTTTTATAAACTGTTCGCGTTCAAGGAAACTCATATTTAGAACAAACATGTCACCTGAAAGGACCAACGACACAAGCCACGCACGCTGGTGCTTACAAAAAATATTATGGTTGATAAAGTGCGTTTAGAATTATTGTTTCTAATTCTATGGCCACCACTGTATAATTTACTTAAAAAATAACAGCCAAATTAAAAAACGCGGAATAGCGAAAGGTTAGCCTTATTCCATGGATTAAGTGCAACATGTTACTAATAAAACAAAATTTCTGCTATGTGACGTTTACTATGCTAAACCAGCAAAGCAGATGGTTTAGCGAAGGAATAAGCAGCAAACTCTTTTTTTTATTGGCGTTGATATCAAAAGATTTACATTTTCAACAACATTTTGTTTCTATGCACAGTGATTTCATTAGGTTCTGAGGAATATAAAGCAAAAGGTTATTTATAAATGGTTTGGTTAATTTTTCTGAACTAACTCTGTCGGTGGTGCTCCAATTTTCGCTTCTTTTCCTCTTTTTAATTTAATTTTCCCTAATACGTAATAATAATTTAGATAGACATAAACAAGAAAATTCTTAGGTATGTTTGGTAGCTTGAAATTTTAAAATGTCAAAACCCATACGGAAAAAACCCAAGCTTCCGAAACTTGGTACAAATTTCATGATACTTAACAGGCCTCGTACGGTAAACGTCACTTTACTATTCCACGAACACAAACTTTTTTTAATGAGAAATTTTAACCTGTGGCTTAACTCTTATTCCATGGTTTAGTAAAATCGTGGAATAAAGGTAGAATAAGCGTTTTTTATTAATAGCGCTGTAATAGTTTACATATAAAACAAAAAGAATAATTAATTATCTAATTGTAGAAACATCAATTTTAATTCCTCTTTGAACCTATCTCTGCTTAGGCATAAATTAATATTGCAATAATGTGAATTAAAAATCCTGGTGCATCTTGAGATTGGCTCTCTTTGGCATGGGAAGTAGTATGAGGCAATTCATAAAGTAATGGCCTTAATCGCAATGATCTTTCAGGAGCATATTTTTTTGATTTTTGATAAAAGATATCCACTATCAATAGTTGAACAAAGAATGTCTCGAATAAAAACTATGCTGAACTCTTCTCGCCTTCGTTCTAAGGACTCTAGGCCCAACAGTTGACGTCTTTCCTTATAATTTAAAACAACTTCATTATTCAAAAAAAAATTTCGAAGCGCAAACCGTAATACTTTCTTTTGGATTATCTCCAATCTATTTATGTGATTGACAGTGTAAGGGCACCAAACAAAAACATAATAATCTAAAAGAGGTCGTACTAATGAGCAAAGTTTTAACTGTATACGGGTCCTTAAAGTCTTTTGAATTTCTTTTAACAAAACCCAACATTGAGTTGGCTTTAGAAATGATTTCATTTATATGCTGATCAAATGTTAGTTTCGTATCAAAAACCACACCTAAGTCTTTGATTTCATTCACTCTTGGTAGAGACTGTGTCGATAGTTCAGCTAAATGGGGAGAAAAATGGACTATGTTTGTTTGAGACAAATACCTTTTGGGTCTTCAAAGAGTTCAACATCTTCAATTGTTTCTATCAGTTCTATTTACTTTCTTTAAAATTCGAAATTGAACTTATTTCGTTAAAAACAATAATTGTAACAACACACTAATTAAAATATCTAAATTTGCCTTTGACTATACACTTAAATTTCATAAACAACAGTCAGTTGACTTTTTGTATTATATAATATTTTTTTGTTTGAAAGATTGAATTCAAATCGCCTTTGACGATACTTTTTATTTTTGTTCACTAAATAATATTTTTTTTTAAATCAAAGCATACTAAATTGTAAAATAATAAACTCATTTTCGGCACTATAAAAGGAGAGCCAATATTAGAATTAAATCACTTTTAGTTTGACCAGGAAACTGGTAAGTAATATTTCAGAGGTATTCTCATACCGCTTTTTATTACTTCCCAACTTTTCTAAGGGTCTCGTTGTTGATGTCTTTTTCCTTCAGCAATTACTGCGGACTTCGGACCGCATAATCGCAAGGGGAAAAGGCCCAGCATTGCAACTCCTACAAAAGTATTGTTTTTAGTAGTTTTCTATAATTTTTTTCAATAAAACCAATTTTTGTACGAAATTCCATTGTCTAGAGTTTTTATTTGGAAGATCCCCGGAAACAATTTTGCTCTACCGAAACAAAGATCCCGCTACATTGGCACCCAACTAGAGGCCCATTTAAACATCTCGACACTTGGATTATTCCCAAATCCCATCAGAACTTCGAAATCAACACTAAACAACAATGGCTCACTTTACTGACAACCAGTTTAAAAAATTTATGGAAGCACTTCAAACCCAGAACCAGCCCAAAAAAGGTAGTTTCGCTAACTGCACGGCAAGATTTAAAGGTGAAAGAAATGCCGAGAAGGTGGAAGGCTTCATTGCAACAATTAACGTGTTCAAAGACATAGAACGACTTGATGACAAAGATGCAATTAAAGGTTTTCCGCTGCTACTAGAAGAAAGTGCTGTTAATTGGTGGCAAGGTGTTCAAAAGGAAGCTAAAACATGGAATGATGTCATAGCATTGCTCCGTAGTGCGTACGCTCCAGCTACACCGGCATATCGCATATATATGGAACTTTTTGCAACAAAACAAAAACCTAAAGAGTCAACCGATGATTTCATTTGCAAGAAAAGGGCTTTATTAGCTAAATTGCCTGAACCAACACCACGAGAACCTATGATGATTGACCTTGTATATGGTCTCCTCAGTCTTCACATCAGAGACGGTGTATCCCGAGAAAGCATCACAACCTTTAAGGACCTTTTATCTAAGGCAAGGGCGGTTGAACTTTCACTCTTTGAAAAAGAAACTGAGCGTGAACCAGCAATAGATCCTAAAGTCAAGCGATGTAATTTTTGTAAGTATACAGGTCACAACATCAACGAATGTCGGAAAAAGGAAAAGCATGATCATCTCTCGAAGAAATCAACTATTCCACCGACAATCAAATCCAATCTCCACTGTTATAAGTGCAAAGCACCTGGATTCATAAGATCTAACTGCCCCACTTGCAAAGATCTACCGAAAGGACCATCCACGGTATCTTTCAATTGCATAAAAACAACATTGGGAGCAGACCTGCCTACAATATCAATTACATCTCATGGTGAAACGGGTCTTGCGTATATCGACACTGCTGCTAGAACAAGCCTCGCTGGAAGAGAACTGTTTTTGCATCTCCTCCGGAACGGTTCAAAGTTTCAGAAAGCCGATACAACTATTACTCTTGCTGACGGAGGGTCCTCCGCACAAGAAGTATATATTGCAGACACCAACATCATAATTGGGAATCGTCTACGTCCAATCAAGTTTATTGCTCTTCCTAAAGCGACAGACAACAGAACATTGATAGGAATAGACTTCCTTGAACAGAATGGAGTAGTCTTGGATCTACGACAACGAATGTGGTACTTTGCAGACCAACCAGAAAAAGTGTTCGATTTTTACGACACTGTGAATACCAAAGTTACGAAAAAGTCTTCACGAGGCGATTTGATTGAAAATTTAATGTCATCTGAAAACATCACACCCATATCATCACTCGCCAAAGCTCCAGAGTTCCTTTCACGAAAGAGGAAATCTCCGAATACAATCATTCATGCAAATACACTCACCGCCGAGCAAAGCTATCAATCACCACCTAAATTGATGAAACAAATATCTGCTTTCTTATCTTGGTTTGAACCAGTTAAACCTCTTTCACCAATTCCTCCAACTCCAGTTCACAATTTTCAATCAGGACAGACACCACCTATGAGAAGAATGACCACATCAGCAACGAAGAATAATGACTATTCTCCCGGATCGATTCAAAGTATATTTGAAGGAACTTTGAGGAACACTGACCTTACTCCAGATCGCAAACGTGAAAAAGGAAACCTGTTTCCCAGTTTAGTTCGCACTCAGGAAGATGTTGATCCCGATTCATACTTTACTGAAATCCTTTCCATAGACGTCAAGCTTCGATCTGATGAAGCAATTGAGCTAAACAAAATCGAAAAAGAAAAAACACCATCATCGCACAACATAGCAATATATTTGACGCATTAGATGAACCAACCCCATTCCCAATGCATACATTTCAGCAATAACTACCCGATAGCTACAACACCCTGGACATATTCTCACCAACTATGGTATTGAAGTCAATCCAGACAAAATTTCTGCCATCCGAAAGAGCCTAGTTATTTCATTTTTAAAAACAGATGCCACCAACTACGCTATTGGGGCAGTTCTGATCTAGGGGGAGATGTGTGATGAACATCAAATTAAAAATGCGTCAAGACTCCTAACAGCTAAAAGCCACAGAGTGCAAGACAATAACAAAAACATACATTGACAAAAAGAGACGACCGCAACCTGTTTTAGTAGGTGTCTAATTACTAATAACTTCCCACTTTCCTAGCAAAGCTTCAATAAACCAAACCTCAACGGCATACCAGGTTGCCTCAAAAGATGAACTCACAGTTCCATTGGGAACTTATCACTCATCAGCAATCACCAAGTACAAAAATCACCAACGAGGCTAGATGAAGAACCAGTAATGCCTCTTCGCCGACGAGGGCGACTAGCAAAGTCAATCAAAACATCCTGACGCATCATCGAGCCGATTTCAGCGTCAGAGGGGGAGATTGTAACAACACACTAATTAAAATATCTAAATTTGCCTTTGACTATACACTTAAATTTCATAAACAACAGTCAGTTGACTTTTTGTATTATATAATATTTTTTTGTTTAAAAGATTGAATTCAAATCGCCTTTGACGATACTTTTTTATTTTTGTTCACTAAATAATATTTTTTTTTTAAATCAAAGGCTACTAAATTGTAAAATAATAAACTCATTTTCGGCACTATAAAAGGAGAGCCAATATTAGAATGAAATCACTTTTAGTTTGACCAGGAAACTGGTAAGTAATATTTCAGAGGTATTCTCATACCGCTTTTTATTACTTCCCAACTTTTCTAAGGGTCTCGTTGTTGATGTCTTTTTCCTTCAGCAATTACTGCGGACTTCGGACCGCATAATCGCAAGGGGAAAAGGCCCAGCATTGCAACTCCTACAAAAGTATTGTTTTTAGTAGTTTTCTATAATTTTTTTCAATAAAACCAATTTTTGTACGAAATTCCATTGTCTAGAGTTTTTATTTGGAAGATCCCCGGAAACAATTTTGCTCTACCGAAACAAAGATCCCGCTACATAATGATAATAATAAAATAGTGAAAGACATTAATATCAAACAAATGCAAAATTTAAGTATCGAAAAATCATTCTCAGTAGCTGGGTCTTTCTGTAACTATAATTAAGATCCACATTCATAGGAATGTACTGCATTGCTCCACTCTCGGTCATTACAACATTCTGAGGAATGTATATGATTAGCGGTGACTGCTGCCGATACGTTCCCCCCTTGAAGAGACAGCGGATTCTTCAACTCTATCAAATGGTAGTAAAACCAGTTTCGGCACTGATCGAGTAATTCGTCGTTTCTTGCCTTGTTCTTGTAGTTCGACGTTTCGAACATGACCATCCAACCCAGGGAACGTTCTTAAGATACGACCGGTTGGCCAAAAAGTTGGTGGTGCGTTCTCATCTTTTATCAGCACTAGATCACCCACCTTCAAATTATCTCGCGCTATTTTCCATTTAGATCGTTGCTGAAGTTCATTCAAAAAGGTTTGATGCCACTGCTTCCAAAATGATTGAGACATTTGGTGTGTAATTGCGAATCGTCTCAAAGCATTTTTTGGGGTTTCATCGATTTGTTCTCCGAACAACTGCTTGAGAGGTCTTCTGCAAATAAGGTGTCCTGGAGACAAAAAATTCAAGTCACCTGGGTTATCAGATAAGGCAGTTAGTGGCCGTGAGTTCAGAATAGCACTTATCTGCGCCAACAGGGTTTGAAAATCACTACTAGTCAGCTTTTGTTTCCCAACAACTCGACGTAAATGATATTTCATTGCCTTCACTTTTGACTCCAAAGACCACCCTGGTGTGGTGCTGAAGGTGTAATGAAATGCCATTTCACTCTTAATTCCCTTATTTGCTTATACGAATCGGAGTCAATCTGTGACCAACTGTTCACCATTCGCGCCAATTCTTTTTCCGCGCCGACGAAACAGGTACCATTATCACTCCATAAATGAGTGCAGCTACCACGAATGCCAGTAAATCTAAGAAATGCCACAAAGAAAGCTGCTGTTGATAAATTCTCGACCAGTTATAGGTGAACAGCTTTTGTTGACATACGGACGAATACCGCAACATACTTCTTCTCAACTATTCTGCATCTTCCACCACGTGCCTTAACCTCAAATGGACCAGCATAGTCAACTCCACTATGTGCAAATGGTGAATTTAGCTGTACACGATCAGCTGGAAGATTTCCCATAATTTGTTCACAAACTTTCTGTCCCTGCCGTAGACATGGAAAGCAACGAGAAATTTGTGTACGAACTGCACGTCTGAGATTCGTTATCCAAAATCTTTGTCGCAAAGCTGCTGCCATGATTTGAAATCCACCATGTAATGTCTGCTCATGTGCATCTCGTATGAGTAATTTAGCCATATGACTTAAATCTGAAAATATAATGGGGTGCCGTTGCTCGTACGACAATGTTGAATGCTCCAATCGACCACCTACACGCATAATGTCTTTTTCATCAATGAACGGGTTGAGTCTAAGTAATTGGCTTTTTATTGGAATGGTTTCCCCATGCCGTAAAATGTACTGATTGTTCTCGCTGAACCCATGAAATAATTGCTTTTTCTTCTTCTGATTCCGTGACGTCACCTGTCTATCGTTTACACTTATCTTCTCCATGTAATTTCAGATTATCTATATATCGCCAAAGCCAAGCTGTTCGTCGTATAAGACGACGCCAAGACGATGTTCGAGAAAGCATATCTGATTTAGTATTTTTCAAGGCATTCTCACCACGTATTTCGAACACAGCAATATTGACAAAGGCCTTTTGAATTGGTCGAAGTTTCTTATCGTTAGCCATTTCTAACCAATTTGATTTCATTTCAGCATGTACCTCTCTTTCGATTAGCACTGAAAAGTCTGGCCTATGGGCAGGCCATTCGGTTTCATTTTTAATCAGCCACTCTGGACCATTCCACCACGTCCTCAATGTTTCCAGCTTTGCAGGTGCCACACCACGGCTCAATGAATCAGCTGGATTGTCAGCAGAAGCTACATGTCGCCATTCACAATCAGCTGCCAATTTAAGGATTTTTTGAATGCGATTATGCACAAATGGCTTTAGAGTGTCTGAATCTTTCTCCACCCAGTTCAATACTATTGATGCCTTTCTAATAACTTCCAAAAGATCACTAAGCAGAACGGCAGCACATAGTTCCAAACGTGGTACTGATATTGTTTTCACAGGTGCAACTCGTGATCGAGATGTAAGTAGTGTGCACTGTGTTTCATTTCTTTGCTCAACTCTGACATAAAAAACGGCTCCGTTAGCTGACTCAGAGGCGTCTGCAAACCCATGGAGAGTAAAGCTTTATTTTGGTGCAGTTCAAAGCCAGCGTGGTATTCGAATGCGTGCAAGTTCTGGTAACTGCGATTGGAATTCCAGCCAGTCATTGCCAATTTTGTCCGAAGCTTCTGTGTCCCAACTGATTTTTGATTTCCATATACGTTGCATAATAATTTTCGCCCCGACAATAGCCAGACCCAAATAACCATTTGGGTCAAATAACTGAGCAATTTGCTTTAATATATCACGCATGGTCATCTTCTGTTTCTCTTCTGGTGACTGTGGTTGAAATTTCAACGTCAGTTCATCAGTGCCAAGAAACCATTTAAGGCCTAGGACTGTCGTATCATTAAATTCTCCCAAATCGATTGCTTCAGCTGACTGTGTTGATTGCGTTGGCACAACATTAATTCCATTGGAATGCCATTTACTTAGTGGAAACCCACCATTCTCCAAAATTATTGACATTTCGACACATAGATTGTGCGCTTCTTCTTCACTATCTGCCCCTGTTATACCATCGTCCATTTAAAAATTCTTTTCGATGGTTCGGGCCCCACATGGAAATACACCTTTTTGATCTCTTGCACACTGACTCATTGCACGAACTGCACAGTGAGGTGCTGAAGCCATTCCAAATGTCACTCTTGTCAGCCAATATTCTTTTATTTCATTTTTCGGATCTGATCTCCAAAGGATTCGCTGGACATCCCATTGTTCTTTGATAACTTCGACTTGAAGATACATCTTCTGGACATCGGTCGTAATTCCAATTCGATGTATACGAAACCGCATAATAAGGTCAAATAAATCGTCCTGTAATTTTTCCCCAATCATTTGTGCTTCGTTTAGAGAAATACCAAGACTAGTCTTGCAAGATGCATCGAAAACAACGCGAAATTTACGTGTTACTGCATGATGTGGAATGTAGTAGCACCATCCATTTGGTTCAAGATCTACTTCAAGTAAATGACCTGATTTTAACATATCGTTCCAGTGCGTGAAGACGTCGCAGAGCGATATCACGAGATGATCCTATTTCGTCTATGTCGCTGCGAAATAGAATGCCAACAACATATCTGCCTCCTGTTGTTCGATGGTAATGGGCCATACAAAAATTTTCGCACTGTTCTTGCTCAGCAGTTCGTACTTTAGCTTCAGGAATATCTTCTATTTCCCAAAATCGATGCATTAGCGATGAAAATTCTCCGTCTTTTTAGGTCTAAGCGCTGAACACTCCTGTGCCTCTTCTAATGGCCATACACCACTACCATATACTAACCATCCTAGCCGCGAGCTTTGAACAATGATGCCAAGTTCATTGGTCGACATGGTGTCTTGCATAATCATTAGCTGCGTTTTATTATCTCTGGGTCTGGGTCGAGGTTATCTTCTAACATGCATTACAAAAACAACATGGGATCTAGGTTTCTATCGAGGTTAATTTCAATAACCCAGATAGAGGTTTTCACTCTGATCGGCAGAGGGCTATTTACCATTGTGAATGGATGTCAGCGACTTGTCAGCAGTACTAGGAATAGAGAGGAAAAGAGACAAGTGCTTACATAAAAACAAATACACATAAGAAAAAAAGAGACTGATATACAGCACTGCTTTTGCATTAACCCACATCGTTTTATTTTCACGAGGTGAACCATATGGGTTATGAGCGATAATAAAACGCTGCTATTGTCCAAACTCCAGCGCCAAGCAGCATGTCAATGGGTGCCGGTATATTAAAAGCTGGATCAGTTAATTCCAGTTGAATGTTTCTTGGTACCAAATCAACGGGTGTAGATATGTTGGGTAATAAACTCATAGATATCTCAGGTACCACGAGTAACTTAATTTCCGCTATTACTTTACCATTGAAACGAGAAAGCAATTGACAACATACCTTTCTTGTGATTGGATGCACTGACAGGCTATTGACTCCTAAAATCTTCATGTTACACTGTTTTGTTGGCAATACGTCAGTTTGTACAATTTTTCTTGATATAAGATTCACTTGGGAGCCAGAATCACACATTGCTCGAATTGGATGAGTTGTAAATGGGCCAACTCTCAATCGAACTTGGGCTGCCCAAGTTGATCCCTGAGTCCTCGTGCTGTTGATTTTCAAACAAACATTTTGTATAGAAGAATTTGACACATCGATGGAATTATGTCTTATTTGTGGTAATTGCTATTTTGATTCAGCAGAATCTCTTGTCATGCCTTTTGATTTTAGTTGTTTGTTTTCTGGACAAATTGAACTGTTATGCCGCTGATTTGGACAGAGAGGGCAGGGGTATCTGGGACAATTATTCACCACATGATTTGGGCTAAAACATGATCAACACAAACGCTTCTTCTGCACAAATTCTTTCCTATTGTTCATCGGCATTGCTTTGAATTGATCACAATGAAACAGTGGATGGCCCGATGTGATAATAATGACAGTAAGTGTCTTCGATTTACTCGTACAGTGTCCAAAACATCGCGTAAATCATGAAAAGATTGTGCACGTACTGGTTGCAAAGCGCTGACTTCTTGCATATTTGCTCAAATAGTTTGATGGTTGATATCGTACTGTCGACGTAATGAAAGCCATGCCAATTGGTAATTAGCATCGTCAGCCATTCACCAATTGCACGTTTTGCTGAGCCTTCTAAAGAGGCTAAAAGCTTTCTTAACCGCTGAGCGTTTTTTTGTTTGTTGTTGCTATGGACTTCCTCAAGAAATGTATCCCGAAATGGTGCCCACTTGGCAAAATCTCCATCAAATGTTGGAAGCTTATCAACACTTGGCATGTCACCCCACTGGATTTGTAAAACATTATTTTCGGACTGCAGTCATGATTTGGTACATATGATGTTAACACCTTGCTCCTGATAAGTATTATTAGATTCGTTACCAATTGAGAGTAGTTGGCAATAAGCATTGTCAAATTCTTTTCAAAGGCCATCTAGAATCTCCAGTTTCGTCTGTATTGCATACTTATCAGCATGAATGAACTGAGCTTGCTCTGTAAACTCTAAAGCGCGACGCAGTGCAGACAATTTAATTTCACACCAGCTATTCAATTTCATCTCATCCCTTGTGGATCCTTGAAATTTGTTCGTTTCTTGTTTCTTTTGCTTTACCCTTGAGGTGTTATCATTATTTCTATTTTTGTTGGGTCCATGTGATGGAGCCCATGCTCCAGTATAAGGATATTGTCCAGGTTCCAATTCACGTTGTGTCT
This sequence comes from Dasysyrphus tricinctus, assembly GCA_963921185.1. Classification (NCBI taxonomy): domain Eukaryota; kingdom Metazoa; phylum Arthropoda; class Insecta; order Diptera; family Syrphidae; genus Dasysyrphus; species Dasysyrphus tricinctus. Next base: position 171,608,756 of record OY992531.1, on the reverse strand, counting down.
TCTTTCCTATGAAATAATATGGAATGGACATTAGTCTATCTTGATTATGGTCACGCAAATTCTGACCGTGAATCGTTCTGCATTTGATTACGATCATGCATATTGTGACCCATAATCACTTTTAATAACGATCACGCATTTTGTGACCCATAATCGATTTTGATTACGATCACGAATTTTGTGACCCATAATCGATTTTGATAATGATCACGCATTTTGTGACCCATAATCGATTTTGATTACAATCACGCATTTTGTGACCCATAATCACATTATCTAATAACAACGATCACGCGTTTGTGATCCGTAATCGTAAGATATTGCATTTTTGTTACTACCACGCATTTGTGATACGTAAAACATAATGATTTTGGTTATGGCTACGCATATTGTAAATCATAACATAATCTCAATTTGTTCCAACGAACCTGCTTTTCGAGTTATTTCGTTAAAATCAATAATGATAATAATAAAAAAGTGAAAGACATTAATATCAATCAAATAAAAAATTTAAGTATCGAAAAATCATTCTCAGTAGCTGGATCTTTCTGTTACTATTATTAAGATCCACATTCATAGGAATATACTGCATTGCTCCACTTTCGGACATTACAACATTCTGAGGTATGTATATGATTAGCGGTGACTGCTGCCGCGATACAGACTGATTAACTAAATTGTAGCAGAATAAAATTGGATGTAGAGACCGACTGTAAGTCATCACCGCACATTTTGGCAAATTAAGCTGCAAATCATTTTTCCGGCACCAGTCTTGAAAGAAGATAGTCTGAAACCTGATACAATCATTAATCTATTCTATCTCCATAAGCATCTTGAGGTCATCAGCAAATAACAGAAATTTACACTGATTTAAAATAATGTGCACATCATTTGTACAATAAGAATAAGGGAGGTCCTAAATGGCTTCCTTCTGGAACACCAAAGTACACATTAATCTTCTCAAAACAAAATTTTCTACTCTCACTGTTTGTTTTCTTTCTGTCAAATATGAGTATAACCACTTCAAAATACTTCTGTCAAACCCATAAGCTCTCAACTTAATTAAAAGGATATTTAAATTTACTCTACTAAACGCCTTAACAAAGTCAGTATAAACAACATCAATTTGCTTATGTTTTTCCTGCGCTGAAATACAAATATTTGTGAACTCAGCTAAATTGTTGCATGTAGACCTACCATTAACAAAACCATGCTGAAATTCAGAATTGTTAAGTTATGAATTAAGAAACACAATTTTATTTGAACCAATCTATCAAGTAACTTTGGGATCGTGGCTAACTTGCAAACTGCTCTGTAATTTTCGATTTTATCTTTCCTTCCCGATTTGTAAGTAGGACTAATCACAGATAACTTCCACTCATCCAAAAACTCATCGGTATACAAAGATTTATTAAAAATAATCTGAAGTGGTACACTCAAAGAATCAGCACAATTTTTAACACAATAGGAAAAATCCCATGAAGGTCACTGGAGGTAATTGGCTCAAGATCATATAAAACTTCTCTTATCTCATTTCTTTCAAATGTCATACCACAGCAATCTGTTATAGATGGTAAACTAAAATCATTTACACTTCTTGATAAAGCGACAGTAGAGTAAACTTTCTTAAAACTTTCTGCAAACATATTAACAATGGTTTGAGGATCACTAGAAGAAACATTATCGTACCACATAAGCGTAGGGAAACCAACACTTTTTCTTTTAGAATTTACGTAGCTCCAAAAACATTTCGGATTGCGCTTCAAATTAGATTCCAATAATTGTGCATGGGAACATGCTTAAAACTTGGACAGAAAAATAAACTCTTTTCGGAGTCGAGAAAAGTTCATATAATCAATTTCACTTTTAGTTTCTTTATATAATTTATGAGCACTTTAGCATTTGTATTTTTGAAAAAGTTCAAAAAGAAATTAAAATTATCATATAAAGATTTATTGCTAAATTCTGAAATCCAATTTATTGTATTAGACCGAGAGCCCACAGCAGATTTTGGGTGTGAGCGATAGCAAAAAAAAGAAGTATAGGCGTCGAAAGCTTCATTAAAGGCTATTCAAAAAATCAAGGTCTTGCAGTTCACAACTGGGGCCTTTGCGAGAAACAGTGCATCGAAAAAAAAAAGATGAATGCAACTTCGAAGATAATCGTTTTAGCCGAAATTGGTTTTTACCCCTCCCTAGATAAGCTCCTTGGATTACATATCACGGAGTCTGACACCATTTGAGTGTATAGTTGGCTCTACCGGACCGTTTAAAAAATTCAAAATTCAAAGTGAAAAACGGTTTTTTTAAACAGTCTGGCAGGGCAAATTAAACACTCAAATGATCTCAGATTCCGTAATATAGGATCCGCGGAGCTTATCTAGGGAGGGGTGAAAACCAATTTCGGCTAACACGATTATCCTCGAAGTTGTATTCATATATTTTTTTTGATGCACTATTTCTCGCAAAGGCCCCAGTTGTGGACTGCAAGACCTTGATTTTTTGAATAGCCTTTCTTTAATGAAGCTTTCGACGCCTATACTTCTTTTTTTGCTATCGATCACACCCAAAATCTGCTGTGGGCTCTTAGTCTATATTGAATTGGTTTTTTAAAGACAAAAAGTTAATTGAATTAAATTTAAAGTTAAATGTATTAGAATTGTTAAACATGTCATAATTTTTTAATTTCATATCTTTAATTTGAATTTCAATTGCATTATGATAAACTGAGTTTGTTAACAAGGGAAAGCATTCATTTATTGAAGCATTTAAGTTATCATTATCATATCATAAGAGTGAGTTTGCAACTTAAGGACTTCGAACTTCCCACCGTTCAGAGTGAGCACTTAGAGGGTATTTTACCGCCAAAACAACCTCGGCTCGTTACCATTACGGACGATGACTTCATTGACGAGACTTAAATACCTTTTTAATTGACTTGACTATTTTTAACTAACTCCTGACCTACTTCCAAGATGACTGACTGGGACGCGGAATGCAATGCAATTGAATCGGTGAGTGCAAGAACAGTACAAGCGCCAAAAATTAAATAATGAGCTGAAAGTTAATGGAGTTAATGCTCAATTATTAAAGCAATCAATTATAATATTATTAACAAAAAATATTGGTGACATGACACATAACAGTTCGTGGAGAACCAGGGCCTAGTGACCTCCTACAACTCTCAAACTACAATCATGCTTGTGTGCGTGTTTTTAGAGGCCAAGAGTGAAAATGATATTATAGGCTCCAGAACTTGGTGTCTCAGGTTTTATAGAAATACTATAAGCCAACAAATAAAAAATAAATTTTGGTTTATGATTCCGTTGTATCAATTTTGTATGGGAACTTACGTTTCGCACTGAATATCCTGACTATATATTTTTACTTAAATTACTGAATTACTTAATCTAAACAAACAATAATTAAAAAAACAACAATAATTAAAAAAAAAATAAATAGCAGCTGCCAACTGCAAGATTCAAAGAACTATTTTCTATGCATAAAAAAAAATTAAAAATGTATAAATTAAGAAAATAATGCAAAATAATATCTGGAGAGGCTTCGAAGCTTTACTGCCATACACATTATATCATGAAAAACAACCAATAATGGTACTCCAGGCTAATATAATTATAAATAAGAATTTAAACAAATACCAGTGCACATCTTGGTATTAGTAAACGAACTATTCTTCTTCTTGTGGTGGCTAGACCGTGGCTAGACCAGTTTTTAGATTTTATAGTGATTTTGGTTAATTTTTCTTGTACACGAGGTAAGTGATGTTTTATTATCTGTTAACGGAATTTAATGACTGTCCAATTCAAGTTTTACAGCCGAATTTTTTAGATTTTCTTAAGATGGCTCTTAGAGGTCAGTTAGTTAAGTTTGCTTAAATATTTAAGTTGCCTTTAAATTACGTTACTTAAATTCTAATCTATAATCAATTTTCTATTGCTACTTAACTAAACGATTGAAATGTAACGTAACGTGAGAAAACTCATAAATACATGTACATTTCTGCTATTTTTTGACAGTTGGCAAACAAAAACGAGCGCATACTTATAAGACAGAAAGAGAAGCAACTGGATGTAGCATATGGGCATTGTATATCCAATCTATAGTATTCTCATGAAACACGATTTTGTATGTAGACATTTGGTCGATAGGTTCGCTGTGATCGCCTTACCGAGATCCCTTAACAAAAATTAGTATTACATTTGGACGCATAGATGGCCACGAGCTTTTTTTCTTCATGAGAATACTATAGAATTTATATACAATGATATGGGCATAGTCCAATGCAAAAGAAATGAAACATGACGCCATGTTGGATTGTGATACTTTTATTTTTGTGTCCAGAAATTCTTTTATTTAATTTATTAATTCACACTTTGGTGGAAAATATGTTGATAAATCAATGAAACAATTTAGTTTAAACATAATTTACTAATATACCTACAACATTCAATATGGAAACTCTACCTACATACATACAGCCGAATTTATTAGATTTTCTTAAGATGGCTCTTAGAGGTCATTTAGTTAAGTTTGCTTAAATATTTAAGTTGCCTTTAAATTACGTTACTTAAATTCTTATCTATAATCAATTTTCTATTGATACTTAACTAAACGATTGAAATGTAACGTAACGTGAGAAAACTCTCAAATACATGAACATTTCAGCTGTTTTTTGACAGTTTGCAAACAAAAACGAGCGTATACTTATAAGACAGAAAGAGAAGCAACTGGATGTAGCATCTTGGCATAGTGCAATGCAAAAAAAAAAAAATGAAACATGACTCCATTTTGGTTTGTGATACTTTTAATTTGGTGTCCAGAAATTCTTTTATTTAATTTATTAATTCACACTTTGGTCTTTTGATGGAAAATATGTTGATAAATCAATGAAACAATTTAGTTTTAACTTAATTTACTAAAGGAAATCACAAATCTTAAAACTTCAATTAGATACCTACAACATTCAATAAAGAAACTCTACCTACATACATACATAGGTACATAGGCATACCTATATTTTTGTAATAAAAATAATTCTTCTCGAATGTCAAAATATGTTTAAGATGGCTTTGAGTAGCCTTTAAACGCGGTGGATGGCGTTTAAGTTGAGATGCATTTAAGTAACGTTGCTTAAATGTGAAAATTGATTATAGATACCAATTTCGCACTTAAGAGCAATTTAAAGGAATCTTAAAGCTAAGATGCCTTTAAGTTTTCTTAATAAATACGCCTGTTACAGTCGAATTTATTAGATTTTCTTAAGATGGCTCTTAGAGGTCAATTAGTTAAGTTTGCTTAAATATTTTAGTTGCCTTTAAATTACGTTACTTTAATTCTAATCTAAAATCAATTTTCTATTGCTACTTAACTAAACGATTGAAATGTAACGTAACGTGAGAAAACTCACAAATACATGTACGTTTCAGCTGTTTTTGACAGTTTGCAAACAAAAACGAGCGCATACTTATAAGACAGAAAGAGAAGCAACTGGATGAAGCATCTTGGCATAGTCCAATGCAAAAGAAATTAAACATTACTCCATTTTGGTTTGTGATACTTTTATTTTTGTGTACAGAAATTCTTTTATTTAATTTATTTATTCACACTTTAGTCTTTGTTGATAAATCAATGAAATAATTTAGTTTTAACTTAATTTACGAAAGGAAGTCACAAATTTAAAACTTCAATTAGATACCTACAACATTCAATATGGAAACTCTACCAACATACATACATACATAGGCATACCTATATTTTTGTTATAAAAATAATTCTTCTCGAATGTCAAAATATGTTTAAGATGGCTTTAAGCCTTTAAACGTGGTGGATGGCGTTTAAGTTGAGATGCATTTAAGTAACGTTGCTTAAATGTGAAAATTGATTATAAATACCATTTTCGCAATTAAGAGCAATTTAAAGCCATCTTAAAGTTAAGATGCCTTTAAGTTTTCTTAATAAATACGGCTGTTAGTGTTTAATGTGAATTTAAATTTCTTTAACTTTTTATAAATGATGTTCATAAGCTTTGTAAAATATAATATTTGTTGATAAAAATGGGGTATGGTGCACATTCGACAAGAGAGTATCCCATGTTATAGTAAAATATTATTATAATTTCATTCAGAATGTTACGTACATATCATAAAATTAATAATAAGCCATGTGCAATCAACGAAACAATTTTTCAGAGAAATTTACAGCATGCAATTAATTTTTTTGTGTGACTGTTATTTTAATTAAAAAAATTATTTCCGACTTATTTGAATAAATTAAGAAGTTTTCTATAACATAAAATAAAATATTTCCTACTTGTAATTCTTTTTTTGGCCATTTGATTGCATGTCTAAAGTGCCTCTAATATTTTGATCACGTATACGCCAAGTATACCCTTTTTCCCAATAATGTCTATGTAGCTATGGCTGTGGCGTTTAGCTCTGCCAAAGTAGAAAGATACAAAAGAAGCGGTGCCATTATGTGGCTGTTGCATTAGCTACAAAAAAGGTTGTAATAATAGTTGAGTTAATTTTCAATTTTGCTGCACATCACAAGCTGCATTTTAGATGACATGTGAGTTCGTTCCATGATAAACAGAAACAAGGTATGCTTATCTGGCTATCGAAAAAAATCAGATAAATTGGGTTGTTTTTGCATCAGCTGCCATCAGCTGTTTTTTGGCAAGATATAACGAGCACTCAATGTATTTTCCATAACAGAAAACAAAAAAATGGGATTAAATACTTTAATTTTACTACTCAATTTTTTGTGAAAACTTTATAGTTGCAATGGAATAACAATGCATATAAGTTTGTAAATCAAAAAGAATATAATGTATATCGAAACTAATGAATAATTTCCTTTTATTTGCAGACGAAAAATGCTTTCCAAAATGGATTCATGTCGTCAGCCAAAATGATATCGTGGGCGTAGTCAGGGAAGGAGGTTTAAGAGTTTAGGGTCAGTTATTAAAACAAAAATAACTATTGTATTATTATGTTTTTATAAGTAAAAGCTACCTTTGCGGTATTTTTTTTAAAGGATGAATGTTTATGTATATTTGCATATTGCATCTATTTATGCATTGTGTTTGTGTATGTTAAGGTACTATCCTTACGAAAAGAGAATTGAAATCGTTTGCCCCAGTTTGTGCAGTAAATTAATAAAATGTATTTTATATTTCTGCACCTTGGTTCTAAAGAAGCCAATGTCCAATTTGATAATTTTTGGAAAATCAAAAATATTGCTTTTTATTTCTAAAAATGCTTGCTATTTTTGAAATTTAAACTTTCTATAACCATCGGTATCTTGTTAAGAAATAATTGGAGCACATTTGCCCTTTATACATATGTCTGTTCGTGTACTTCTCAAAACTACGAATTCCTACGAATTTTATTTTTTCTATATGAGCTTTGACTATGGGCTTAATTCGTAGAAATTCGCAGTTTTGGGACGTTGTTTTTTTTGCGTATAGGCTATTTGCCTAGATTCTATGGTTTAAAAGTAAATTTTATAAAAAGTTTTAAAAAATGTTTAAATTATTTGAATATTTCTTATCTTTTGCACTTTCTAAAACATATCTTCATTTCTGAGTTTAGTGTTTCAATTCTAAGTTTCAAAACATCCTTCGAAAACAAAAGCAAAAATATATAAAACTATGTCCCAGGCAAACAAATTTCCAGCTTTATGATTAGGAATTCTAATCTTGTTGGATATAGTTTACAGTGATTTTTTGCAAACAAATCCATGTAATTTAAACAAAGCCCACACTATGTCACTGATGAGTCCAAGTGATTAAACCGGACGAAACGCCAATTTGTAGGACTAAAGGCTATAAAAAGCTATTTTGAATCAATAATTCAACAAGTCCAATCCTTAATGCTAAGTCTTCTACTTGGCTGATTTATTTCAGTGTTGTTTTGCTAAAAAAATCCATGTAAGTTGAACTGAACTTAATACAAATTGCGTATGACAAACCCCTCACTATGTCACTGATGAATCCAAGTCAATAAGCCGGACGAAACGCCAATTTGTAGGACTAATAGCCATAAAAAGCTATTTTGAAAAAATATACATATTTCTTAATAAAATAAAATAAAATTTATTCGGAAAAAGTATTTAACTATTCGAAGAACTTCGTTTTAAAAACAAATAAGTAAAAGGGTCTATTCATGTTTTAAATAATCCTGTGGCTTTTTCTCAATCGAACAATGTTGTTGTTGCTTCTAGTTGTAGATGTAGAGGTGGTTTGTTTACACTTTGCATCCCAAAATTAAAGCATTTTAACAATCAGTCTTGATATATTTTACACGCTTGATTTAGAAACTCATATGTTTTGTAATTCTATTTCATTCATAATATTGTAATGATTTTCACATTTGAACTATAACGACTCACAATGGGTAATATTAATAAACCCGAGCAATTGCTTTTGCTAGCTAGAATTGTCAAATCTGAAGCAATTGCTTAGTTTCATAATTATAAAAAATTTATAGCAATTGCTTTTGCTTTCTCTCTCTTTGAAAAACAATGCCACCGCTCTTTTGCTTCAATCGGTAATTATAAAACACAAAAAATATAGCAATTAATAGAAAATTTGAAGTCTGCTATTTAGGTGACTTAGAACATTTGCTACGGATATTAACGTGAAACATTTTTTGAGACTAACAAAATCATTCAATCTAATTAATTTAAAAGAAAATACATTCAATTAAATGTTTGGTATTCTTGATCTTTTGCGTCAAGATGAATGAAATAGGTTTGCACATCATTCCACTCTTACCGGCAGTAGTTACAACAAATGTTCGTGAAAAAAATTATAGACCAAGAACTTTTGGCGACGATAAAAATGCTTAATAAACAATTATTGATCAATTTTATAACTATCATCCACAAAATGGTGCATAAAAGTGAAATAAACGTGAAATAAAACAATAAATATAGCTTGGTAGAATGTTTTTGACAAGAGTATCTCTTGTATTCTATTAAAAAATAATCTATGAAATTGCCGATCTGTTTATGATTTTCGTTACATTATATCTTATATCTACATGAAGTGTTAAGAACCACAAACACCATGGCAAATGTAAAACAATTGCTAAGTTCGAATTTTCGAACTAACTTAAGCAAGGTAGATTTTTATTAATACTAATATAAAGCAATTGCTAAATGCTTTTACTTTGCTACGGAGTTTACTTCAAGCAATTGCTCTGTTTTATTATTACGACCCAATAGCAAACAATCGGGCACAATAGAGCTTAAGGTCGCAGTGCACATATACCCTTAACTAATTATATTGACTCTTGAATAAACTGTAACTCTCGAATGAAGAAGCGCCATCTTCCGGATTATACCCAATACAAACCAACCTAGAGAGAGCTTTAGAGCTTTGATTCTAAATGTCAAAATACAAGCTTAAGGAAGGGAAATTATGACAAATTTCATCTACGGAAAGCTCTAGAAGCAGATACCAGAACATTCTACCAATTTCCATGGTTTGCTATGCAAGTATTTACATTGAATGTCAAAATAAAAAGAAGTATATCCCCCTGATTGGGTGCCGTGACTCCATTCGGCAATAGATAGGATAGGATAGGCCGAACCTGCCAATGATCTCAAAAATTAACGATAGAGGAATTTCAATTTGAAAGTAATTCAACCCAGTACACTTGAGTAGTTGAAAGTGAAAACAAAATTGAAATAATAAATTGTTTGTTCACTATGAGCATTCTAACACTCTTTGTCAGAGTGATAAGTCTTTAATTATTTACTTTGCAAAACCACTAGAATGCGATGTTATATAAAAATTAATAAAAAGAACATTCAAGATTTTACTTCACTCATTCAGCAAACAGAACAAAAAAGTTGATACCAAGCTCCAATTTATTTTTAGTTTGATTCCACCATTTAGATTTTTGCAACGCTCTTCACTTCCGATGGCAACAGTAAATTATGGGTGTTTTACAATGCCGCGTTGGGCGTCGCGTTGAAAGATATGCCTGTCAACGCAAAAGTTCAGGCATAAGAATTTCTGTTTAGTGTTTACAATGACACGTTGAACAATTTGTTTTGATTTTGTTTGCATCCATTAGTAGTTACAAAAACCAACGTAACGTCAGCGGCTGCCACGTAAAAGTAGAAATTATTTAACTTTTGCGTGTGTTTTGACATTTCGATTATTAATTTCGGTATGTGGCCATCTTGTATTGAAAAATGTTTGAATTTGTTTGCTCGGTTTATATGTCTTGCTAGCGCAGCAATGCAAGCACCAATAAAACGCTATAGTCACATTTATATTCAACACAAGTCCAGCGCCACATAAGTTTAAACTTAACGAAACTTTATCTCAACTTTTATATCCACTTTTGTACTGACTTATTTATCGACACTTTTGGTTTTATTGAGAGAAATTTGACTGTGCTAGCTATAACTTTTTCCAATAAAACACGCCTAATATCACATATTTTTAATATCATCTAAACATTAATGTCGTGTAGCCCTGTTTCACTGTTTGAGTTGAGCATTTGTGTTTGGTGCCTATCGTTCTACTAACTCATCTCGTGGTTGATATACTGAAAGTCCTGTTTAATAGCATATCATTTCTTTATCTCTACATTTTAAAAATTAATAGTAGGAATATTCTTAGCATACAAAAACATACATTTACACATATTATTCAACAACAAAAACAAAATTAATCGATTAATTTAAAACCAATATGGTACAGCATCTTGTGGAATATTCTTGTGACTTAAAAGAACTGAACATGGCCTTTGTTGTCGCCAAAACTCTTCTCGTTTATCCAAAAATTTGACAGCTTCTATTGCCAAATTAGAAACATTTTCGGTTGATGTGTTTGCTTTCTTAAGGTCTGGATGTTTAAGAAGATTTTCAAGATAATCTTTATCAATTCTTAGCTCTCCCAGTAACTTTCTTGCTACTTTCTTCTCCATTTCTTTTGAATTTGGATTTTTCTGGGATGGTTTCGCACTTGATTTTGACTTTGGTGGATTTTCAACAGATTTTTTAAATTGTTTAACTTGTCTCGAAGTACCAATGGTGTTTTGTATTGCTTCTTGAGTTTTCTGTACACCCAAACGAATAAGATCTAGTTCTGGTCTAGCTCGTAGAACACGATGGAAAAACATTAAACTTTGTTCGAACTGACCCAAATAGTAAAGTGATTCAGCTTTTTGATATATTGCTCTCATGTTGTTGGCATCTTCATTCAAAGCCATTTCAGCATCTTCTAAGGCCTTTGAAGCTTCTCCTAGCAAGAGATAGCATTTGCTACGTGCCACCAGAGCGTTGACATCGGTCTTGTTGAGTTCTAAGGCCTGGAAATAAAAAAAATTAAATAAATAATTAAATAAAAATAATAAATTAATCAAAATTCTATATTAATTTTAATAAGAAATGTTTATATGTTTCATTCAAAATGGTGTTATAAAAAATGTCGTAACCTTAGTAAAACAAACGATTGCGTTGTCAGCATTTGCATTTTTGATTTCTTTCAGGCCAAGAGATATAAGGGAGCTAACATCAGCTTCGTCGGTTAATTGAAGAACTTCATTTCGATCTCGTTGTTTCTTTAATTGCAAACTCTGCTTGATATCATAAGATCCAGCACTTACAGCAGCCGCTCGGTCCTTGTCAGTATAAGTTTCGTTAAAAACCTCTTTTGTCTTTCGTTTACTGGTAACTTCAGAATCTTTTTTTGTCTTGGGTACTTTTTGTTCGGGCTTATCAACATCGGCAAATCCAATTGATTTCTGTTTTCCCTTGAGATTTGCTTCAAAAAGATGCTGTTTTGCTTTGGGTAAATCTGTCTCAGTTTCTACTCTTACAAAACTTTGTAATAGCTCCTGTTCTTTGTCTTGTTTAAGTAAATTTTTCAAAGAAGATATCATTATTTATTTAAGCACGTTTAACACTTTTGTATGTTCTCCAGATAGTGGTGTGAAAAGATGAGTATTTTACATATGAGTGGATATCGAATAAACACGTTTGGTGTTGCTTAGGTATTCACATAACATACACTACACCCCAATCTTTGGAAATGTTAGCTACCAATAAATACCTTTAAGCTATACAGGTATATGTACTTCCGGTAGTTATGAAACATTTCCCTGAATATGAAATAAAGTGAGGATGAAAATTGACACTTAAATATCTGAACAATTTTGATTTCATAATGCAATAGTCGCAGTTTCAAATAGGATTGGTTTTGTAGAAAATGAAACATGTACTTGACACATAACTGCAAGTGAAATTGTGAATTTGCTTTCGAGATCATCGTTATTAGAACAAATTGACTTAAAAAATAGCATAATAAAATAAAGAATTTAACCCATTTCTCAGCAAAGTTGCGAAATCGCAACATGTTACGTTTGTGCCTGGGTTTATATTATACATGATGTTCTCTCAAGGATATTTCAGGAAATGAACCTTGGGTATATTCTTTGAATACAAAATCCATAGTCCTCCATAGTTTAATATGCATGCTCAAGTCCGTTTTTGGATTTCATCATCATCGTGTCCTGAACCCCGATTTGGGGCATAGGGCCTCAAAAAAACGTCTCCATCCTTCACGGTCTGCAACAATGTATCATAACTGTGACAGCGTCTTTCTGTGGGAATCTGCTTCTGCTAAGACAGTTGATTTCCATGTTGTTCTTGATTTTTGCAACCCGCCGTGCACCCTGAGGATTCCATTTAAAAGACTGCTTTGCACTTTCATCGTTTGGTTTTCGTGTGTGATAAATCCACTGCCATTTACGCTTTCTTATACCGACGTCCAGCCGCTCTAGACTAGTCCTGCGCCACAATTCCTCGTTTGATATAATTTAAATAAATTATATCAATTTTGGATTACAATGCAATTATTTTTGTAGCCAATTTATATTTTTTGAGCGCTCAGTAATTTACTCCGTTCTATAATAGGAGAGGCAGCAGATGGAGAATGGGCACCTCACCTATACACCTGCTACTGTCGCTTCTGCGGTGAATACTAGCGTCAGTGACAATGCTAGAACGAACGAAAACAACTGAAAGACGCACATGTTTCTTGTATGAGCTGTAGTAAACAGAGAATGGGCACCTCGCCTATACACCAGCTACTATCCCCTCTGCGGTGGACACGAACGTCAATGAGTTGATGGGGCTACCTCTCCCTAAGATTGGTAAAATCCTCTTGAGGATAGGGACAGTCCCTTCGACTCATTCAGCAATTCTGACCAAACGAACGGACACATACACCAACCAATAATCTATCAAACTCATCTACCAGTCGTTGCAAGGAGCCACACACTCCTACGGACTTGGTGGAGGTATGATTTCTCAAGTGGGGGTCAAGGAAAGATCACGCCTTTAAAAGGCGTCTTCTTCTCATCAACCAGGTGATTATGTGACGACTTTTTGACTAAGAAATACCAACACACTTTTTAGGCTAAAGCCTACTGAAACTCATCAACACCCTTAACGGGCTCGAATTGACATGGGATTTATCATAGGTTTCATTTCATGGGGGTCACAATCCCTAGGGTATTACAATGGATCTACATTAATCTAAGTGTGACGATAACAACTGTCAGCCCGTCAACCTAACCTAACCTACATACTATGTCAGCTATTACACAATGCTTTTGAGTCATGACAAACTAATGCGCATACAAATTAATTACAAATATTCACAAGTGGCGTTTATCGCGTTGTTTTGTTAGATTGAAAACATACATATGTATATATTTCCAGTAAAGTTGCAAAAATAGATACAAATTGTTGTACGGCCATTAAAGTTTAAATAACAACCCACATTAATTCAAGAAACACATAAATCAATGAACACATCTTCGAGGGCGCGCTTTACAATCTGTAATTGGCTTTGAGTATTTGGAAAAAATGAACATCATTCTTCCACATACAAAAAATCCAATACTGTAAGCTGAGGAGATCTTTCAGGCCAGTGAGCTGGTCCATTTGTTTATATCCAACAATAATAATTGTCATTTATCGTACTCTTCATTTTGCCAATTCTTAACCTTTTGACCATAGTGGTCTAGAGTACATTCTTGTTAGAAATAAGAAGTTGATAACGCTAGTTGAATCAATGGAAAGAAAGTATAACAAATTCATACATCAGTTTTTTCAGAAAAATTTACCCGATTTGCCATTCTAGCATAGTTGAGGTACATTAGAAATAAAGAAATCATTTAAGTATTTTAAAACTTTGATTAAAGCCAATTTTATTGTTTTGGTAGGTATGCATAGTAAATATAAATATTACCAATCGGTATCAATTTGTTTTCTTTTTATTTTTTTGCTTTAGGTACCTACATCTTCATCTTCTCTAAAATTTTGAACCTAAGGTTTTTTGTTTATTCAATAGAGACGAAATTAATATTTGTAGCTCCAAAATAAAACGGCACCTGGCATTTCCATTTCGAAAAAGGCTATTTTCCCTAAATATTAGTAGGTAGCAGGCACGAGGCGTGACTTTTTCGGAAGCGGAAGCACACAACTTAAAACTCAAAAAATAAAAGTCCTTTAGTTTAGAATTTATATCATACCGCTTTTTTGCGCCTAATAATATTTTAAAGAGTAGGTATAAAAAATGTATTTTCTCTAGCCGAAATAATTAATTTGAAACACTCTTTGCTATGCATTTGCAGGTACTCATAAGCATTAAGCAAAACGCCAAAGCAATCACAAACAAAACAATTCGCCCAAAAAACTTAATCAAATCGAAACAAACACCAATCACTGCATTTCTTATGGATGAAACACTATATACGATTTGCATTCACACACACACAATCACAATACCGAAGATCCAAAGTATAAAACTAAAACTACCCCTTTTTCAATAGGAATGTGCGGCAGGAAACGACTCAATACTTCTTTAGTTTTGCTATTGAATTTTCATAATGAACTCACTCAACTCATTCTTCACACGTTGGGCAAACAGAAAGAAATCATCAGATTTTACTTTGAATTTTGGACGGAATTTGAGTTAAGAAGGTAAAATCAGAGAATGCCAAGCTGTTGCGCATTCTAGAGCAAAAACTCTCGTATAGTATTTTATAATGGAGAATGGAGTGATGTTACGCATTCTCAAATGGCTTGGCTTGGCGTATAATGGAAATTTGTGGGTTTGGTTAGATGATGTGCGGATTTAAGCGTTGTTCTCGTGAGTGATTTTATTAAAAGATAATAATCATTTCCCGTGATATGTAATCACAACAAAAACATAAATGTTAAAAAAGGAGCCAAGTTCTTATGTGTGCAAGAAACTTGTGCGTAAAAAGTCAGCCAAAAAAAGTAATGAGATCTAAAATATATGCCAAGTTTTAAGTTCATGAAGTTTAATATCAAATATCTTAAGTAGAGTAATATCGAAACAATTCCAAATCATAACAGAAATTTGGTAATTAATGATTACTGATTAAAATTTGGTGGGTTCACTGGTCAAGTTTTCATACATTTTAAATTTGGGATTAAGTAAGTATTTAAGAGAAAACGTGCCAAGTAAATCCACCAAATTTTAACCAGTAATCATTAATTACCAAATTTCTGTCATGATTTGGAATTGTTTCGATATTACTCTACTTAAGATATTTGATATTAAACTTCATGAACTTAAAACTTGGCATATATTTTAGATCTCATTACTTTTTTTGGCTGACTTTTTACGCACAAGTTTCTTGTACACATAAGAACTTGGCTCCTTTTTGAACATTTATGTTTTTGTAGTGATTTCACTCCTTTTTGCAAAGATTTATTTTGCCAGGTGAAAGTCAAGCCCTACCGCTCTACAAACTTTCATAATTCTACGACAACCAAAAGTGCTCCATACAAATAATAGCAATTCTGATAAAGTGGGTGGATGGCAACCACCCCCCCCCCCCCCCTGAAGGGAAAATTCCAAATTTTCGATTTTTTTCTTTCTAAGTACTTCAAGTCCTACCGACCTACCAATTTTCATCGTTCTACAACAATCGGAAGTGCTCCATATAATTATAAGAATTTTTAAGAATGTGGGTGGATGCCACGCCCCCTGAATGCCAAATTCCAATTTTCAATTTTTTTTTTCTTAGTACTTTAAGTCCTACCGACCTACCAATTTTCATCGTTCTAGAACAATCGGAAGTGCTTCATAAAGTTTATAAGAATTTTTAAGAATGTGGGTCGTTGCCACGCCCCCTGAACTGAAACTCCCAATTTTTCGATTTTTTCTTCTAAGTACTTCAAGGCATACCGACCTACCAATTTTCATCGTTCTACAACAATAGGAAGTGCTTCATATAATTTATAAGAATTTTTGAGAATGTGGGTGGATGCCACGCCCCCTGAACTGAAACTTCCAATTTTTCGATTTTTTTTCTTCTAAGTACTTCAAGGCCTACCGACCTACCAATTTTCATCGTTCTACAACAATCGAAAGTGCTCCATATAATTTATAAGAATTTTTAAGAATGTGGGTGGATACCACGCCCCCTGAATTCAAAATTCCAATTTTTCAATTTTTTTCTTTCTAAGTACCTTAGGCTCTACCGACCTACCAATTTTCATCGTTCTACAACAATCGGAAGTACTCCATATAATTTATAAGAATTTTTAAGAATGTGGGTGGATGCCACGCCCCCTGTATGGAAAATTCCAATTTTTCAATTTTTTTCTTTCTAAGTACCTAAAACCCTACCAACTTACCAATTTTCATTGTTCTACAACAATCGAAAAGGCTCCATATAATTTATAGAATATTATAGAAAGTGGGTGGATGCCACGCCCCCTGAATAGAAA